>SJYT01064131.1:187380-318542 GCA_006410635.1 Cephalophus harveyi | reverse complement strand
GAACACGACTGAGCAACTGAACTGAACTGAACTGAACTGAACCAGCACCTCCACCGTCACCTCCACGACGACCACCACCACCACCACCACCACCATCACCACCAACACCACCGTCACCACCATCCACCACCGTCACTATTACCTCCACCACCACCTCCACTTCCACCACCACCACCACCGTCACCACCACCACCACCGTCACCACCTCCACTTCCACCACCACCACCACCGTCACCACCACCACCACCATCAACACCACCACCACCACCTCCACCAACACCACCTCCACCTCCACCACCACCACAAACACCACCTCCACCACCATCACCACCACCACCACCACCACCATCACCACCACCACCACCACCTCCACCACTATGCTCTGCACCCCCTTTCGTGTCCTTCATGGCCGCTGCCTCCACTTCTGCCATGACTACATCCTTCACCTCCTCCACTCCCTCCTCGACTTCTCCCACCTGCAACTCCACTATCTCCTCTACTTCCTCCCTCACCACCTCTATAACCACCCCCATCCTACAGTTCTTCCACACCATCATTACACAAGCACCCTCTTCCTGCGCCCCCTCCACCGGCTCTGTCTCCTCTACACCATCGCCAATACCATCCACACCACTTTTAATTCCCCTTCCTCCTCCACCACCACCCCCTACTGCCTGTATGCCTACACTGCCACCTTTACCACCGCCTGATTTATAGCATTAAAATAAGTTGTTTCTACCAAATATGCTTCTGAGAGCTTAATACTTTCAAATCTAAACAGGTGACAATTTGAATCTATAGACAGAGTCATTGAGATTCACCTCACATTTGAAATAAATTAGGGCTGTTTATTCCCTCTCTTCCTGCTTATTTAGAAATTGCTTATTTGAACACACACACACACTCACCATCTCTCTCACACCAGCACCATAGGTACTCTGAAACGAGGCAGACAATGGTGGCCTTGTTGCTGGAGCCTGATATTAATAGACTATTCCTTTTGATTTCAGCCTGGAAACATTGGCAGCAAACCAATGTGAGAAAAGGAGGACTGTGTAGCAAGAGTTTAAAAAAGAGATGAAGAAAAAACCCAACCCAGCTTTGATCACAAGGGTCTGAGGATGAATTGTGGTCATTTCACAGGTCTCTGGGTGGAGGTTAATGTCATTTTGAAACAAGGAAACTGGGTTAAAAAAAAAAAAAAAAACAAGCAAACTGAGAAGGGATGCACTTTCTGATGGAATGGGGTCCCCGCGACAGAGGATCAAAGCTGCTTGCTATGCAGAGAATGAAGGATTATTCACTTTCTATTTTTTCACGCCTGCAGCACACATGGGGATCTAATTGGTCAGGATGCGAAATACAGACAGGCAGCCCAGCAGCAGGGCAGAGCCCAGAGGGGGAGGTGGCGGCTTTCTGCAGCTGCAAACCATTAAAGGCAAGCTCACCCCCGTGCGCGGCTTTAATTGCTCTTCTGTGTGTTTCCTCAGCTCACGGGCACTAATGTCTACTTCCCAATCTTTCTGATCTTGGAGGTGATGAGCTTGACGGCTGTCAGGCCTGCCGGGGTCAGGGAAGGCAGGAGACACGTCTCAGGGGAGCGAGGGCAGGGCTGGAAGAGGCCTGAGTGCTGGGCAGGACTCTGCAGGCTCTGCCCAGTCTCATGCTTCTTCTTGCTCCTGGGGCTCTTTGTGTATAAAGCCAAGGCTCTCTCTGGGGGTGGTGTTTTCTCAGTTCCATTACAGCAGAGGAGACACAGGACAAAATGAAAACCTATGGCGCTGTGTGGTATCTGACCCCAGGCCCGCCACTCAGCCTCTCTGACCCTTCACTTCCTTGCCTTTGAAATGGAGTGTATGCCTACCAGCGCCCTGAGCGTTACCTGATGTCATGAAATGCTAACCAGGGAAGGAAGTCCCTGTTGGCTGTTATCACCTCTCCTTGAAACTTCTCTGCCAGCCTCTTGATCTGCTTTAGGTTTGCGTCCCCCTAGGTGTCCCTTTTGGTCCTTCTCAGTGCCCCCTCCCTGGTGAAAGCTGCCTGACTACCCAGGTCTGCAGGTTGGCCCAGCCCTCACCAGGCTGAACCCTCCTACCACTCATTCCGGCTCCCAGCTTTCCTCTCTGAGATGTTATCCTCAACCACGCCCTCCTGCTGGCACTGCTGCCTCCAGTCCTTCCCGGCCCCATCTGCCCTCTGCCCCCATTTCAGCCACCACTGCTCTACATATATGAAGCTACAAAATGCAAGACCAGCATCCACTTCTCTGCTGAACACTCTGGCAACTCACTGTTCTGTATCGTGTGTCCCTTAGTATTGAATGCCTTCATCCTTCCTTGGTCTGACTCATCCTTTAAGAATTATCATTTCTCCTAGGTGGCCATCCTCAGACAGGATGATGGCCTCTGCTAAGCATATTTGTGCATTCACAGTGCCCTATCATTGACCACAACGGATTAGAACCGTTTATAGTCATTCCTCCCCTTGAAGGTGTCTGTCTCTTCCACTGGAAAGTAAGTTTTTCGGGAACGGGACTGCATCCTAATTCAACTTTGTACTTCTAACATGTGGCATGGCTAGCAGAGTGCCTGAAATAGAGCAGGTACTCAATAAAGGCATTTATGGCTTTCAACTGTTATTCATTTGTCTCTGCCTACACTACCCAAAGAAGGTGAAAGCATCTGGCGAGATGGAGATGTGTCTGATTCATTTTCTATTCTGCACAAAGCCCAGAACAGAGCAAACTCAAGAGAGAGCAGCTACTTCTGCTGTGTCTGGCTCACTTAGGGCTCTTTCTTCAGCATCTAGAACAGAGTTTTGTACACAGGTGCTCGATACATGTATTTTGAATGGATGCAGAGACTAAAAATCATCACTTGCCATCTGGTTCTATAAGAATGAAGTCACAAGTCACTGTAGTCTTTGAACTTCAATATACCCTGAAAGGAGTAAGAAGAGGTGGAGACCAGGAGTGAGGCGCTCTGTGCTCTGGAAAAAACTGGCAGAACAAGTAGATAGATATTTTCAGGAGAAGATTTTATGAGCCCAGTTTCTTATAGCTTCTCATATCTAGAAAAGCACTAAAATCGTTAACAACTCCTCCTCGAGACTAGCAGCAACCCTCTGCCAAAATGTGCGCTTGATTGCATGTACCCCTTCACCAAAATCACACATATACTGAACCCAGCCGTCTACCCCCCAACCCCCGCCTCTTCCAAGCAGTTCCTCAGAGCTACCTGAGAGACTGTCTCTTAGGCTATGGTCCTCATTTTATCCCAAATAAAACAACCCACAACTTTCACGCTGTGCTTTTTCTTTTCTTTAGCGAGCAGATAAATAGTGGTATTGTAGGGGAAACACCTGTCCTGATTAAAAGAACTGATTTCTAGTCAGATGTAACAAACAGTGACTAAATGAGGTCAAAGAGAACTGATTTTCTCCAAAATTCCATTCCTCACCCCAAGCCCCAGCAAACATTTACCCATCTTGATAAAGAGCACCACATCCATTCAGTTGCTCAGGCCAAAATCTAGAAGTAATATTTGATTCCTCTGTTATCTTCACATCTCACATGCAGTCCTCTAAGAAGTCCTTCAAGCTCTCCTTCCAAAATATATCTAACCTCTGACCATAAACTTTATAGCCACCACCCTGATTCAAGCTGCTACCATCTTCTCTGTGCAATTGGTCTCCCTGCCCCAACACACACACACACACACACCCTTTTCATTTGACCACCTAGATCTTTTTGATATCACTCCAGTGCCTTCCCGCTTTACTTAGAATAAAATCCAAACTTCTATCCACAGTCTACAAATCACACATAATGTGGCCCTGTCCCTGTCTTCAGCTTCCTTTCCTCCTGGCTCATTTCCTTCCAACTGCACTGGTCCTTCTACTATTCCTGGAGTATTATAGATTATTCTTACATCAGAACTTATTCCTTGTACCTCAAAAACTCTTCCCCAAATATTCCCACTCTTAGCTCCCATGTGGTGGCTCAGATGGTAAAGCATCTGCCTACAATGTGGGAGACCCAGGTTTGATCCCTGGGTTGGGAAGATCTCTTGGAGAAGGAAATGGCAACCCACTCCAGTATTCTTGCCTGGAAAATCCGATGGATAGAGGAGTCTGGTAGGCTACAGTCCATGGGGTCACAAATAGTCGGACATGACTGAGTGACTTCACTTAGCTCCCATGTCACCCATAGGCCTTCACCAACCCTAGGTGTGGTGTTTCATTTTACTTATCAACTAGGCTACCAGGTGCCCAGATATTTGGTTGAACATTATTCTGGCTGTTTCTGTGACAGTATTTTTGGACGAGATTCACATTTGAATGGGTGAGTCCAATAAAGCAGCTTGCCTTCCCTAGTGTGGGTGGCCTTCACCCAGTTGCTTGAAGGCCTAAATGGAATAAAAAGGCTGACCAACCTTGGGTAAGAGGGAATTTCCCCCTAACTGATGGCTTAAGCTGGGTATCAGTCGTTTTTTTCACCTTTGGACTCAAACTGAAGCACTTGCTCTTCTTGGATTTGCAATCTGCCAGCTTTCAGGCAGGAACTCACACCACTACCTCTTCTGATTCTTAGGTCTTCAGACTCAGACTGGAACCACTCCATCAGCTCCATGGGTTTCCAAATTGATGACTGCAGGTCTTGGGACTTTCCAGCCTTCATAATCTCATGAACAAATTCTGTATAACAATTTAAAAACTTGTAGAATAAAAAGTAGGTGTAGATCTTTGCAACCTTGGCCTAGGCAATGGAATCTTAGATATAATACCAAAAGAATAAATAACCAAAAGAAAAATGGATAAATTGGACTTCATCAAGATTTTAAACTTTCATGCATCAAAGGACACTATCAAGAAAGTGAAAAAAACAGCTTATAGAACAGAAGAAAACATTTGATTTTTCTGCATATAACTAATAAGAAATTTCATCCAGAATATAAAAAAACTTTTACAATTTAAAAATAAAAATAACACAATTTTAAAATAGGCAAAGAATTTGAATAGACATTTCTTCAAAGAAAATATACAGATGACCAATAAGCACATGAAAAGATGCTTAACACTTTCTAGGGTGGCTGGTGAAAAACAAACAGAAATTAATAAGGGGACTGTATGCATCCTTGTTTATACCCTTTAGGACCTAGATAGAAAATGTTGAAAAACATAGGTAGTGGTATATACATTATATTTGAAATTACTCAAGACATGTTACTGAAGAACTAATGAACAGGTGACATGTAGAAAATCAGTCTTCCATTGTTTTCTTCTGTGAAGAATCTGTGGATTTGTATTATATATTAAACATTTACATTTGGTTTATTTCATAGCTAAAATATGAACAATTGTGTACAGTATTGAAATATTCGATGTGCTGGCGTCTGTAGTTTTGATAAATCCCATTGCTGGCAATGGAGTCATGCCAGAAAAATTTGATTTCTACTGCAAAAGGATTAGAAACTTCCCTGGTAGCTCAGATGGTAAAGCGTCTGCCTATAATGTGAGAGACCTGGGTTTGATCCCTGGGTCAGGAAGATCCTCTGGAGAAGGAAATGGCAACCCGTTCCAGTACCCTTGCCTGGAAAATCCCATGGATGGAGGAGCCTGGTAGGCTACAGTCCGTGAGGTCACAGAGAGTCAGACACGACTGAGCGACTTCACCTTGTAAAGATATAAATAAATAGGGGGGTTTCCATCATGGTTCAGTAGTTAAGAATTCACCTTCCAACGCAGGGTACACAGGTTGGATCCTTGGTCCAGGAACTAAGATCCCAAACGCCTAGGGACACTAAGCCTGCACGCCACAACTAGAGAAAGTCTGCATACTGTAACAAAGAGTCCACATGCTGCAATGAAGACCCAGCACAGCCAAATTTTTTTTTAATTTTTTAAATAAAATTTAAAAATAATTAAAAAAAAAATAAAGACGTTAAGAAACTCATGCATTGATGGTGGGAATGTAAAATAGCAGTTCTTCAAAAAGTTAAATCGTTGCCATATAACCCAGCAATTTCACTCCTATGTATATCTCCAAGGTTATTGAAAATATATGTCCACGCAAAAACTTGTACGTGAGTGGTCTTAACAACATTATTCATAATAGCAAAAAAAAAAAAAAAAGTGGAAATAGCCAAAATGTCCATCAACTGATGAATGGATAAATGAAATGTGGTACATCTATATGGTAGAATATGATTTGGCCACTAAAAGGAATGAAGTATTGACACATGCTTCACACAATGTGGACAAACCTTGAAAATATGCTAAGTGAAGCCAGACACAAAAGACTACATATTATACGATTCCACTTACATGAACGTTCAGAATAGGTAAATCCATAAAAATAGAAAGTAGATAAGTGGTTGCCAGGGGCTAGAGGAGAGAAGGATTGGATACAGGCTTTATTTGGGGGCTAATAAAAATTTTCTAGAATTAAATAGCAGTAATGGTTGTACAACTGTGAATATACTAAAAACTACAAAGAATTCTCAAACTACTGCACAAATGCACTCATCTCACATGCTGGCAAAGTAATGCTCAAAATTCTCCAAGCCAGGCTTCTACAGTATGTGAACCATGAACTTCCAGATGTTCAAGCTGGATTTAGAAAAGACAGAAGAACCAGAGATCAAAATGCCAGCATTTTGATCTCTGGATCTTTGAAAAAGCAAGAGAGTTCCAGAAAAGCATCTACTTCTGCTTTATTGACTATGCCAAAGTCTTTAACTGTGTGGATCACAACAAACTGTGGGAAATTCTTAAAGAGATGGGAATACCAGACCACCTGACCTGCCTCCTGAGAAATCTGGAGGCAGAGTACATCATGAGAAAGGCTGGGCTGAATGAAGCACAAGCTGGAATCAAGATTGCCAGGAGAAATGCCAATAACCTCAGACATTCAGATTATACAACCCTTATGGCAGAAAGCAAAGAAGAACTAAAGAGCCTCTTGATGAAAGTGAAAGAGGAGAGTGAAAAAGTTGACTTAAAACTCAACATTCAGAAAACTAAGATCATGGCATCTAGTCCCATTACATGGCAAACAGATGGGGAAACAATGGAAACAGTGAAAGACTTTATTTTGGGGGGCTCCAAAATCACTGCAAATGGTGACTGCAGCCATGAAATTAAAAGTGGCTTGCTCCTTGGGAGACAAGTTATGACCAACCTAGACAGCATATTAAAAAGCAGAGACATTACTTTCCAACAAAGGTCCGTCTAGTCAAAGCTATGGTTTTTCCAGTGGTCATGTTTGGATGTGAGAGTTGAACTATGAAGAAAGCTGAGCACCGAAGAATTGTTGCTTTTGAACTGTGGTGTTGGAGAAGACTCTTGAGAGGCCCTTGGACTGCAAGGAGATCCAATCAGTCCATCCTAAAGGAAATCAGTCCTGAATATGCATTGGAAGGACTGATGCTGAAGCCGAAACTCCAATACTTTGGCCACCTGATGGGAAGAACTGACTCATTGGAAAAGACCCTGATGCTTGGAAGGATTGAAGGCGGGAGGAGAAGGGGACGACAGAGGATGAGATGGTTGCATGGCATCACCAACTCAATGGGCATGAGTTTGAGTAAGTTCCAGGAGTTGGTGATGGAGAGGGAAGACTGGCGTGCTGCAATCCATGGGGTTGCAAAGAATCGAACACGACTGAATGACTGAACCAAACTGAAATGTATACTTTAGAAAGTGGATCTTATGGTACATGAATTTTATCTAAGAGCAGTTATTTAAGAAGTGTTCATTGTATTATGGTTTATACTAGTTATAAAAGAAAATATTTTAAATGTCCTTTTATTTTGAAAGTTATGATAAAAAAGTTATGATGAATCTATCTGATAGGGTATTGTACACTCATCCAATGTATCTATAAAATTTTATAATACTATATAGAATGATTATGAAATACTAGAGATAATCAAAACTATATATGTATATATATTTTAAGCATGTCCCTTTGACTTTTTTTAAGAGTCTGGATGAAAAACCCCAAACTATTAGCAAAAATACCGGCTCTAGGTAGTGAGATTTGAAAAATTTTTTCTTCTTGTTTGATTTTTCTATATTTGCTAAGCTTTCTTCAAATAACATGTATTTTGCTGCTGCTGCTGCTGCTAAGTCGCTTCAGTCGTGTCCGACTCTGTGCAACCCCAGAGATGGCAGCCCACCAGGCTCCCCCATCCCTGGGATTCTCCAGGCAAGAACACTGGAGTGGGCTGCCATTTCCTTCTCCAACGCACATATATTTTAAATATATGTGTATATATATATATATATATTTTTTTTTTCTCTTCCCTTTTTATGCTTTCAGTGGTTGTGGCTCCTGGGTTCTAGAGCACAGGCTCAGTAGTTGTGGTAAATGGCCTTAGTTGCTCCGTGGAATCTTCAAGGATCAGAGACTGAACCCGTGTCTCCTGCATTGCAAGCAGATTCTTTACCACTGAGCCACCAGAGAAGCCCTTAAAAATATACTTTTTAATTCAGTAATTTTAATAGTTAGTTACGGTGTCAGAGTTTTAGCTTCCATGAAGAGAGCAGAGAGCAGCCTGCCCCAGGAAGACCACCCGATAGGACCTGATGGGCCACACACAGAGCCAACATGGATGAGTCCATACCTGGCTGACCTGGGACCAGGCATCATCTTTACAGGCTTGGAGCCACCTCTTTTCCTGTTTTAAGTGTTGCTCAGTTTTAAAAACCCCATTGTCATTTTAACAGCAGCATGGATGCTCTGGCCCCCAGGCCTATGCCTTTCCTTTGTCTGACCCCTCCTCCGCCCCATTCGTTTCCTTCTCCATCTCATAGTGGCCGCCCTTCAGGCAGAGACAACAGCAATGTTGTTACAGGTGCTCACTCACTCTGGTCTCATTTGCTCTGGCAAGAAGTCTGGTCGGATCAAATGTTCCTGAGGAAACTCTAGCTGAATTGTCTTCATTTTCTATCATTTTATTTTAATATCCCAGCAGTCCCTGCCTGTCAGAATTTTTGCTGGCAATTCAGCCATTCATCAATTTAAAGTATGGCCATACAGTTCTGGACAGAATCCAACCCCACACAAGAAATCACTTCTTTCCTTTCCATTTTTCTTTCAAAGCAAGAAAAAATCTGCTCATCTAGACACAGGTATTCTGACTTTTGAGTGAATAGGAAGATGCTTTAAGGTAGTAATACTCAATATTTCAGGCTTCCCTGGTGGCTTAGATGGTAAAGAATCTGCCTGCAACGCAGGAGACCCAGGTTTTGATCCCTGGGTCAGGAAGATCGCCCAGAGAAGGGAATGGCAACCCACTCCACTATTCTTGCCTGGAGAATACCATGGACAAACATCTGTGAGGTCTCAAAGAATCAGACACAACTGAATGACTAAGACACTCAATATTTCAGTCACAGGCCAAAAAATTTCCCCATGTAATTACTGGTGTCATAGAGAAACCAGTAAGTTCATCTTTTTATTTGATAGTAACTGTGCATATTTATTTAATTAATCATTTTTCTCATTTAATAATAATAACATTTATTCTATGACAGAAGGACTTCTCTTGTATTAATTCATATAACTCTCCTTATAATTCATAATATCCCCATTTTTCAGATGAGGATATTGAGGCCCAGAGAAGTTCAATAACTTGCTGAAGTTCACACAGCTAGTATTGGCAGAGGTGGAATTTGACCTCTACCAGCCTGGTTACAGGTTCTTTGCTCTCAATCACTGCAATTCTCAACCTGCCATTGACGGTCATAGCAAATTACCACCAGACCAGGAAAAAAGATAACAGACTTAAGGACCAGGTGAGCATTAGAACTAAATTAAGTACTTTTCTGATGCTGAAGCTGAAACTCCAATCCTTTGGCCACCTGTTGTGAAGAACTGACTCATTGGAAAAGACCATGATACTGGGAAAGATTGAAAGCAGGAGGAGAAGGGGAAGACAGAGGATGAGATGGTTGGATGGCATCACTGACTCAATGGACATGAGTCTGAGCAAGCTCTGGGAGTTGGTGATGGACAGGGAAGCCTGGCTTGCTGCAGTCCATGGGGTCACAAAGAGTTAGACATGACTGAGCAACTGAACTGAAGACCAAGTTTTACTTTCTGGAGTCAGGGTGATTTGGCTCCAAGCTGGTTTCATCCCTGTTGGGAACTCAGGGGCCATGCTGTAGGGTAAAGCAGAAGAGAGGAGAACACAGGGTGTCCCTCATTGGCTAGGCCTAGCCGTCCTGGGAAGTCAAGATGGTGTCCCATGACCACCAGTGGGAAAGCCTCTGTTTGCTAGAATGCCTTCACCTTGGATGGAGGAGAGAGATGCTGAGCCTCTCAGGAAAATCAGCGGGGTACTGTTTGCATCACAGGGAATGGGAAAGAAGTCCTGGTGGACAGCACCTCTGCTGAACTAGAAGATGAAGAATGCCCCGGGATTGTGCAGTGTGTATCCTTATCTCTAGGTTTTCTGGAAGAAGTGCTTCTGGCAGCCTGTAGAAGTAGCTGGGAAAAAACTGCATGGTTCACAGACTCCAGACATTCCTGCCCCTGGATATGGCCCCATCCACAGAGTAGCTAACTCCTCCTGTGCAGGAGAAGTGGCCAGCTGGTGCCCTCCTTCCATTCTGCTGTGGGTTCTCCTCAAAGAAATCTTGTCGGAATCTGTCATTCCATATTTCCAGATTTATTTTATATTCATAAACATCTACCAAATATTTCTTCTTGCACTACTGTTTTTCAAAAAGAATCAAGGCACTGTTTCCCTACCTTCCCTAACCCAATACAGTGCCAGGCTTTCTCACCTACCTTCTCTGCCTCTTGAACAGACCGAGAAGCTACAGTGGGAGCTTTACTTTCTATGGTTGGCATTTATAACTAAATCAACATACGTATTTTTTCACACTCTGCTTGCCCCCATCCCCTCACTCTGAGGCAGAAATCACTGCTGGACCATTTTCACCATGGTGTGGCCTTCAAACACCCAAGACTTTCCCTCTGGATGTTCTCTGTCTGTTTCCACCATCACTCCATCTGGAATATTCCACAGTTCAGAGTTAACTGAGGCCCTGTGTAACGTAGTAGCACATACAGCCCAGCCCAGCCCAGCCCAGCTGGTCTCATGTTACAGATATCAGGCCGTTTATAAACGTGTTGTGGATGGGTCTCAAGTACCAGTGAGGGTCGACTTGGAAGGGCCCCATGTTTGGTTAATGCTCTTCTGTCACTGCCTTGCCATTCTTGATAATGTTGAAACCAGTGGCCCCATGTTTGGGATTTTGCAATAAACCCTGCAAATGATGCAGCTGGTTCTGCCACTGCCAGCTGTTGCCCTCCTCCAGCCCCACCTCACCACCCCAAGCTTTGGCTCCCAGCAGAATGGTTCTTGAACCTGTCATATGACACATCCTGGGTTCCCATTTCTGGTGAGGAGCCTTAGACAAAAAGAATCCCTGAAAGATGCAAAGATCATTATCCCTGTGTGGGTGAAACAGAGAAATTCGTGGTTTAGGAACAGCCCAGTTTAGGCACAGCCCACAGCTAGGTAGGGAGAAGGCAATGGCACCCCACTCCAGTACTCTTGCCTGGAAAATCCCATGGACAGAGGAGCCTGGTAGGCTGCAGTCCATGGGGTCGCTAGGGGTCGGACACGACTGGGTGACTTCCCTTTCACTTTTCACTTTCATGCACTGGAGAAGGAAATGGCAACCCATTCCAGTGTTCTTGCCTGGAGAGTCCCAGGGACAGGGGAGCCTGGTGGGCTGCCATCTACGGGGTCGCACAGAGTCGGACACGACTGAAGCAACTTAGCAGCAGCAGCAAATCTAGGTAGGAACAACTCCAACCCTAGGACTAGCAGAATTGGTTTTATCAGGTGGAGTGAGAAGTGGGTATTTTGTAAAGTGATCAATGAATAAATAAACAAACCAGTGTCTTACAGGTTGCCTTTATAGGAAGGCATCACTGTGGCCCTCTAGCATCAGGAAAAAGTCAGGGGCTCCGGGCGGATGGGCCATTGCCTTGAATCTTGCAAAGTGCTGCCTGAGAAGGGAGCATAGTTCTTACGTCTACAAGAGGACCTTGAGACGAGGAATCTGGATGTGAGCAGCTGTCGCAGAGGCAAATTCTCTGAAAGATAAAGGAGGAATTTGTAGTTGACACACTATTTTGAGTTCATGAAAGGTCAATCAGAGTGAGAATACAGCATTTCAGGGTGTTAATGTTACAGGCCTAGAGAGTCCCTAAGTCAAGGACTCCCAGAGACAGAACCGTTCTCCCTGGCAAATACCATGGTGAGATTTGGGGCAAGTGATTTAATATTTCTGGGCCTGGTCCCCCTTTTATAAGTGATAATACTATTAGTACTGACTGCACAGCATTGTTAAGAAGAAAAAAGTAGTTTTTACATTACAAACAATCAAAGCAGGGCCTGTCATATTGTAAACACTCAAGAAGTTATAGTTACTATTATGATGAAGGGGACCATCTTAACAGTGGATACAGGTAAAAACTTTGAGTTTTCTAGATGTTGTCTTAAACCATTTCCTTTTCAGTTTTGTCCCCGTTAGATCCAAGTGTGCCTACTCCTAGGACACATTCTTCAAGACGTACCCCAGAAACTGGGAAGAAGAGAGATCAGTAGTTGGGAGACTGAAAGGAAGAAAAGGATACTATCTATTGAAATGCCCTTGCTAAAAGAAAGAAAGAAAGAAATGGAATCAGGCAGCCCTCTAGATGAAGCTACCAATTTACTGAAAATCTAGGGGACAGAGGGGCCATAGCCATAAACAAACCATAGGGGTACATTCAGCAAAAACCACACTGTGGTGAACTCCATAGGGCAAATGACCTGGTTTCTTCAAACAACAATGAACAGACGAAATACAAGAAAGAAAATGGAGAAGGAAGCGTATAGATTTAAAAGATCTTAAGGGACCTATCAACCAACTACAATATATGAACCAGATTTGTATCCCAATTCAAGTAAACTTTTTGAATAGTTGATGCTATGAATATTAAAAATTTTTAGGCAACAATGGTTTTATGGTAAATGTTTTGGGAAGAATCTTTATCTTGTGAAAACACAAAATGAAATAAATATATATACACATGATTTCTAGGATTGTTTCAGAATAAACCAGGGAAAAAGTGAAAGTGTTAGTCATTAGTCATGTCTGACTCTTTGCGACCCCATGGACCCCAGCAGCCTGCCAGGCTCCTCTGACCATGGAATTCACCAAAAATACTGAAATGGGTCACCATTCCGTTCTCCAGGGGATCTTCCTAACCCAGGAATTGAACCCAGGTCTCTTGCACTACAGGCAGATTTTTTACTATCTGAGTCACTGCTGCTGCTAAGTTGCTTCAGTCGTGTCCGACTCTGTGCGACCCCATAGACGGCAGCCCACCAGGCTCCCCCATCCCTGGGATTCTCCAGGCAAGAACACTGGAGTGGGTTGCCATTTCCTTCTCCAGTGCATGAAAGTGAAAAGTGAAAGGGAAGTCGCTCAGTCGTGTCCAACTCTTCGAGACCCCATGGACTGCAGCCCACCAGGCTCCTCCGTCGTGGGATTTTCCAGGCAAGAGTATTGGAATGGGGTGCCATTAAGCCCAAATCAGGGAAAGGAGGGGATAAAGATGAAGCAAATTGGCCATGAGTTGATAATTAGTAAATCTGGATATAAGAATTCATGTGATTTTATGCTAGGATTCTTTTTAGTTTATATATGTTCAAATATTCTGCAATAAAAAGTTAAAGAAAACCCAGCTGAGTGTGTGGGTTTGGTGATGAGACAGTTCCTACAGGAAGGATTCTGTCCAGGTGGTCTGTTGCCACAGGAGGGTTTGAGGAGCTACTTCTCTTTGCCTCGGTTTTCTCATCTGTCAAATGAGGATTGAATAATAGCACACTCCTCATGGGGCTGCTGTGAAAGTTAAATGACTATATAGACGTAAAGGGCCTGGCATGGGGTAAGTGCCATATCGTATTTGCTGTTATTATAGTACATGTGGGGCTTCCCTAGTGGCTCAGACTGTAAAGAATCTGCCTGCAATGCAGGAGACCCGGGTTCAATCCCTGAGTCAGGAAGATCCCCTGGAGAAGGAAATGGTGACCCAGACCAGTATTCTTACCTGGAGAATTCCACGAACAGAGGCTTTCGGCAGGCTATTGTCCATGGGGTCGCAAAGAGTCGAACATGACTGAGCAACTAACTTACACACATACACAGCACGTTTAGTTTCCTGCAGTACCTCATTGCATCATCCAAAACAATCTCTACAGAACATCACACCTCACAAAGCACCTTTACAGACAACCTCATTTGAGCCTCACAGTAGCCTGTGAGATAAATACTAGTCTTATTCCCATTGGGCAGATGAGAACACTAAGGCCCAGTCCATGGCGATGAAGCCAGTTAGTGGGCAAACCTTCACCAGATTTGAGTACTCTGATCCCTTCCTCTCCGGGGCATAAGGCTGTTCTTTAGGGATGAGTTGGAGGCTAAAATTAGATCCTCAAAACCTCTATTTTGTCTCTTTGCACATTGTGACCCGCACCCCTTTCCCCTAGTGGGGGGATGCTAATGGCACTCATATGGAGCTAAGGGTGGCTCAGACCCCAGCCTAGGCAGAAGGGGGGCACTGGGCATAGAGGCAGACCTCTGTCCAGAGTCTGCTCCAGCCAGGCACCACTTTTGTGGCCCAGTAGCTTGTCAAGCTAAACACAGGTGACTGAGACTAGGGGTGCCCGCTGGGCTGAGGTAGCACAGAAAACAGGAGCCACCCCCAGGTCATAACTCAGGAAGGAGGTCCCCTCCAACCCCCAGGGGGGCTAGGGGCACACAGGTGAGTCCCCAGACACAAGCCCAGGATTTCAAAACTAGCTTCTTTCAGAGGGAGAGGGCCTCGGGCAGCAGTGTGGTCGATCCTCTCAGTCATGTCTTCTGAGAACACTCCTGGGAGCTCCAGGCTTTTCAAATGTATGCTAATAATACCACAAACCCTATCATTAAAAAAACGAAAATCTACCATTTACGAATGCTAGGCATTGCACCAAGCAATACAGATATATTTCTTTCAGACACTCCTCAGTCACAATATACTGTGAAGCAGGTGTTGGTTTTTATTCACACGACAGAAGTTCAGGAGGCAAGTTGTGGAAGCCTCCATCCACATCCCAGTGGGGCCTGCCCTCCAGAGGCAGGCATGGTTTGCAGTCTGTGTGTTCTCCCTGACACTGGTCTATATTTAGTCAGCGTTATGTATACACATCCACTCGTGTGTATGCATGCACAAATACACACACATACAGCTTGTTTGTTTCTATGAAAAGAGGGTCATATCTTATTCAGTAACTTACTTTTTCACATATTCATCTATCTTTTTCTAATCTTGTATATATGAATATGTAAGAGACTGCTGCCCCAGAATCATACCCCGACCCTTCCTCAAAAAGAAACAATCACTCTTATCTAAGTTCCAGGAGGTGAAGGGTGAAAAACAAGAACAGATTAGAATCAACTAGGCCCAGGATGGCAAAGGATTAAACTTCCAGTAGACCTTGAGCCTCATATGCTCAGTGCAATATGAAAAGGGAAAATGAAAGTGTTAGTTGCTCAGTCGTGTCCAATTCTTTGCAACCCCATGGACTGTAGCCCACCTTGGTGGGTGCTGGCTTCTAAATGGCACAGCCACAGGCGCCATGACAGTTGACAGTCGCTGTGACAGTGATCCGAAAAGCTCATACAAGGAATGGAAAGGAGAATTGCATCATTTCTGGGTCCAAACCATACTCCTGGGATAATTCATGAATATTCCTCCCACTCTTTTTAAGTCCTTCTCTTTGACTTCAACCCTGCTATATATTTGGTGTCTCCACACAAATTGGGTTGAGAAGTTGGTTTGTGAACTAGATTCCCTTTTCCCCATTCTTTGTACACTGAGTACAGCACATGCTATTCCAGGGTCAGCATTGGTTTCATTATTGGCTACATGAATATGATCAGAAAAAGAACCTCCTTGGCCAGGACAGGGGGTCTCAGCCCAGGCTAGGACCCCAACTAGGGTCAGGTTAACCAATTCAGTGGCAAGACCATAAGGAAATCTGGAATAAGCAAAAATGATTACTAGGTGTCTCTAATAGAAAAGTACATATTATTTAGAGCACACCTTTGTGGGCTGATTTTAGTCTCTGTGCTCCTTCTACAGCTCTATAAGTTGTAGGTAACAGAGAGGACACACAGGGATTCTCGACTGTGGACATGCACACAAGCTGGGCAGCCCCCATGCATGGTGCAAAAGCCAGTTGGCTGTGTCCATTTGAAAATGCATTTCAAGATTTCTGATCTACACACGTGTCTCTTTTTAAGATTCTCCCTTGAACCAATTGTAACATCTCTCCAATTCACTCATTAACAATAAATTAAATAAAACCATTCGTGAGTGTTCATTTGTTATCTGTGTGAGGGTTGTGATTTTATCTTCTTTGAAGACCCTCTGATAGCAACGGACACGACTTTTATTGTAGAGATGGGGAGACTGAGACTTGGAAAAGCTAAGCAAGCTTACCTACCAGGTATCATCATTGATAAAAAGCAGAGTTTTAATTCAAACACAGGTTGACCTTCCCACTCCACTATCTGCCACTCCACCTCACCCAGTTACCATGCTATCCTGCCTAGATAATTTTGAATATTTATTTATTTACTTATTGCTGTGCCAGGCCTTCATTACAGCATGTGGGATCTTAGTTCCCCAAACAGAGATCAAATCCATGTCCCCTGCATTGGAAGGCAGATTTTTAACCACTGGTCCACCAGGGAAGTCCACTGCCTGGATAACTTTAAAGGAATGGACACTGGCTGTCCGTCAGGTACTAGTCTAGATGTTTTAGGTGTATTAATTCATTTAACTCTCCCCTCGGTCTCTAAAGTGAGTGTGAGTCTTGCACACCTTCCAAAAGAACAAATTGAGAGATCAGGCAGTCAAAGTGGGGTGCAGAGCCTGGCATCAAGGCTGAAGCTCTTAGCAGCCACTTGTCCCTCCCACCTCTCTTTTCCCCCATCTCAATTTTGGTAAACTGAAGCCATCTTGGTTAGTCACGTGGATGGTTATCTGTAAGATGAACGTGTTAGTCACTCAGTCATGTCTGACTCCGTGTGACCCCTGGACGCCTGCCAGAATCCTCTGTCCATGGGATTTCCCAGGCAAGAATACTGGAGTGGAATAGCCGTTCCCTTCGTCAGGGGATCTTCCCACCCCAGAGACTGAACCTGGGTCTCCTGCACTGCAGGTGGATTCTTTACCATCCGAGTTACCAAGGAAGCCCCATCTGTAAGGTACCCATGTCAAGGAACTTCAGTCTTGAAAGGAGCTTGAGGCAGTGTATTTATTTCCCAGGACTAAGTGCCACAAACCAGGCGCCTAAAAGCAACAGAAATGCACTCCTTCTCAGTTTTGGAGGCTAGAAGTCTGAGATCAAGGTGTTGTTGGCAGGGCCGCTCCCGGTCTGTCAGCTCTAGGGGAGAGTCCTCCCCCGCCTCTGCTAGCTCCTGGTGTTTGCTGGTGATGCTAGGTTCTCCTTCATTTGGAGATGGATCTCTCCCATTCTCTGCCCTTCCACGGCATTCTCCTAGCACATCTCTGTTCCTGTCTGCGTCCAAACTTCCCTTTTTACAAGCACACCAGTTATATTGAATTAGGGTCCACCCAAAGACCTCATCTTAGCTTGCTTAAATCTGCAAAGACTCTATTTCCAAATAAGGTCATATTCTGAGGTAAGGAGTGTTAAGACTTCAATATCTCTTTTTGAGGGGTTGGTAGGGAGACACAATCCCACCCATAATGGGGAGCATACTAAAGTTCAACCTTTCCCAAAGTGTGCTCCCAGTGTGCTCCTCTCAACAAAGCTCTGGAGAGAAAAGGCTTCTGTGGTCTCAAAGATTGGGAAACCCTTGCTCCCTGCCTACTAGCCCTCATGGTGGTGAATCTCAGAGGTCATTAGCATATAAACTTCCTTAAAAGAGCTGCAAGAAGAAGCCTGCTCTCTTTAAGTTGGCATTTCCCAAACTTATTCGAGCATAGATGTTTTGGAGTGTCTTTGTTGCGTTAATAGTATTCTGTGGAACATACTTGAGGAAACTCTTAAGACTAGAGCATGGAACCAGAGAGGGCTAGACTTGCATGGTGACCCTGCTAGTACTGAATATGTGACCTTGGACAATTTATTTTCCTCTCTGAGTCTCAGTTTTCTCATCTGTAAAATAGAAATGGGAATTCATAATTAATTATTATACTTAGGGAGGGTTCAGTTCAGTTTGGTTCAGTCACTCAGTCGTGTCCGACTCTTTGCGACCCCATGAATCGCAGCACGCCAGGCCTCCCTGTTCATCACCATCTCCCGGAGTTGACTCAGACTCACATCCATCAAGTCAGTGATGCCATCCAGCCATCTCATCCTTGGTCGTCCCCTTCTCCTCCTGCCCCCAATCCCTCCCAGCATCAGAGTCTTTTCCAATGAGTCAACTCTTCGCATGAGGTGGCCAAGGTACTGGAGTTTCAGCTTTAGCATCATTCCCTCCAAAGAAATCCCAGGGCTGATCTCCTTCAGAATGGACTGCTTGGATCTCCTTGCAGGTTAGCTGCTATAAAAACAGACTCCCAGTAGTCTACGGGCTTGGAAACAATAGGGTATAAGTTTACATCTTGCTCAGGACTGGGCGGGGAGCATAGGGACTGAGCAATCTTTTTTCACACAGGCTGAAAGATATTCTATCATTTTAAATCTGTGGTTTCCAAGGTCATCCTGGGGCTAGCCCCTGTTCCACTCAGGCAGAAGCAGACAGAGTTTAGAGAGGGCTTCCTGGGAGGTTTTCATGGGCCAGGCTCTGTAGTGGAGCAACTCACTTCTCACCATCCCCTGGTAAGAACCCAGTTCTCTGGGTGCAACTAGTTGCAAAGCTGGAAACTGTGGTCCCTGAATAAGCAGCTACTTCCCAGCAAGAACTCAACCCTAAAGAAAGGGAAGTAGGGATTTCAGCTGAAGGTTAGCCATCTCTGCCACACTTACCTTGCAGGTGTGTTCTGAGGATTAAATGAGGCTTTTGACATATGCAAAGTCTTAAGCATCACAGATAAGTAAATAAATGGCAACCATTTAAAAAGAAGGATATGAAAGGGAAGTGCCTGGAGAAATGACATCAGAGACAGGCCCGGGGCACTGCAGACTTGTGGGCCCATCCTCCTCTTTCTTCTCAAGGCATCCTGGTGGCCGCTTGTCTGGTGTGTGGCAGGAATGGGGAACACAACTCCTCAGGGTGTCGTTCAACCCAGAGCAGCTTCACCCCCTCCCACTTCCTTTCCAGCCAGATGGAGCAGTGTGCACTCCAGAGTCTTGACAGCCTCACAGCTTCCCAGCGGTGGCCCCCAGGATTGCAGATCCCACCTTCCCGTGGTTGCAGAGCCAGCTGAGGGGTGGGCAGCACGCCAGGCCCCTGGAGCACACGCCAGTTGTAGACTCTCAGGATGCTGGGGGGGAAGGGGAGGGGCTCTCACCAGATCACCATGACCACAACCTCTTTAGCAAAGACCTCCAGACACCGATAACCCACGGCTTCTTCCTGCCTATGATTTCCCCATCTACCTGGCCATGTAGCACAGGTGAGAACAATCTCTAGACCTCCTGATCTCAGGACTGCATTGGTCTTCAAGGGACCATAATGGGTCAGTAAAGCAAGCCCTCTGCCTTCCAAGAATTCATGCTTTAAGCCCATATTAGTTATTAAAACAATTGTATCACATATCACATCCCCAGCCCCTCCACACAAATCCAGTTCCAACAGATGTCTCCCAGTAACCCCTCCCCACCATTCTCGCCTGTAAATAAGCTTTCAGAGCTGCCATCAATGTGTACATACAACGCTGCTTTTGACTCTTCTCACTCCACTTTGTATACACTTTCCCATGGATCTGGGTCATCCCGATGTTGAATACTTCACAGGACTGCAAAATATATGGGAGACATATTTTGTTTTAGAATCTGAATACTCAGAACAGCTGGGTGATGCTGCGACAACTGGAGATTCTTGCTGATGCTGCAAGTCTCCACATCCACGTCCCCTTGCAGACGAAAATGCCATGGTTTGCATCTGTACAAATGCACATGGGTTTTCTCCAGCACCGTGGATCGTGGGGTGTGACAGTTAGTAATTTCTTCCCTGGAAGTGGCATGACCTGCAGGAGTTAACCGTTGGCTGAGGTTGCGAGTGCAGCCAAAATTTATTGATTTTGATCCCCTCACCGTTCCCCACGTAAATTAAAATGTGACATTATTACACCCTGCAACAGCCCACTGGCGACCTTTAGCACTCTCCCCATTCTGCAGCCATTATTCAGCATAATTTGACTGCAAGTTTGAGGCAAGCCGGGAGAGCGGAGAGGGCTGGGTGGGGGCAGGGGATGGCAGAGTCCAAATTAGAAACAGATTTAAAGAGCATTTGCAGGGAATTAGGCAGCGGGCCAGGAGCGCTTGCTGGCAGCGTGTGGAACCCCTCTTTAGGGACTGTCAGCTCCTCCTAGGTTTCCACTGCGGATGTTTCCCGGCCAGAACGCAGCTGGGTTTCAGTTGTCAAACCCTCAGCCAAGACATCTGAGTAGGGGAAGAGTGCCTGTGTGCACGCGCGTGTAGGAGCTCAGGCCACCTTCACACGCGCCTGCGGCTCCGAGGCTGCCCCCCATGAGGTTCCACACACCCACACCTGCACAGGCTCGTCCTGAACTGGACATGCACCCCCAGACGTGCAGAGGTGTGAACAGACACAGGCGCTCACAGAGGAAACCAGGACGGGCACACTCCATGTGTACACAAGTAGATTTGGGCTGTGCCCCAGCCCACACTTTCTACGAGGAATTCCAGAGCGTGTTTCTCAATCCACACCTCCACCACCCCGCAAGGCTAGCTGTGTGGCCTGGGATTAGGGTTAGCCCTTCAGCCTCTCTGAACTTCTGTGTCTTTAACCAGGAAGTGTAAACAATGGCAGCTGTGATGATCAAAATGAGATAATAAAGGTGAATACTTGGGGACAGGGACGTAAGAAATGGCCAGGGGATGGCAGTGGTTTGTATACACTTCACTTTGTATAACCTTCACTTCACATCCTTCGTAGAGGAGACAGAGAGCATTTCTCTAAGCATTTCTCTGACTGGGTTTTTAGCACAATAAAGGAAGTGAAGCCTTTACATCACAGGGGAGAGCAAGAGCTGCTGTGGCCGAGGAGAGGCCCAGGCAGATGGCCCCCACGGGCACAGCTCCGTGGGCACAGGCCCGTCAGTTGGCTTCCCTGGGAAGGCGGAGGGGGCTTGGGCATGTATAACAGGCGCTGAGACCGACAATCTGCTCTGCCCTCTCCCTTCCTCCATACACGCCTTGTTCCCCAGCTGGCCCTGCCACACCATCTCATCCTCTACCCACACTCTTGGGGAGAAATAGCTCCCCTTTGCTCCTCTCCCTTCTCACCTCTGGGGCTTCCCTCCAGTCATCCTAACTCCCAGAACCCCACTCCTCCCTGAGTCCCTCAGCCTCTGATCTGTCCAAGGGCACCATCTGCCCTTTCCTGGGAACATTCTGTGCACCAACAGGCCCTAGTTCTGGGTGCTGGGGGCGTGGGGAAGAGTGGTCAGACATGAAATAGATGTCACCCTGCTTGGATGTTCATGGCCCAGTGAAGGGGTCAGCCTAACACAAAACACTACAGGAGATCCGGTCAGAAAATGCCAGAACAGGGCGTGAGCTCTGGATAGACTCTGAGAGGTTAGAAGCAGAAAAGCACACCCCACTGTGCAGGTTGCTGCTGCTGCTGCTGCTAAGTCTCTTCAGTCGTGTCCGACTCTGTGTGACCCCATAGATGGCAGCCCAGCAGGCTCCCCCGTCCCTGGGATTCTCCAGGCAAGAACACTGGAGTGGGTTGCCATGTCCTTCTCCAATGCATGAAAGTGAAAGTGAAGTCGCTCAGTGGTGTGTGACTCTGAGCGACCCCGTGGACTGCAGCCCACCAAGTTAGGACACCCTAATACAGGGCAAGAACAGGGATAAGTGTTGCCAGTGCCCAGATAAAGATGGCCAGTGGCACTGTCCTGAGACTCTTGGACCACAACGCACATCCGACCAGCGCCAAAACCTGGGAGCATGGCGTGAGGAATGGGGGGAACCGTGAGGGTGGCAAGGGGTCAAGTGGGGAAGCAGGCATTTCTAGATCTTGAGTTAGTCAACAAATGCATGAGGATTCCCTCCTGTGTGCTGAGTGCTGGGAATGCAAAGACTAGTGAGACACAGATGCTGCTTCATGGAACTGTCAAGTGAGAACAACTGATACACACGCACGCCAATGCCGTGGGACATGTGCTCTATAGAAATGGGCTGGGCATGTGGTGCTCTGAGGCACAGAGGAGCCATCTCATTCAGATGGGAGGACAAGAGAAGTTTTCCAAAAGAGGTGGATGGATAGGGAGCCTAAAGGAGTTCAGGACTGGTGTCAGGAGTGAGGGGAGAGATGAGGCTAGATAGATCACCATGGACGGTCTACACTGGTTCACTCACCCTCACTCATCAATTCAACAAATATTATGAGCAACCACTTGACAGGTCTTTTGCTGGAAGCTGAGACTGCAGTGGTGAGCAAGACAGCTGCAGGTGGTTGAACTAAGGTTGTAACAGTGGAAATGGAGAGAAATCAGTATTTTTGAGAGTGAGAGAATTATCTTTAATTGAATGAGGGACCAAGGAGGGAATGATCTAAGCTGACTGTCAGGTTCCTAGCTGGGTGCTGAGTGGAGGAGGAGCCCTTCCCTGCTGGAGAGGGTCACAGAAATGGAAGCAGGTTGAGGGGGCTGGGAAATGAGGAGTCTGCACCAGTCTTACCTGTTTGTAGAGCCAGCGGGACACTGGCAGTAGCCAGCATCCAAGCTGGGCTGTGTAGTGAGAGCTGGTGACCATCCAGACTGGAACAGAACCCCAGCTGAAGACACAGAGAACATTCGAGAAAATGGCAAGAGATTCGCCAGCTGCCTGGGCTAAGAGTGGGGTTTTAGACAGAGTTCTAGTGCTAGGGGGGACCTGGAGGACTAAAGGCAAAATCCTCAGTTTGGTCCAGGTGCTTCAGGTACTGGGATTGTAGCCACACAAAGGCCAGTCCCCTTCTACTGGCAGACAGGTCAGGCTTGAGTGTCCAAACCCACGAGAGGTGGCTGGGAAGGAGCCACCAGCACTCTCGCAGTAATACTCGTGTTAGGCCTGCCCTCCCCCCACTCAGCCCTCAGTACAGAGTTGATAGTACACGTTCCAGAAATACCCTCCCAGAGCATGCAGACACTCAAGAGAAGTAAGAGACACTAGGTGGTGAGTGCAGCTTCAGGCCCCACCGAGTTTCTTCTGAATTGCTGCTGGCCCCTTTCGCCTGCTTTAGGAGAAAACTCCATTTGCTTAATGTCCCCCATAAAGATGGCAGCTTTTAGTGCCAACCTTTACCCTTCTGGAGCACAGGTCAGAGCCTTGAAGTGTATGCTCTTTGAAACCCCAGACATTAGCCCTACAACAGGGTTCCCTAAAAGGCTGCCATTCTGATGAAGTCCAGGCTGATTGCTTAACACAAATATTCAGACAGCACAAATCAGGCTGAAGTTTAGGGCCTGGAATAAATGAGAACAAACCACCAAACAAAGATGGAAGGAGAATAAGAGGTAGGCTTCAAAAGTTTGTGCGTATGAAAGGCTGCTTCATCAGCAAATAAGACAGGGTGCAAGGCCAGTCTGGAGTGACTGGTTTGTTTGTTTTTTCTTCTTCTTCTTTTTTTTTTTTTTTGGCTAAAAACTGTCAGAAGCCCACAACTTGGGAGAGATCTCACCCAACTGCATAGTAGGACAGAGGTTATGGACAGTCAGCTGCAGGAGGCCTTTTAATAGCACATTCGTGGCACATGATGGGGATAACCCATGCTGATGCTGGGGGGCTGAGCCCCGCAGAACAATTCACCATGGCACCCTGCTATAGGGTCAGCACCTTTTCTGTAATCCCAGGCTATCCTTAGTGACATGTCTCACTCAACTCAGCTGTCCCTGAGGCTGGAGAAGGGTGGCCGAGAGGGAGCTGCCTTCCCGGAGCTCGCCAGCTCTATGGCAGCAAAGCTAAGAAAAGAACCCGGGAGTCTGGCTCCAGCTCTGAAGAGGTTCCTCATCTGTGCTGCGAACATGAACTGTGAGCATACTCAGCCTCGTCTGCCTGTATTCCTCTTCATATAAAAAGACATCCTCTTGGCATGTTGATTACTCTCCAAGAAATAGATTTATCTAGAATCAGTGATTATAATGCATTTTGCATATACAGAAAGGATATGAGACAAATGCAATATACAGAGGCAATCTAGTAATAAGCATATCACACTTCTGGTCCATGGCTAGTGAAACTTGGGCTCAAATATATTTATGATAAAACTGATTTTGTAATATGTACTCCATTGACTACATCACAGATGATTTATTTTTAAAGGTATTTTCAGAAAAAAGTTCTTTCATTATCACATATTGGAGTTTGAAATAGATTTGCATTAAAATATTAAACTTAATATGTTGCATTTAATGAACAATAAGGGACTTCCCAGGTGGTGCTGGTAGTAAAGAAGTGAAGTGAAGTGAAGTCGCTCAGTTGTGTCCAACTCTTTGCGATCCTATGGACAGTAGCCTACCAGGCTCCGCCATCCATGGGATTTTCCAGGCAAGAGTACTGGAGTGGGCTGCCATTTCCTTCTCCAGGGGATCTTCCCAACCGAGGGATGGAACCCAGGTCTCTTGCATTGCCGACAGATGCTTTACCGTCTGAGCCACCAGGGAAGCTCAGGCAGGTAGTAAAGAACCTGCCTGCAAATGCAGGAGATGTAAGAGGTGAGGGTTCGATCCCTGGATCAGGAAGATTCCCTGGAGGAGAGCATGGCAACCCACTCCAGTATCCTTGCCTGGAGAATCCCATGGACAGAGGAGCCTGGTGGACTACAGTCACAGCGTCACACAGTCAGATATGACAGAAGCAACTTAGCACGTACGCAATGAACTATAAAGTAAATGGGAAAAGTATGATAACAAAAATCCCAAAAGTATCTCCTTGTGTCTTCCCAGATGCTGGGTCTGGAAGATATCCATGAGAACCTGAGATGACCTGAGGTTGTCAGAGAGATACAAAATGCAAGAAAAACATAAACAGCTAACAGACCGAATGAGGCAGATTCTAGAACCAAAGTGAGCAGTCCGGGCTTGTATCACAGGCCTGGAGGGCGTGTGGCCCCTGATGGCCTGAGAATAGAACCGGCTGCCCCCGGGATGGGAGTAGGCCGGACTTCCTGCCTTTTGGTCAGACAGACTGCCTTCCTGAATTACTAGGTCTAGGAAGTGGTGGTGACAGGGAGGGGGCGGCGGGGGGGGAGGAGATGTGTATTTGCTGGGTCTGGAAGATATCCATGAGAACCTGAGATGACCTGAGGTTGTCAGAGAGATACAAAATGCAAGAAAAACATAAACAGCTAACAGACCGAATGAGGCAGATTCTAGAACCAAAGTGAGCAGTCCGGGCTTGTATCACAGGCCTGGAGGGCGTGTGGCCCCTGATGGCCTGAGAATAGAACCGGCTGCCCCCGGGATGGGAGTAGGCCGGACTTCCTGCCTTTTGGTCAGACAGACTGCCTTCCTGAATTACTAGGTCTAGGAAGTGGTGGTGACAGGGAGGGGGCGGCGGGGGGGGAGGGTGGAGAAGTCACACGTGTCACGGACAACCCCCCATCGCAGCCCTCTTCCTCGCTGCCACCTCACTTCCCCTCTTACAGACCAGTTACCTAATCTGCAGCATGCCCAGATGGTATCTGGGAGCTCTAACGGCTCTGAAATCACACAGTTCTAGAATTCAGACACAAGACTGGCAGCTAAGAGACACACAAAAGCCCAGCCCCCAAAACCCGTGCTGGGTGTCAGAGGTGAGCCGCCGAGTGTGGAGTCGAGGACTCGAACAATAGCCACGTGGCATCGAGGCCTGAACTTGCACAGCAAGGCCACGCGCCCCTACGTGCGCAGTCACGCTTCTTGCCCACGTGGGCATTGCTGGCACCGGTGGGAAGACCCACCTTACACAGGTTGGTCCACCAGGCATCTAATCCATAACCCCAGTCTCTCTCCATCACACAACGCTAGACACTGGCTTACACTGGACTTATAAGCCTGGGCGCACCTAACCTTCATCCCCCCACCCCTCCTGACTCTAGTAGCACTGGGAGAAACACGCCCCTGACTCCCTTCTCCCCTGAGGAGGAGGATTCACCTAATGGGTAAGTTTGGAAGAAGAACCTGTGCCTGCAGGGGGCAGCCTTCTGGCCTTGGCCAATATATCCAAAAGGTCATCATTTCTATATGTGCTCAAAAGCCCACCATTTTCTGTATGTGCCCTTTTCTATATAAAGCCCATCATTTCCATATGTACTCAAAAGCCAGATGTGGCTGGTGGCTACCACATTGGACAGCACAATCTTAGAGGCTAATTCATTGAACTCCTATGTCCCAGCTTGAAGACTTCCAGGGAAGAGAGGTCCCCACCTTTGGAATCACTCTTGTCACTTGGTGGTCACTTCTGGTTGCTAGAAACATCTTCACATCAAACTGAAACCTGCCTCCTTGTACTCTCCCACAGCTCAATTCTAGGCTTGCCCACCCCCTCCCCCGACCACCTTGACTCGTTGGGAGCTCCTCCAATATTTAAAGACAGGAGAATACACGCTCCCAGTTCTCCAGAGCCTGACTCTTCAGGGTTAACTGGCCTGTGTTACCTCTGCTGTTCCTCACGTGATCCAGAGTCTTGGCCCTTCGTGGGTTCATCACCCGTTGGACCCTGGTCGGCCACTCAGCTTGCCTTTGTCTCTCTGAGAGACTGTCAGAAGGGAACACGTGCCCCTAGAAGGACACTCAGGCTTGTTTCAAATACCTTCCTGCTGCCCCCACGTTAGTCCCCAACCCTGGCATTGTTTGCTGGAAGAGAGCGTCCCATTTATTTCTCATTTGAGAACACTAGATTTATAACGGTTGTGGACACCTGTTGTTTTGACTACCCAGCATGCAGTCTTCCTAATTTAGAAGAATCCCCAAATAGGTGAAAGCCATGGCCCCGTCTCCTTGATGGAGGCTGAAAGGGAATAGACCCACGCCCCACATCACAGGCTCATGCCTGAGCGGATGGTGTGAGGTCTGTTCCAGCTCTGATGCACTTGGTTCCTGCATTTTTCATACATTCTTTCTGATGCCTGAGAGAAGTGGCTGAAGGTGCAGTGGAGAGAGTTCTGGAATATCAGACAAACTTCCTAGTACCAGTGCTGCTAAACAGTTCTCCAAAAGTAACTTCAAACCCACCTTGGGGCTCTGAACTCAGAACAGTTCTCTGAAATAGAGACCAAGACTGGGATAGAAGACTTGTGCCTTTCCCTGCTGTCACTAGGGACTACCGTTCCCACCTTGGAGAGGAACCCCGGAACCTGGATGCAGGTGGTGGCAGGGACTCGGAGTCAGGACAATCTGGACCTCATTCCAGCTCAAACCCTGATACTGAAGGACCCTGGGCAAATGGCTTTCCTACCCTGGGTCTCTGGTTTTCCACATGGAAAAGAAAGGACTGAGTGATTTTTAAGTTTCTTTTTTGTTCTGATTCTCTTTGACTCTGAACCCTGTAGGAGCTGTTATTTCCTTGAGATTTACTTACTGTTTTCCCCGTTGTTGCTAGCTTTTGTATTAACACTTTACAAATTTGTAAATTTGAATGGATAAAGAAATTGTGATATATCTATACCATGGAATAATATTCAGCCACAAAAAGGAATAAAGTACCGGTACATCTAAGAAATGCAAAAATGCAAAATGGCCGTCTGGGGAGGCCTTACAAATAGCTGTGAAAAGAAGAGAAGCAAAAAGCAAAGGAGAAAAGGAAAGATATAACCATCTGAATGCAGAGTTCCAAAGAATAGCAAGGAGAGATAAGAAAGCCTTCCTCAGTGATCAATGCAAAGAAATAGAGAAAAACAACAGAATGGGAAAGACTAGAGATCTCTTCAAGAAAATTAGAGATAGCAAGGGAAACTTTCATGCAAAGATGGGCTTGATAAAGGACAGAAATGGTATGGACCTAACAGAAGCAGAAGATATTAAGAAGAGGTGGCAAGAATACACAGAAGAACTGTACAAAAAAGATAAAGAAATAGAGAAAAATAACAGAATGGGAAAGACTAGAGATCTCTTCAAGAAAATTAAAGATACCAAGGGAACTCAATATCTTATAGTATCTATAATGGAAAAGAGTCTAAAAAAGAATTTAAAACAGAATAACTGAATCACTTTCACACCTGAAACTAACACAACAATATAAATCAGCTATATTTCAGTAAAAAATAGTTTTTGAAGTGGTGGTCTTATTAGCTGAAGACTGAGATGAGATTTTAGGACTGTCAGAACTGCCCTAAAATTGGAAACTGATGGAGGACATCCTAGAAGGGAGTGAGTCATGGAGAGTAACTGCAAAATCTGCATATAAATTCCCCTCAAAGCCCTGGTTGACTTTTAACAAGAATACATGCAGGGCGAGACTTCAGGGAACCCAGCTGAAAGTTTTAGCTATTAACAGAATTTTAGGCAGAAATTTCTGTACTAATTTTGAAGTTCGGTTTTTGCAACTAAGATAGGCTTGTGGCACTTGTAAAGTTTTCTTGTTGTTGTTCATTCATTCAGGCATGTCTGACTCCATGACCCCATGGACTGCAGCATGACAGGCTTCCCTGTCCTTCACTATCTCCTGGAGTTTGCTCAAACTCATGTCCATTGAGTCAGTGATGCCATCCAACCATCTCATCCTCTGTTGCCCTCTTCTCTGGCTTTCAATCTTTCCCAGCATCGGGGTCTGTTCCAATGAGTCAGCTCTTCACATCAGGTGGCCAAAGTATTGGAGATTCAGCTTCAGCCTCAGTCCTTCCAATGAATATCCAGAGCTGATTTCCTTTAGGATTGACTGGTTTGATGTGCTTGCTGTCCAAGGGTCTCTTAAGAGTCTTCTCCAGCACCACAGTTTGAAAGCATCTATTCTTTGACGCTCTGCCTTCTTTATGGTCCAAGTCTCACAGCCGTACACGACTACTGGAAAAACCATAAATAATTATAGCTTTCTATTAAAATCCAAAATAAATAAATGAAGCTCTCTGTTGAAATCCAAAAGGGCATGGCCATGTGTTACAAGTAAGCTCAGGATTATCAAATGCATCCATGGTATAGACCTAATGTAGAATGGAGCTGCAGAACACAGGAGAGTTAAATTGAAGACAGGTTGGTGGAAATTATTCAAATGAAGTACAGGGAGAAAATGGTTGAAAAACATGAACAGAATCTCAGTGACTTTTGAAACAATATCAAGTTGTGTAATATATGTGTAGTTGGAGTTCCAAAAATGGAGGAAAAATATATCAAAGACCAGTGGTCCAGAATCCCCCAAATTTGGTGGGATACTTGAACCCACAGGTTCAAAGTTCCAAAGAGAATCTACAGCAGAGATTCATGAGTGCTTTGCTGCTGCTGCTGCTAAGTCGCTTCAGTCGTGTCCGACTCTGTGCGACCCCATAGACAGGAGCCCAACAGGCTCCCCTGTCCCTGGGATTCTCCAGGCAAGAACACTGGAGTGGGTTGCCATTTCCTTCTCCATTGTGTGAAAGCAAAAAGTGAAAGTGAAGTCGCTCAGTCGCATCCGACTTCTAGCGACCCCATGGACTGCAGCCTACCAGGCTCCTCCATCCATGGGATTTTCTAGGCAAGAGTACTGGAGTGGCTTGCTATTGCCTTCTCCGGACAAGATGGGACATGAAGTTAAAATTGAATGACTTTGAGGCCCGCACTGTGAGCCCAATGCAGAGGAATGCAGGGGAATGTAGAGGGTCAGTCCCTCTAGGAAGGAACTTCAGTACCAGGGCACACTAGACCAGGAAACAATTACACTGGCTTATTCCTACAGCTGCAGGCTTTGGGTCTCCCTCCAAGGAATCAGGGCCAGGGCTGGTGTGAGACAAGGTAGGCATCAAGGTAGGGGGCAAAATTTAAGGAGGTAATTATTCTCAATGTACAATTTAAGTAAAGAGAGAGGACCCCTCTTGCAGGCTGCCACACCACTACAGCATGAGGGATCATGATCCAATGAACAGACTTTGCACGCTGTGGGATGATCACAAATAACACATTAATATACTGTTAACAAAGCATTTTATCAGTTGAGCTTCATGTGACTTCATGTGTGATAGAGCAGAGAATCAGTATTAGCACACTCCTCTCTTTACACCGGGAAAATCAAGGGCCAGAGAAGGTTTTGACCTCAGGTGGACGATGGTGGAGCCAAGACTTGTACTCACATATTTTCAGTCCAAACCTCAGTTTTTTCTATTACAGCTAGAAGAGAAAGTGGCCTACTTAGGAATTGGTTCTGCTTTACTTCTTTGTGGGAAAAAGTCCTGTTTTTGCTCTATTGTGTATTTTAACTGATTTTGTGTTCTAATAGTTGACCAGGGTTATTGAAGATATAAATAAGTAAATTGTGGTAAGTAACAGGAATAACTATTGGCAAATAAAAATGATGGAGTAACTAGTCAATGCATTGTTGCAAAGCATTTTCATAAAAATTCCCTTTTTCTGGAGATTCAAAGCATCATAAAAAGAAACAAATTACAACGGAACAACTTTTAGAGTTTATGTGGATATAACCTGGCTTCCCAGATGGCTCAGTGTGAAGAATCCACTTGACAATGCAGGAGCTGCAGGAGATGGCAGTTCAATCCCTGGGCAGGGATGTTCCCCTGGAGGAGGAAATGGCAACTCACCCCAATACTCTTTCTGGGAAAATTCCAGGGACAGAGGAGCCTGGAAGGCTACAGCCTATGGGGTCACAAAGAATCAGACATGACTGAGCAACTGAGCATGCATGAATATATATAACACACATAGGCACACACAGACACAGACACACACACACACACACACACTGGCCATACTGCAGCAGTCTGTGGTATCTTAGTTCCCCAACCAGGGACTGAACTTGGGCCCACATCAGTGAAAGCACCGAGTCCTAACTATTGGACTGCCAGGGAACTTCTTAGAGTTTATATGACATTTATAGAAAGTAATTTTAGGACAAAAGTAAAAAAACTGAGCAAAATAATGAAAAAAAAACCCCAGTAAATTACATAACAATAAATTATATGTTCCTATATTATGAGAAGGAAATGGCAACCCACTCCAGTAATCTTGCCTGGAGAATTCCAGGGACAGAGGAGCCTGGCACGCTACAGTCCATGGGGTTGCAAAGAGTCAGGCATGACTGAGCAACTATCACTCACTCATATTATTAGTAATTGTGTAAATCATGTGGCAGTAATTACATTTGGATGTTTTTGGCCGTCTTACCGAAAGTATTACATTATCAAAAGTGACATTTACACACTTACCTCTAAACAACATTAAAAGTTAGAGGTACTTCATGGGGTAATATTTTATTTTATTTTTTAATTTAAATTTATTTATTTTAATTGGAGGCTAATTACTTTACAACATTGTATTGGTTTTGCCATACATCAACATGAATCTGCCACAGGTGTACATGTGTTCCCCATCCTGAACACCCCTCCCACCCCCCTCCCCATACCACCCTTCTGGGTCATCCCAGTAATATTTTAAAGAATGCTCATTTTCCCAGATACACCTTACTTCTAAGATCTGGGCACCATATTGGTATTATTTACTTAGTTGGAATTCTGAAGTGTCTTGGACTTGAGTGTACATTAGTGTTGGTAAGATGCACTCCCTACAATATCTTTTGGATTTAGAGTGTTCTGGGAAAAGAACATGAGCCTTAGGACCCTGTGCTGACCAGGGGCAGTTGTGGCTGTGTGGAGGCGGTATTGAAACAGAGCAGGACTGTGTGGTCCTTGCCCCCCATCGTGTTCTCTGCCTTCCTTTTGCCTGTGGAAAACTTCAATCAAAGGATAAGTTTAACCAGAGAAGTGAAAAATGCTGAAACAAAGCGAAACAGTCTAAAGGAGACTAAATAATAATAATGTAGTCATCAAGAACAGCCAAGGACGTTCAGTTCTTTTTCAAGGGCTATAGATAATATTCTGAGCCGTATCCTCTGCGCTGTCTTGTAGCTACTAAAGCACCAGGTGGAGGAGTTAACTGCATGATGACCAGACTGTACCTGGACCTGAGCTGCTACAATTCTGAGAACTGACTGCAAAGAAATGGGAACCAATGCACCCCTGAACTGAAGATTGACTGTACCTAAAACAAGCAACATGATGCTAGTCAGACCACTGATGACCAGTTGAAGATGACTGTCAGAGATGACTGTGCTGTTTCTGCATGTGACCCCAATCCCCACTCTGTCTATAAAAGCTCTTACCCCCTGCTTGTCAGCGGGGGGAATAGGCCTTTGGAGAGATGTCCACCCCACCGCCCCCCGTCAGTTGCCAGGATCTGAAATAAAGCAAACTTTCCTTTCCACCAACCTGGCCTGCTTTTTGACTTTTGAGGGGTGAGCATCCAGACCCCACCCCCATGCATACCTTTTGGTAACAGTAGCTGTGGTGGTGGTAGTAGTGTGTTAAATAAATAAGAGGGAGAAAAACTTCCAAGGAGTCTTCCCTGGCAGTCCACTGGTTAAGACTCTGAGGTTTCACTGCATGAGGTGAAGGTTTGATCTCTGATGGGGGAACTAAGATCCCATATGCTGTGTGGTGTGGCCAAAAAAAAGAAAGAAGGAAACGTCTGGAGGTCTTAAGTCCATCACAGGGGATTTTAAGACTCTGAGGTTTCACTGCATGAGGTGAAGGTTTGATCTCTGATGGGGGAACTAAGATCCCATATGCTGTGTGGTGTGGCCAAAAAAAAGAAAGAAGGAAACGTCTGGAGGTCTTAAGTCCATCACAGGGGATTGTTTTGGTCAAATATCAAGCTGTTCAAAGAAATTAGATAAACTAGAAAGAAAAGATATTCCAGAGGTAGAGAGTGGAAAGAATGAGGAACTGGCCAGTTTGGATTCTGCACTGTTGTTGTTGAAAATGCTGAGCACTAAGCCTGGGGCTTGTCGCCAAACTGAGTGGTTGCAGTCTAGGGAGGCTGGGAGGCATTGCCACTGACATTCCTGATTCTCCCAGGGGCAATGTGGAGACAGGAGTCAGCTTGCAGATTACCTTCTCAGGTGAACACCTGTGGGGACCAGTTCACCCTAAGACCGTTCTGAGAAGTGTTTGTTCTTTTACACAGGGTATTCCATGGTGGAGCAGGGTCAAATTACAAATGGCTCATGTATCATATGTCAAAATGTTTAACAGTTATAATTCAAGCAATAAGAGGTGAAATAAAATGTTACTTTATTTTTCTAGATAAACTGGATAACATCACCAATTCAGTGGACATGAATCTGCGCAAACTCTGGGAGATGGGGAAGGACAGGGAAGCCTGGCGTGCTGCAGTCCATGGGGTTTTGCAGAGTCGGACACGACCTGGAAACTGAACAACAGCAGCAGATAAACTGTACCTTCAAACTGACTGGGAAGACCAGGTCAAATGTAGACTTCTCTGACTCCTTGGAGTTCCATGTCAGAAGAACATGGTGAAGGGGTAAATGTGGACCATTTTTAAAGTCCTTATTGAATTTGTTACAATATTGTTTCTATTTTATGTTTTGAGTGGGATCTTAGTTCCCAGGTCAGGGATCAGAACAGCACCCTACACTGGAAGGTGAAGTCTTAACTACTGGACCACTGGGGAAATCTTCATAGATGTTTTGCTTTTAGGAAGTACACAATAAAATATTTAAGAATAAAGGGGTATGATGGCTGCAACTTACTCTCAAATAAAAATAATGATTATATATATATGTATATATATATATGTAGAGAGAGAAAAAACATAAAGCAATGTGGCGAAATGTTAACAGTTAATTTTCTGTGAATCTTTCTAGTTCTTTATATTCTTTTTGTAACTTTTCTATATGTTTAAATATAGAAAATATGCTTTTCATAATAAAAAGTGAAACAGTAAGACACAGGGACATGGCATCCCTTCTCCCCTTGTCACCACTATACTCCCCTCCCTCCCCTCAGCATTATGCTGACTGTAATTCAACAAATGATAAGAAATAACAAATGAAAAGGAAATGAATATAGTTATAGAAAACAAAAGGGAAAAAAAAAAGTCATTTTGGGCAGCTGATGTAAGTACCTATGCAAGGCCTACTAGTGGTCTCTTAGGCTTATTTAGGAGTTCAATCCTTGGGTCAGAAAGATCCCCTTGGAGAAGGGAATGGTTACCCACTCTAGAGTTATTATCTGGAGAATTCCTTGGGCAGAGGAGCCTGGTGGGCTACAATCCATAGGGTTGCAGAGTCAGACACTACTGAGCGACTAACAGTTTCACTTTCAGGCTTATTTAGACTCACAAGATGACCGCAAGCCACACTCAGTCTGTTTAGTGGAAGATAGGTTAGGGGAGCTTCAGACATTCTTTGCCACAGTTCTCTGGGTAGGTACAAAGATGCTAGATGCACATTGGACCTCAATGAGAGCTGCTTTGGTTTAAATGTCTCATGCCTCATGGCAACTCACTCCAGTATCCTTGCCTGGAAAATTCCATGGACAGAAGAGCCTGGCAACTACAGTCCATGGGGTCGCAAAGGGTCAGACACGACTGAGTGATTTCACCTCACTTCACTCTCTGCCTCACAAGAGACAATCTCATAATTCCACAGGCACAGTTTCCAGGGTTTCTGCAAGGGATATGCCTAGTTATAAGAGTCTAGTACTCACAAAGCCCCAAACAATGGCCTCCCCGTTAGGTAGTTGCAGATCTGTCAGTCCAGTTTACCAATGATAACAAATTTTTAAAAAATTAAAAATTTTTTTGGCTATACCATGCAGCATGTGGGATCTTAGTTGCCCAACCAGGGGCTTGAACCTGTGCTCCTTACATTGGAAATGTGGAGTCTTACCATTGGACCATCAGGGAAGTCCTACCAATGATCATTTTAAGATTAGCTTTTTTAAAAAATTTATTTATTTTAATTGGAGTTTAATTACTTTACAATATTGTATTGGTTTTGCCATACATCAACATGAATCCGCCACAGGTATACACGTGTTCCCCATCCTGAACCCCCCTCCCTCCTCCCTCCCTGTACCATCCCTCTGGGTCATCTCATTTAATTGTTATTTTTGGCTGCACTGGGTCTTCGTTGCTGTGTGCAACCTTTCTCTAGTTGTGGCGACTGGGGGCTACTCTGTTGAGGTACATGGACTTCTCATTGAGGTGGCTTCACTTGTTGCAGAGCACAGGTTCTAGGCAAGACGGCTTCAGAACTTGGGCTCAGTATTTGAGGCTTTTGGGCTTAGTTGCTCTGCAGCATGTGGAATTCTCCCTGATCAGGGATTGAACCCATGTCCCCTGCATTGGCAGGTGGATTCTTAACCACTGGACCACTAGGGAAGTCTCTACCAATGATCGTTTTTACCGTAAGCAATGTAGCCTTTCTTTCCTGGTGGCTCAGTAGTAAAGAATCCACCTGCAATGCAGGAGACACAAGTTTGATCCCTGGGTTGGGAAGATCCCCTTGAGAAGGAAATGGCAATCCACTCCAGTATCCTTGCCTGGAAAACCTTGTGGGCAGAGGAACCTGATGGGGTAGACGGAAGTCCATGGGGTCACAAAGAGTCAGACACAACTTAGCAACTGAACAACAGTAACAACAATATAGCCTAGCAACATACTTGACATAATTTCAGGGAAATAAACCTAAGGTTAGGTTATCATGCAGAAGTGCTTTTTTTTTTTTTAATCTTTGCCATGGCTTTGATTAGAACTCAAAAAAAATAATTTATTTGTTTTAATTGGAGGCTAATTACTTTACAATATTGTAGTGGCTTTAGTCACCACATCGACACAAATCAGCCACGGGTATACATGTGTCCTGGAGAAGGCAATGGCCCCCCACTCCAGTACTCCTGCCTGGAGAGTCCCGTGGGCAGAGGAGCCTGGTAGGCTGCAGTCCATGGGGTCGCTAAGAGTCGGATACGACTGAGCGACTTCACTTTCACTTTTCACTTCCATGCATTGGAGAAGGAAATGGCAACCCCCTCCAGTGTTCTTGCCTGGAGAATCCCAGGGAAGGCGGAACCTGGTGGCCTGCCGTCTATGGGGTCGCAAAGAGTCGGACACGACTGAAGTGACTTAGCAGCATACATGTGTCCACCATCCTGAACCCCCTTCCCACCTCCCTCCCCATCCCATCCCTCAGGGTCGTCCCAGTGCATTGGCCCTGAACGCCCTGTCTCATGCATCAAACCTGGACTGGTGATCTATTTCACATATGCTAATATACATGTTTCAATGTTATTCTCTCAAATCATCCCACCCTCTCCCTCTCCCACAGAGTCCAAAAGTCTGTGCTTTACATCTGTGTCTTTTTTGCTGTCTCACACATAGGGTCATCGCTACCATCTTTCTAAATTCCATATATATGTATTAATATACTGTATTGGTGCTTTTCATTCTGACTTACTTCACTCTGTATGATAGGCTCCAGTTTCATCCACCTCATTAGAATTGATTCAAATGCACTCTTTTTAATAGCTGAGTAATATTCCATTGTGTATATGTGCCACAGCTTTCTTATCCGTTCATCTGCCAATGGACATCTAGATTGCTTCCATGTCTTAGCTATTGTAAACAGTGCTTCGATGAACATTGGGGTACATGTGTCTTTTTCAATTCTGATTTCCCTGGTGTGTATGCCCAGCAGTGGGATTGCTGGGTCGTATGGCAGTTCTACTTCCAGTTTTTTTAAGGAATCTCCATACTGTTCTCCATAGTGGCTGTACTAGTTTGCATTCCCACCAACAGTGGAAGAGGGTTCCCTTTTTTCCACACCCTCTCCAGAACTTATTGTCTGTAGACTTTTTGATAGCAGCCATTCTGACTGGCGTGAAGTGGTACCTCATTGTGGTTTTGATTTGCATTTCTCTGATAATGAGCGATGTTGAGCATCTTTTCATGTGTTTGTTAGCTGTCTGTATGTCTTCTTTGGAGAAATGTCTGTTTAGTTCTTTGGCCCATTTTTTGATTGGGTCGTTTATTTTTCTGAAATTGAGTTGCAGGAGTTGCTTGTATATTTTTGAGATTAATTCTTTGTCAGTTGCTTCATTTGCTATTATTTTCTCCTATTCTGAAGGCTGTCTTTTCACCTTGCTTATAGTTTCCTTCGTTGTGAAAAATCTTTTAAGTTTAATTAGGTCCCATTTGTTTATTTTTGCTTTTATTTCCGTTACTCTGGGAGGTTTGTCATAGAGGATCCTGCTGTGATTTATGTCAGAGAGTGTTTTGCCCATGTTTTCCTCTAGGAGTTTTATAGTTTCTGGTCTTACGTTTAGATCTTTAATCTATTTTGAGTTTATTTTTGTGTATGGTGTTAGAAAGTGTTCTAGTTTCATTCTTTTACAAGTGGTTGGCCAGTTTTTCCAGCACCACTTGTTAAAGAGATTGTCTTTTGTATATTGTATATTCTTGTCTCCTTTATCAAAGATAAAGTGTCTATAGGTGCATGGATTTATCTCTGGGCTTTCTATTTTGTTTCATTGTTCTATATTTCTATCTTTGTGCCAGTACCATACTGTCTTGATGACTGCAACTTTGTAGTATAGTCTGAAGTCAGACAGGTTGATCCCTTCAGTTCCATTCTTCTTTCCCAAGATTGTGATTCTCACTTTTAACATAAAGGACAAGTTTGAATATTTTGCCATCACCAGGATTTGTATTACAGTAAGGATGTTCCCTCCATATCCTATGAATCTAGAATGGTCTGATCATCTGTCTATGAATCTAGAATGGTCTGATCATCTGTATTTATAGTGCCTACAATACCTTCTTTATTTTGGGATTTCTAGGTATTTTACAGCTAACAATATTACATGATTAGTTTTCAGCAGACAGAACATACTACACTGAAATTTATTTAACTTTTTAAGAAAAATAATCTGTTCTCCCTATATACCATTTGTATATCAAAGTTTTTATCCAGTCTGAAAGTGTACAGTGCAAGCCTTTAAAATAACCAATTATTGCTTTAACAACCTCTTCTCACTTTAGAAAGTGTTTGTATTCCCACCAGGTCTTCACTAGATGGCAGCAGAGGACATTGGTCAGGCTCTTGTGTAGCCTTAAGTGGCCTCAAGCACTCTCAGTCCACAGCTTTTATCAGAATTATGAAAGATGTTTAGGGTTGACCCAGGGCTATCCCCTACCATTTTCTTTAATCTTTGATTGGTGACCCCACATGCTATTATACTGTTGTAGCTCTGCTTGGACCTGATGGCCATCACGCAGCCTGCTGTCTGCTTTTGCCTTCTACTCTCTCAGGCACTCTCAAACATCTCTCTGTAGATTCCAGTTTGCATGGAATCATTTATAGTTTCCTTCGTTGTGAAAAATCTTTTAAGTTTAATTAGGTCCCATTTGTTTATTTTTGCTTTTATTTCCGTTACTCTGGGAGGTTTGTCATAGAGGATCCTGCTGTGATTTATGTCAGAGAGTGTTTTGCCCATGTTTTCCTCTAGGAGTTTTATAGTTTCTGGTCTTACGTTTAGATCTTTAATCTATTTTGAGTTTATTTTTGTGTATGGTGTTAGAAAGTGTTCTAGTTTCATTCTTTTACAAGTGGTTGGCCAGTTTTTCCAGCACCACTTGTTAAAGAGATTGTCTTTTGTATATTGTATATTCTTGTCTCCTTTATCAAAGATAAAGTGTCTATAGGTGCATGGATTTATCTCTGGGCTTTCTATTTTGTTTCATTGTTCTATATTTCTATCTTTGTGCCAGTACCATACTGTCTTGATGACTGCAACTTTGTAGTATAGTCTGAAGTCAGACAGGTTGATCCCTTCAGTTCCATTCTTCTTTCCCAAGATTGTGATTCTCACTTTTAACATAAAGGACAAGTTTGAATATTTTGCCATCACCAGGATTTGTATTACAGTAAGGATGTTCCCTCCATATCCTATGAATCTAGAATGGTCTGATCATCTGTCTATGAATCTAGAATGGTCTGATCATCTGTATTTATAGTGCCTACAATACTTTCTTTATTTTGGGATTTCTAGGTATTTTACAGCTAACAATATTACATGATTAGTTTTCAGCAGACAGAACATACTACACTGAAATTTATTTAACTTTTTAAGAAAAATAATCTGTTCCCCCTATATACCATTTGTATATCAAAGTTTTTATCCAGTCTGAAAGTGTACAGTGCAAGCCTTTAAAATAACCAATTATTGCTTTAACAACCTCTTCTCACTTTAGAAAGTGTTTGCATTCCCACCAGGTCTTCACTAGATGGCAGCAGAGGACATTGGTCAGGCTCTTGTGTAGCCTTAAGTGGCCTCAAGCACTCTCAGTCCACAGCTTTTATCAGAATTATGAAAGATGTTTAGGGTTGACCCAGGGCTATCCCCTACCATTTTCTTTAATCTTTGATTGGTGACCCCACATGCTATTATACTGTTGTAGCTCTGCTTGGACCTGATGGCCATCACGCAGCCTGCTGTCTGCTTTTGCCTTCTACTCTCTCAGGCACTCTCAAACATCTCTCTGTAGATTCCAGTTTGCATGGAATCAGTCTACCTGGCAGTCACGCCTGCTTTATCAGGTGGCAGTCCCATCACAGGCATGGTGTCCTGTGATTCATTCTTTTGTCTCTGCCACCCCTGTCCAACACCCAACCACCCAATGTTTGTTAATAAGTTTCTGTGGCCCAGCTACAGTGGGTCCCACAGTGAACAGTGAGAAATTTCTTCTCTCAGTGTGAAGTTGGTTTTACTTCAACCCAAATCTGCTCCCCACAAGGGGATGATTTATCCCCTCTTATATGCAGCAGAGTTTTCAACATCAGAGATGGCTTCTCTCTCACATTAAGTACCTTGTCAGCAGTTTCTTCCTCATTCCCTTATCTCACAGTCCATTGGTCAAATTGAATGGAGGGTCTAAAAGTCTAGCCTACTGCTGCTGCCACTCTGCAATGCCCATGAGGCTCCTTCTTAGATTAGACTAAATATCTTCAGACTCACAAGACCATTGCAGGCCGCACATGATATAGGACAGGCCTATGCAAGGCAGCAGACACTGATTTGATCCCTGGGTCAGGAAGATCCCTTGGAGAAGGAAATGGCAAACTACCCCAGTATTCTTGCTGGGGAAATTTCATGGACAGAAGAGCCTGGTGGGCTACACTCCATGGAGTCACAAACGAGTCAGACATGACTGAGCAACTAAACAATGGCAACAACATTCAGGACGTAGGACAGGAACCACACATGCAACCAAGCACTGTCAGATATTCCTAGCAGTGGGAATCTTGGTATCAGTTCACTCAGCAGATGGCCAAGCGTCCCTACAAGGTATTTGCAGGTTAAAAATGAACTACAGTGACTCCAAAGATGGAGGAGCTCTATATGGTCAGCAAAAACAAGACTGGGCGCTGACTGTGGCTCAGATCATGAACTCCTTATTGCCAAATTCAGACTTAAACTGAAGAAAGTAGGGAAAACCACGAGACCATTCAGGTATGACCTAAATCAAATCCCTTACAATTATACAGTGAAAGTGACAAATAGATTTAAGGGATTAGATCTGATAGAGTGCCTGAAGAACTATGGATGGAGGTTCATGACATTGTACAGGAGGTAGTGATCAAGGCCATCCCAAGAAAAAGAAATGCAAAAAGGCACAGTGGTTGTCTGATGAGGGCTTACAAATAGCTGTGAAAAGAAGAGAAGCTAAAGGCAAAGGAGAAAAGGAAAGATATACCCATTTGAATGCAGAGTTCCAAAGAATAGCAAGGAGAGATAAGAAAGCCTTCCTCAGCGATCAGTGCAAAGAAATAGAGGAAAATAACAGAATGGGAAAGACTAGAGATCTCTTCAAGAAAATTAGAGATACCAAGGGAACATTTCATGCAAAGATGGGCACAATAAAGGGCAGAAATGGTATGGACCTAACAGAAGCAGAAGATATTAAGAAGAGGTGACAAGAATACACAGGAGAACTGTACAAAAAAGATCTTCATGACCCAGATAACCACAATGGTGTGATCACTCACCTAGAGCCAGACAAAGTCAAGTGGGCCTTAGAAAACATCACTATGAACAAGGCTAGGGGAGATGATGGAATTCCAGTTGAGCTATTTCAAATACTGAAAGATGATGCTTTCAAAGTGCTGCACTCAATATGCCAGCAAATTTGGAAAACTCAGCAGTGGCCACAGGACTGGAAAAGGTCAGTTTTCATTCCAGTCCCAAAGAAAGGCAATGCCAAAGAATGCTCAAACTACCGCACAATTGCACTCATCTCAAACGCTAGTAAAGTAATGCTCAAAATTCTCCAAGCCAGAATTCAGCAATATGTGAACCGTGAACTTCCAGATGTTCAAGCTGGTTTTAGAAAAGGCAGAGGACTAGAGATCAAATTGCCAACATCCACTGGATCATAGAAAAAGCAAGAGAGTTCCAGAAAAACATATACTTCTACTTTAATAACTACACCAAAGCCTTTGACTGTGTGGATCACAACAAACTGTGGAAAATTCTTAAAGAGATGGGAATATAAGACCACCTGACCTGCCTCCTGAGAAATCTGCATGCAGGTCAAGAAGCAACAGCTAGAACTGGATATGAAAAAACAGACTGGTTCCAAATAGGAAAAGGAGACCATCAAGACTGTATATTGTCACCCTGCTTATTTAACTTCTATGCAGAATACATCATGAGAAACGCTGGGCTGGATAAAGCCCAAGCTGGAATCAAGATTGCTGGGAGAAATATCAATAACCTAAATATGCAGATGACAACACCCTATGGCAGAAAGCAAAGAACTAAAGAGCATCTTGATGAAAGTGAAAGAGGAGAGTGAAAAAGTTGGGTTAAAACTCAACATTCAGAAAGCTAAGATCATGGTATCTGGTCCCATCACTTCATGGGAAATAGATGGGGAAACAACGGAAACAGTGACAGACTTTATTTTTCTGGGCTCCAAAATCACTGTAGATGGTGACTGCAGCCATGAAATGAAAAGATGCTTGCTCCTTGGAAGAAAAGTTATGACCAACCTAGTTCAGTTCAGTTGCTCAGTCGTGTCCGACTCTGCAACCCCGTGAATCGCAGCAGGCCAGGCCTCCCTGTCCATCACCAACTCCTGGAGTTCACTCAAACTCATGTCCATCGAGTCGGTGATGCCATCCAGCCATCTCATCCTCGGTCGTCCCCTTCTCCTGCCCCCAATCCTTCCCAGCATCAGAGACTTTTCCAATGAGTCAACTCTTTGCATGAGGTGGCCAAAGTATTGGAGTTTCAGCTTCAACATCAGTCCTTCCAATGAACACCCAGGACTGATCTCCTTTAGGATGGACTGGTTGGATCTCCTTGGAGTCCAGGGACTCTCAAGAGTCTTCTTCAACACCACAGTTCAAAAGCATCAATTCTTCGGCACTCAGTTTTCTTCACAGTTCAACTCTCACATCCATACATGACCACTGGAAAAACCATAGTCTTGACTAGATGGACCTTTGTTAGCAAAGTAATATCTCTGCTTTTCAATATGCTATCTAGGTTGGTCATAACTTTTCTTCCAAAGAGTAAACGTCTTTTAATTTCATGGCTGCAATCACCATCTGCAGTGATTTTGGAGCCCCCCAAAATAAACTCTGACACTGTTTTCTAGATAGCATATTAGAAAGCAGAGACATTAGTTTGCCAACTAAAGTCTGTTTAGTCAAAGCTGTTTTTTCCAGTAGTCATGTATGGATGTGAGAATTGGACTATAAATAAAGCTGAGCACTGAAGAATTGATGCTTTTGAACTGTGGTGATGGAGAAGACTCTTGATAGTCCCTTGGACTGCAAGGAGATCCAACCAAAGGGAGATCAGTCTTTGGGTGTTCATTGGAAGCACTGATGCTGAAGCTGAAACTCCAATACCTTGGCCAACTCTTCGCATGAGATGGCCAAAGTACTGGAGTTTCAGCTTTAGCATCATTCCTTCCAAAGAAATCCCAGGGTTGATCTCCTTCAGAATGGACTGGTTGGATCTTTTGTGATCCACACAGTCAAAGGCTTTGGCATAGTCAATAAAGCAGAAATAGATGTTTTTCTGGAACTCTCTTGCCTTTTCCATGATCTAGAGGATGTTGGCTATTTGATCTCTGGTTCCTCTGCCTTTTCTAAAACCAGCTAGAACATCAGGAAGTTCACGGTTCATGTATTGCTGAAGCCTGGCTTGAAGAATTTTGAGCATTACTTTACTAGCATGTGAGTGCAGGTGATGGCATTCCAGTTGAGCTATTTCAAATCCTGAAAGATGATGCCGTCAAAGTGTTGCACTCAATATGCCAGCAAATTTGGAAAACTCAGCAGTAGCCACAGGACTGGAAAAGGCCAGTTTTCATTCCAATCACAAAGAAAGGCAGTGCCAAAGAATGCTCAAGTCCTACAAGTCAACCTTAAAAGTCCTACAATTAGCCATGTTAATTGAATGGAGACAATATTGTAGAAAGGCCTCCCAGGTGGCACTAGTGGTAAAGAATCCACCTGCCAGTGCAGGAGATGTAAGAGACATGGGTTAGATCCCTGGGTCGGGAAGATGCCCTGGTGGATGGCATGGCAACACACTCCAGTATTCTTGCCCATGGACAGAGGAGCCTGGTGGGTTACAGTCCACAGGGTCTCAAAGAGTTGGACATGAATGAATGCACACACACACAGTAATGTAGAAATGTAATTACTTTACAAATTAACTATATAACACAATCCCAATTAAAATCACAATAGAAAATTTCTAAGGAATTTGAAAAATTGATTCTAAAATTCACTTGAAAACATACATTTGCAAGGAACTTTTTAAAGAAAAGAGCTAAACTTATTTTGTAGATATCAAACTTACTAGAAAGTTATAGTGATCAAAAGAGCAGTTTTAGCCCAGAAATAGGTATACATATCAGAAGAATTGAATAATTATGTTCAGAAACAGACACTTTAGTTTTCCTTTATGTTGATATAACTTGCATACATAAAATACATACATTTTACATGTAGAGAATAGTGAATTTTTACATGTGTGTATGTAGCAGCTTAGACACTACTCAGATCAAGATATAGAGCATTTCTGGTACCCCAGTAGGTTTGTCTGTACTCTCTTCCACTCACTATCACTTCCTCCAACAAAAGTAACTTTTTGATGGGTTAGTTTTGCCTGTTTATGAACTTCACACAAATAGAATCATACAGATGTAATCTTTTGTACTCAGCTTATTTTGGTCAATGTTATATTTGTGACACTTTCCAGGTGGTGCTAGTGGTAATGGGCCCGCTTGCCAATGTAGGAGATATAAGAGATGAGGGTTCGATCCCTGAGTTGGGAAGATCCCCAGGAGAAGGGCATGGCAACCATTCCAGTATTCTTACCTGGAGAATCCCATGGACAGAGGCGCCTGCTAGGCTTTGGTCCATAGGGTCACACAGAGTTGGACCCAACCGAAACAACTCAGCACACAGCACGTATTTGTGATATTCATTCGCATGCTTGCACATAGCAGTGATTTGTTCTTTTTCACCATTGTAGTATTCCATTCCATACAGTAGCATTCTACCATGTGAATATAATACAATATATCCAGTTATCCATCCTACTGGTGATGGACATTTATTTCCAGATCTTGGTCATTATGAATAAAACTGCTATGAACATTCTTGTACGTGTCTTTTGGTGGACAGAAGCATTTATTTATGTTGGCTATACCCAGAGATGTAACTGCTGGGTCACAGGATGAACATGTATGTTTAGCTTTTGTAGATACTGCCAGTTCTCCAAAGTGGGTGCAGCATGGTGGAGGTTAGTATGTTGGTTTGTAGTGGTATCCCATGGAGAAGGAAATGGCAATCCACTCCAGTGTTCTTGCCTGGAGAATCCCAGGGATGGCGGAGCCCAATGGGCTGCCATCTGTGGGGTCGCACAGAGTCGGACACGACTGAAGCGACTTAGCAGCAGCAGCAGCAGCAGCAGTGGTATCCCAATTGTGGTTTTAATTTGCATGTTCTTGCATGACTATTGATGTTGAACGCTTTTTCATCTGATTATTGGCCATTTGGATATCTTCTTTTGTGAATATCAGTGCAAGTATTCTGTCCCTCTGCTCTCTTAAAGTTGATTCAGATTTTTAAAAAAATCAATTTATAGGAGTCCCCTGTCAGATACATGTTTTGCAAATCTCTTTTCCTGGCCTGTCACTAACCTTTCCACTTTCTTCATGGCAACTTTTTTTTTTCAAATAAACATTTCGTACCTTTTTTAAAAAAGAAAGTTTAATTTATCTGAGGTGGGTCTTAACTGTGGCATATAGAATCTTTAATTGCTTTATGTGGGATCTTTAATTGAGACATGCAAACTGTTAGTTGCAGCATATGGGATCCAGTTCCCTGACCAGGGATCGAATCCAGGCCCCTGCGTTGGGAGTACAGAGTCTTAGCCACTGGACCACCAGAGAAGTCCCCTTCATGACATCTTTTGATGAACAGAAGTTTTAGTAATTAAGTTAATATGTAAATTAAACTTATTTAATTTATACATTAAATGGAATTAATTTATTAATCTTTTTTGTGTTCCATTTAATAAATTTTTGCCTGCTCTTAGTCCTTAACATAATCTCTCATGTTTTCTTTAATAGCATTATTGTCTTACTTTTCAAAGTTAGCTCTATAATACTTCTCCAATTAATTTTTGTGTGCTGTTTGAGGTAGGGGTCAAGTTTCATGTTTTCTTACATGAATATCCAGTTGACCCAGCTTCATTTATTGAAAAGACAATCCATTTCTCACTGAACTATACTGGAGGTTATAGCTAGTGCAATAGGTAAGAAAAAGAAAAGTCATCCAGATTAAAAAAAAAATTCATCTTTATTTATTGATAACTGATACTGATAACTGATTGTATCTATAGAAAATCCTATAGAATTTATAAAAAGCTACTCAGACTATTGAATTTAGCAAGTTTTCAGGATATAAGATATATATATATATCTCAGTTATATTTCCATTTATTAGCAATAAATTATTTAAAATGTAGAAACAGNATTGATAACTGATACTGATAACTGATTGTATCTATAGAAAATCCTATAGAATTTATAAAAAGCTACTCAGACTATTGAATTTAGCAAGTTTTCAGGATATAAGATATATATATATATCTCAGTTATATTTCCATTTATTAGCAATAAATTATTTAAAATGTAGAAACAGGGCTTCCCTAGTGGTCAAGTGGTTAAGAATCTGCCTGCCAAGGCACAGGACACAGGTTTAATCCCTATCTGGGAATCTCGTGGGGCAATTGAGCCCACAATCTAGAGCCCAGCAGCTGCAACTATTGATTCCTCATGCAGCAACCACTAAAGCCCAAGAGCCCCAGAGCCCATGCTCCATGACAAGAGAAGCCACTGCAATGAGAAGCTGCTGCTGCTAAGTCGCTTCAGTCGTGTCCAACTCTGTGCGACCCCATAGACGGCAGCCCACCAGGCTCCCCCGTCCCTGGGATTTTCCAGGCAAGAACACTGGAGTGCGTTGCCATTTCCTTCTCCAAAGCATGAGAGTGAAAAGAGAAAGTGAAGTAAGGTGAGGTGAAGTCGCTCAGTCGTGTCCGACTCTTTGTGATCCCATGGACTGTAACCTAGGCTTCTCCGTCCATGGGATTCTCCAGGCAAGAATACTGGAGTGGATTGCCATTTCCTCCTCCAGGGGATCTTCCCAACCCAGGGATCGAACCCGGGTCTCCCACATTGAGACAGACACTTCAACCTCTGAGCCACCAGTGAAGTCGTGCCCTGTAAGAAAGAGTAGCTTATGCTTTACACATTTAGAGAAAGCCCTCATACACCAATGAAGATCCAGTGCAACCAATGAAGACCTGGTGCAGCCAAAAATAAATAAATGAAAAAGTCTTTTAAAAATGTAGAAACAATACTGTTTATACTAGCACACAAAGTATGAAATAGGCATAAATCTGACAAAAGACTTTCAAGGTGTGTACACTGAAAGCTACAAAACAATTCTGAGAGAAATTATAGAATACTTAAGTATTATAGAATACTTAAATACTTAAATGTAGATATATACCATATCCATAGACTAGAAGACTCATTATTTTTAAGGCATCAGTGTGAGATAGATTAATCTACAGATTTACTGAAAGACTAATCTAAACCCCAGCAGGCTCTTTTTTGTTGTTGAAATTGATAAATTGATTCTAACACTCATTTAGAAATGCAAAGGATATAGAATAGCCAAGACAACTTTGAGACCAAAAAACAAAGTTGGAAGATGTAAATGACCTGATTTCAAGGTTTATTATAAAGTTATGGTAACCAAGGGCTTCCCTGGTAGCTCACCTGGTGAAGAATTACCTGCAATGCAGGAGACCCCGGTTCGATTCCTGGGTTGGGAAATTCCCCTGGAGAAGGGATAGGCTACCTACCCCAGTATTCTTGAGTTTCCCTGGTGGCTCAGAGGGCAAAGAATCCACTTGTAATGAGGGAAACCTGGGTTCGATCCCTGGGTTGGGATGACACCTTGGAGGAGGGCATGGCAACCCACTCCAGTATTCTTGCCTGTAGAATCCCCATAGACAGAGGAGCCTGGCCGTCTACAGTCCATAGGGTAGCAAAGAGTTGAACATGACTGAGTTACTAAGAACACATATGGTAATCAACTTCAAGACAGAAAATAGATCAATGAATGGAATAGATTCCATAATTAAACCCACATTCATTTGATCAATTGCTTATTAATCAAGTGGCAAATACAATTCAATGGAGAAAGGATAATCTTTTCAACAAATAATTGAAACAACTGGATTTCTATATGTGAAAAAATTAACTTCAACTCATATCTTTCACTGTATATTAAAATTAATATAGCATAAGTGAAAAAAGGTGAAAGTTTCTTAGTCATGTCTGACTTTGTGACCTCATGGACTGTTCAGTCTGCCAGGCTCCTCTGTCCATGGAATTCTCCAGGCAAGAATACTGGAGTGGGTTGCCATTCCCTTCTCCAGCAGATCTTCCCAACCCAGGGATCGAACCCCGGTCTCCTGCATTGCAGACAGGTTCTTTACTATTTGAGCCACCAGGGAAGCCCATAATGCACTACTACTCAGGAGTAAAAAGGAATGAACTGTTGATATACTCAACAACATTGATTAACGTCAAAATAATTAAGCCTGACTCACCCCCAACCTCTCCCAAAACTCATAGCATATAATTCCATTTATGGTCAATTCTATAAAATGTAAACTAATCTACAGTGACCAAAAGCAGTTCTCTGAGAAGTAGGTATAGTAGGTTGTGACTGGCAATAGAGATTACAAATGAGCAGAAGGAAATTTGGGGGGATGATGTGTATGCTTACTCTCTTGACTTTGATTATGGTCTCGGGGTGTATACATACACATGTAAAAATAAAATTGTACACTTCAACTATGTGCAGATTTTTAGTATCACCTCAATAAAATCATTTAAAAAAACTATGGAGAAACACGGAGGCCACGTGTGACCCAGATTGTGTGACCAAAATTGGGCTGGTGTCCCTTGGCCAGTCACTCAAGAATCCTCAGCTGTAGAGATAATACCGCCCTTGTGGCGCTTGAGAGACAGTGAAAACCTGTATAATGCATATGACCCTTGGCTAGACATTGTGTTGTTCCGCCATTCAAAGTGGAAGGGTAGTAGGCAGTCTGTAATCTATTTGAAGTTCTAGTACATCTTGGATCTCTGACTTTAAGCAAGTTCTTTAACTTGTTTCGGTGTCAGTTGCAGAGGGTATTAAAATGACATAATACATGGAATTGGAGAAGGCAATGGCAACCCACTCCAGTACTCTTGCTGGAAAATCCCATGGACGGAGGAGCCTGGTAGGCTGCAGTCCATGGGGTCGCTAAGTCAGACACGACTGAGCGACTTCACTTTCACTTTTCGCTTTCATGCCTTGGAGAAGGAAATGGCAACCCACTCCAGTGTTCTTGCCTGGAGAATCCCAGGGACGGGGGAGCCTGTTGGACTGCCGTCTGTGGGGCCACACAGAGTCGGACACGACTGAAGTGACATAGCAATACATGGAATTAGTGTAGTGCCAGGTATACAGGTGGGGAGGAGGTGTCAGTAGCGTTAGACCCTGGCTGGTTGCTGGAATCTTGGCGTGGGTCGCGGCAGGAACTTTCTGGGTTAGGGGCTGGTAAGTCTGGGAGTTAAAGACGGCTGGGACAGTAGCAGTGGCAAAAGCGATACCCAGAGGCCGCGGCGAACACCTGAGCTGCGGAACAGGTAACCAACCTACGCCCCATACAACTACCCTCAGACACCTCCCAGCCTGCCCCGCGCCTTCGGGCGCAGGCGCAGTGAGATAGGCGGGGGGGGGGGCCAGTGAGGTCCGGCCCCGAGGTTGGGTGGGCGTGGCTTGGACCCTCGCCCCGCCTCTCGACCTGGGCCGTGGTCGGAGGCGCGGCTGCGAGTGTCTGAGCTACAGTACCCCTCAGGTGAGAGCGGCGGGGCGATTGCGGGAGCGCGGGGTTATTCGCACCGGCTAGGTTGCTGAAGGGAAGGCAGGATGTTGCCGTTGCTAAGTGGGATGGTATTCCCCAGTTCCGTCAGCTCACTTAGGACCGAGCCCCTGAGTCCGGCGGCAAGTGGGACCAGCTATCCAGGGGACGCTCTCCTCGTCCTCGAGCCGGCTTCAAGAGCGCTTTTGAAAAAGAGACGAAGCATTTGGGTGGTTTATTTCTTCCTAGGTGGGGAGTTTTAGGCTTAAATATAGTTGTTCCTTCCCATGCTGATATAGTATGAGAGTGCATGAGGAAACTGAGGTACAGAGAAGCAAAGTTGCTGCCCAAAGATTTCACACCTGTTAGTGTGACAGATCTTGACTGCAAGATCGAAATCTCCACAGACTGGCCTCAGAGATTATGCTCTTCTTGACTATTCAGTATTGCCTCCAGGTTAATTCCCTGTCAGACTGTGTTAGACGTTTACTTAAATTTATTTTAAAAAAGAGAGAGAGAAAGAATAAAATGGCTGAATTCTGGATACTAATTTGCTTCACTCATAGATGAAGCAAAAGTTATCCAGGGTAACCTGATATGTTCCATTCATACTTGAATTAAAAACACATGGTTTAGGAAGTTGTTATTTTACATACCATCAAGTTAGCAAAAAAAGTTCAGGTGGCCCAGTGGTAAAGAATCTGCCTGCCAATGCAGGAGATAGAAGGGAGTGGGTTGGATCCTTGGGTTGGGCAGATCCTCTGGAGGAGGAAATGGCAACCCACTTCAGTATTCTTGCCTGGAGAATTCCTTGGACAGAGGAGCCTAGTGGGCTACAGGGGTCGCAAAGAGTGGCAACAAGTCATGTCCACGGGGTTGCAGAGTCGAACATGACTGTGTGACTGTCACATAGAAGGAATCTGTGGTGGTTTTAAGATATGTCCACAAATTATTTCATACTCCTCTCTTCAAGAGATGGAGCCTAATTCCTCTCTTTTTGAATGTGGGCAAGACTTGGCTACTTACTTCTCACAAATAGAATAAAGTGGAGGTAATGTACTTTGGCCACCTCATGCGAAGAGTTGACTCACTGGAAAAGACTCTGATGCTGGGAGGTATTGGGGGCAGGAGGAGAAGGGGACGACAGAGGATGAAATGGCTGGATGGCATCACTGGCTCGATGGACGTGAGTCTGAGTTAACTCCACGAATTGGTGATGGACAGGGAGGCCTGGTGTGCTGTGATTCATGGGGTTCCAGAGTCAGACATGACTGAGCGACTGAACTGAACTGAACTGAATGTACATTTCAGAAACTAGGTCATAAGAGGCACAGAGCGTCTTCCTTGCTCTTTTTCTTGACTTGCTTGCTTTGGAGGAAGTCAGCTAAGGAGTCATGAGGGAACGCAAGTGACAGATTAAAATATCCTTCAGTTGAGAAACTGAGGCTTTGTATCAACAATCACATGAGTGAACTTGGAAACTGGTCTTTCACCCCAAGTCATATCTTAGATAACTATGGCCACATCTGATATCTTTTATTGTGTGTGTGTGTGTTTTGGTTGTGAGGTATTGGTTGGAAGGAGGCTCATTTTATTAATATGGGCAACTCTAAAGAAAATTGTTTTGATGTACAGATAAAAGAAGGGCATGATGGAAGAATAAGGAAAAACAGTAAATTAAAAGTAGATTTTGAAATATTGATCACCAAAAGGTGTTCTAGAATGAGAAATTCAAAGATAATGGTTAAACAGGGATCAGCAAACCATGGCCTGTGGGATGACAGTCTGGTTTTTTTCTTTAAATAAACTTCAGATATTGTGATTTTATTACAGTGGTATAATTTTTTATTTACAGCTCTTGGAGATATATTTTATGTACCATGCAGTTCACCCATTAAAAGTATAAAGTGCAGTGATTTTTTAGTATATTTACAGAGTTGTAAAACCATCACTACAATTTAATATTTCCAATACCCCAAAATAAAACTACATACACATTAGCAATCACTCTCCATTCCTGCTCCATCACTTTTCCTGTTTCTAAGGTTTTACCTATTCCAAATCTCTGCTCATTGAATTCTGCAAATCTTCCAAATGTTGGCGTATTTTATTATACAAAGACAAAACAAAAAAGCCTTATAATGATTACTTCTACAACTAACTTATCTGTGAAGAGTCTTTTTAAAAAGAAATATTTGTTTGGCTGTGTCTGGTCTTGGTTGCCACATGAGGGCTCAGTAGTTGCTTGCACCAGCTTGTTTGTGCAAGGACCATCAGGGAAGCCCCCAAGAAGAGTCTTAAGTAGTGTGAAATTGTCAAGCTCTTTGTGTAAGGTATAAGTTTTCCAAAATAATTTTTTTTGAAAGCTTGAATTTTTTTTATTGCCAACAAATACTAAGTTGTTTTCCTTGAAGTAATAGGCTCACTTAAAATAGTTCATTTTAGAGGAAATGTGTGCCAGATACTCAAGACTGAATAGCCTCAGCTTGTCAATCATTCTTTTAAGTAAAAATGACTTTCTATCAAAAGAATGGCTATATCAGTTTACAACTCAAATTTTCACACAAGTCCCTTTCCTCATGACAACCATTGGACTTAAGTATGGGACAGAAGTGCCTCATGCATACTTCCCATTTCATCACATATCACACATTATATTAAAGTATTAAAAAGATGTATGTTTAAAAGCAAGATTTAATAAAGTTAATGATATTTACTGTTCATCAAGAACATTGTTTATTAAGCAGGCTTTTTTTCCCTTTCTCAACTTGAGGGCATGGCTGTGAAGAATACAGTGACTAATAGTTTAGTGCCACTGCTTTGATTTGTGTTAAGGCATCGTCTCCCTTCCAGTCATATCTGCTCCCCCCAGCCTGGGGGCTGAGAACCCTTATCCTAATGTCATTTTTGTTTTTAATTACTTATTTATCTGGCTGCACTAGGTCTCAGTTGCAGCATGCGAGATCTTCCATCTTGGTTGTGGCATATGGGATCTTCAATTGTGGCATGCAAACTCTTAGTTGCAACATACATGCAGCATACATCAGGATCTAGTTCCCTGACCAGGGATCAAACCTGGGCCACCTGCACTGGGAGCTCAGTCTTAGCCACTGAGCAACCAGGGAAGTTCCCCTAACTTCCTTTAAAAAAAAAAAATACTTCTTTTAAAAAATTTGTTTGTTGGGCTGTGCTGGGTCTTTGTTGTTGTTCGAAGGGTTTTCTCTAGTTGCAGTGCATGGGCTTCTTGTTGCAGTGTCTTCTCTTGTTGCAGAGGCTTCTCTTGTTGTGGAGCGTGGGTTCTAGGCACACGGGCTTCAGTAGATGTGGTGAATGGGCCCAGTAGTTGTGGCTAGAGGGCCCTAGAGTGCAGGGTTAGTAGTTGTGGTGCACGGGCTTAGTTGCTCTGTGGTATGTGGTATCCTCCCGTCCTAGAGATTGAACTGGTGTCCCCTGCATTGCAAGGCAGATTCTTAACCACTGGACCACCAGGTAAACCCCGCTCCCTAATTTCTAATATGTAGGTTTTCAGCTTCATGTAAATGGAATCATAGAGTCTGTACTTTTTTGTGCCCAGCTTCTTCACTCAGCATTGTGTTAGTAAGACTCACATATGTGTGTGTTGTTGTAGTTTGTTTATTCTCATTGCAATTTTATATTTTCTGTGTATATATATTTTATTTTCTGTTATAGATAGACATTTGGGTTATGACCTTTTTTTTTTTTTTTTTGGTTTTTGGCTTGTGTAGGTTGTGCTACTGTGAATATTGAACTTGTCTTTTGATGAACTTTTGTACATGTTCCTGTTGGCATCTACTAGGAGTAGAATTTCTAGGCTGTGTTGATCTTTAGAATAAAACAGCCAGTATTTTACGAGCAAAATGGGTTTATTAATATTTGAGAATAGTAGAGGAATTGCAATTCAGGATGCACAACTTGTGGCAAAACCATAGGCAAGTCTGGCAAAAGGAGAGGAATATTACTTTCTAGAGAAGAAAGAAGTTGGAGGGGGCTGTTTTGAAAGAAAGTCCATTGGAGGAAAGAGAGAGTTCAGAGTGATGATGGTTTCTTTTGGCTGAATAGTTTTTTAGCCTGAGGCTGTTGCTGGGCAAGGAGAAATCTTTCTTTTTTGGAGTAAGGAAAGTAATAATCTTCCTATTGGAGATCCAAGTTACATCTCTTCCTGTTTGGGATCTGCAGACAGTAATGAGGGATAGTGCAGGAGATCTTCCCCCTTCATGACTTCTGCCTTCTTTTTATTTATTTATTTATCTTTTGGCCATGCTGCATGACATATGGGATCCTAGTTCCCCCACCAGGGATTAAACCCGCTCTCTCTGTATTGGCAGTGTAGAGTCTTAACCAGTGGATCACCAGAGATGTCCCCCGGCTTCGTTTTAAATGGGGTTTTCCTTTTATTTTTCAGCAGTATTTGCATATAACCTATATTCATCCTCCTGAGTACTTTAAATCATCTCTGCTGCTGCTGCTGCTAAGTCGCTTCAGTCGTGTCCGACTCTGTGCGACCCCATAGAAGGCAGCCCACCAGGCTCCCCCGTCCCTGGGATTCTCCAGGCAAGAACACTGGAGTGGGTTGCCATTTCCTTCTCCAATGCATGAAAGTGAAAAGTGAAAGGGAAGTCGCTCAATTGTCTCCAACTCTTCGAGGCTCCATGGACTGCAGCCTACCAGGCTCCTCCATCCATGGGGTTTCCCAGGCAAGAGTACTGGAGTGGGGTGCCATTGCCTTCTTCGAAATCATCTCTAGATTACTTAAAATACCTAATATAGTATATATACTATGTGGTGTGGTGTTTAGTCACTAAGTCGTGTCTGACTGTTTGTGACCCTATGGACTGTAGCCTGCTAGGCTCCTCTGTCCATGGGATTCTCCAGGCAAGAATACTGGAGTGACTTGCCATTCCCTTCTCCAGGGGATCTTCCTGACCCAGGGATTGAACCTGTGTCTTCTGCTTGGCAGGCGGGTTCTTTACCCCTGAACCACCAGGGAAGGCCCAAATACTATGTAAATAGTTGTAAATACAATGTAAATACTGTGTAAATAGTACTAACATGCAGCAGGTTCACGTTTTGCTTCTTGGAACATTCTGGAATTTTTTATTTGTTCTTGAGTGTTTTTAGTCTGTAGTTGATTGCATCTGTGGATTTGGAACCCATGGATATAGAAGGCTGACTGTATATATACAAGATAAAAGATGTAAACATTTTGCGAGACTGGAGAGGCAGTTTGGAGCTATACTGTTCAGGGCCTGAATGCCATGTGAAGGTAAGGTAGGCTGTGTAGTACAATGAAGATGAAGCTAGGTGACTCTTGCACTCACTACTTACATTCTGTGTTACCTTGGCTAAGTCACTTCACATTCTTTTATTTTTTTAATATATTAAAAAAATTTATTTATATATGGCTGCACTGGATCCTCATTGCTGATCACAGGCTTTCTCTAGTTGTGGTGAATGGGGGCCACTCTTTGTTGTGGGGCATGGGCTTCTCATTGTGGTGGCTTCTCTTGTTGTGGAGCATAGCCTCTAGGGGGCATGGGCTTCAGTAGTAGCAGCATGTAGGCTCAGTAGGTGCTGTGTTCAGGCTTAGTTGCCCCAGATCTTAGTTCCCCAACCAGGACTGAACCTGGGCCCTCTGCCTCGGGAGTGCAGAGATTTAGCCACTGGACCACCAGGGAGAGCCCTGTGACTTTTCTCCTTTAGCTTTATCATAAAGTAGAGCTTGAAGGTTGGAGTCGGAAATGGCAACCCACTCCAGTATTCTTGCCTAGAAAATTCTGTGAACAGAGGAGCCTGATGGGCTACAGTCCATGGTGGTCACAAAGAGTCGAACATGACTGTGCAGTTAAATAGCAACAGCAGCAGAGCTTGAAGGTGTCAGCCTGTGACGTGGTTATTTGTGATCTCTTCCAATTAAATAAGGTGTTTGCAGCAGTGAACATCCTGGAAATGTTCATCCAGAAACTGTTTTTTGGGGGATAACTGTTCTCAAAGCTTGAATGAATAAAAAGGAAAGCTCCTTACAGAGAGGCCAAGTAGATTAGTGACAGCTTCCTCTCATCCATCTGTTTCACTCCATGTCAGAATAATTCTCCTAAAATACCACACTGATCATGGGAAAGCCCTGCATTAAACTGTTAAGTGGCTCTCATTGCCTATAAATTTCAGACTTCTCATCCTGGCATTAATGGTCTTTACTTGAATTGGTCTCATTCTTTTGTGAGCTTTTTTTCTGATTACCTTCTAAACCATACTCTCTTCTTTAGCAAAGCAAGTTTCCTTGAGTTTTCATGATGTTTTCAGTCTTTGTACTTTTATAAATCCTACTTGTCCTTCAAGGGCTAATTAAAATTCATTCCCTGTCTTTCTTAAAGTATTTTCTTTGTGGTTCAGCTTCAGGTATCCTTCCTGTGAATTTCCATAGCGAGTAATTTGTTCATATTTAATTTGCCAACTAATCTTATGCCACTCTATCATGATATTTTATATTAATGTTATTTATATCTTTTTCTCTTTGCTTCAGTTCAGTTCAGTTCATTCGCTCAGTCATGTCCGATGCTGCGACCCCATGAATTGCAGCACGCCAGGCCTCCCTGTCTATCACGAACTCCCGGAGTTCACTCAAACTCACGTCCATCGAGTTGGTGATGCCATCCAGCCATCTCATCCTCTGTCATCCCCTTCTACTCCTGCCCCCAATCCCTCCCAGCATCAGCTTACCTCTTCATTTTTTCTTTTTTACTCTAGCCAATTTGTGAACTCCTTAAACCAGATCCCTGCTATCTAGTTACTGTTTTTAAAAAGTCAATTTACTTTTTCTGTGTAATTATATCAAGCTAATGATTTGCAAGTAATAGACCCATAATAAGAGTATGTATATGTGTTAATTTGACAGTAGAAATAAAGATAAGTAAAACTATATGCCAGAAAACATGAAGGATATCTTACAAAACTAGATTTTCATAAGAAATGAGAACTAAATATTCCTGGAGCCAGACATGGTGTGATGATGCATAGAATAGAGGATGCCATGTATTCTGGAAGACGAGTCTTATTGGAAGACAGTCACATTGGGTGGATTCTTAATCCAGCCAGGAGCCTCAAAAGTGTATTACTTTATAACAACCCACATGACTGTAAGTCCTAGGCATGCTGTAGATTTTAATAGTGTTGGATAAGTCTTTTGCCCCAGAAATACTTCACTATTCATTTATTTATTTCATTTTTATTGCCACCTGCTATGTTTCAGATACTGCTATAGGTATTGGTGATTCAGCAGTGAAGACGGACAAAGTCCCTACTTTGTTGGAACACATGTTCTAGAGGATATGTTCAAAATGAGGGAGGAAGAAAGAGACAGACAATATATAAAATACTTTTGGAAGTGTTACTGAATCAAACTGGGGTCTGCTTGCCTGTGCGCAGTGAAGCCAATTAAATGACACTGGGTTGTAATGAAGGAAAGTGCAGCATTTACTGTAAAGGTTCTCATACAAGGAGTATAAGTGGCTTGTGCTTTAAACCCCAAGCTGCCCAAAGGGTTTTAGCAAAGCATTTGTAAAGGCCAGGTAAATGGGGAGTGGTCCCAGTGTATGATCAGCTCGTGTACAGTTCTCTGATTGGTTGATGGTGAGGTAATAAGATGGTGTCACAGGGGTTAACATTATCAATCTTTAGGTACCAGTATGTGTGGAGGTTCATAATCATCAAGTAATTAATTTCTTCCAATTGATGGTGGTCTTAGCATTTGTAAAACCACCCAGTCAGTGTGCATCAGATACTATGATCTAGGTACTTCAGAAAGGTGCTATAGCAGAGAATATAGGGGAGGAGTCTGTCCCAGGAAGGCCTCACAGGGTCCTCCTTGGTTATAGAAGCAAAAACTAGGGTGATTGAATAGTAACTGGGTGGGGTGGAATAGGGAGTGGCTATGGCTTTAGGGATACGGTGATCAACTGCTTTTGTCAAATATTGTGAAGGGAAGAGCCACCTGAATTTAGAGCCAAGAAGACTTGGACTCTATTCAGCTCTGCCAGTGTGAGCTCAGGTAATATGCTCAGTATCTATGAACTTTCGTGCCTCATATGTAGCATGAAGATATTGATAATTGCCTTACAATATTGTGAAAATTAAATGAGCTGATGCATATGAAAGGATTTTTTTTTTTTTTTGCTGCTCTGCTTCTCATTGGATCTTAGTTCTCCAACCAAGGATCAAACCCAGGTCCTCAGCAGTGAGAGCTCAGAGTTCTAACCACTGGCAAGCATGAGTGCTAAGTCACTTCAGTCATGTCTGACTCTTTGCAACGCTATGGACTGTAGCCCGCCCGGTTCCTCTGACCATGGGATTCTCCAGGCAAGAATATTGGAGTGGGTTGCCATGCTGTCCTCCAGAGGATCTTCTCAATCCAAGGATCGAACCCACATCTCCTGCATTGTAGGTGGATTCTTTACTACTGGGCCACCGAGGAAGCCCCATTAACCACTGGATTGTTAGGGAATTCCCTGAAAAGAAATGTCTGTTAACTAAAAAGAACTATAGAAATATGATGTTATTTCATTTCTCTGTTGACTCTGTGAATTTCATGCGGCAATGATGATTTTTGACCAGCCCTTTGGTGGGACTTTGAAACAAAGACCTGAGCTTCTGGATCACTGGTGTTCTCAGGAGAGCACAGGGTATGTGCTCCTGAGAAGGTGGCTGCCTGCCTGGCTGCGGGAAAACAGAGGTCAAGGCTAGGGGGACTGCCACAGTAGGAACAGAGTAGCCACCAACTCTTTATATACTGTCTGCATCCTGCCCTGGATCCTTGTGGGAACCATACTGGTTTTAATAAAAATCCTTTTGACGTTGTGGATCTTTTTCTTCACTCATACTAAACAAGTATAGCTGTTAGGTCATGAACTTGAACTTGTTTTAGGCAAACTGAGTAGTAAGAAAAATATGTACAGATGTTTAGGCTGTTTGGAATTTATAAACAAAATTAAACTGTAACAATTCATAGAATTTCTGTTTTGATTCCTAATTATTTTTGATGTTAAAAGATGAGAGCAGTGTGACTGCCATTTGTGTCCTAAAAAGGCAGGCAAGTGCTGCCATCTAGTTTTATATGTTTGATTGTTGTTCAGTTGCTCAGTTGTGTCTGACTCTTTGTGACCCCATGGACTGCAACAGGCCAGGCTTCCCTGTCCTGCACCATCTCCCAGAGCTTGTTCAAACTCATGTCCATTGAGTCGGTGATCCCATCCAACCATCTTGTCCTCTGTCTCCTGCCTTCAGTCTTTCCCAGCATCAGGGTCTTTTCTCATGAATCACCTCTTCGCATCAGGTGGCCAAAGTATTGGAGCTTCAGCTTCAGCATCAGTCTTTTCAGTGAATATTCAGGGTTGATTTCCTTTAGGATTGACTGGTTTGATCTCCTTGCAGCCCAAGGGACTATTATCTTTGCTGACATTTGGAATGAAGTTGCTGGAGAAACTTTGAAATACTAAACAGAGTTTTATGTATAAGGACTAAGCTGATTTTTCATTTGCAGCTTGTTGGAGTTGATTTAGCACTATTTTAATTATGAGACATATGTAATATCTTTTGTGTGACATTTTTACTAAAACTATCCTAGAACACAAGGAGAGCTTTTTTTTTATTAATAGGATGGAAAGGTACTGTAGCTGACTGAAGGACAAAGTTGTCTGTGAAGTTCACTGCTTTGGCCATGGTGGTGCGCAGACGACTCTGAACACTGTTAATTTTTCGGTATTTATTCATTAAAAAAAAAACTTCAAAAAATTTATTTATTTACTTTTCGGTTGTGCTTGGTCCTTGTTGCTGCAAGTGAGCTTTCCCCAGTTGCAGGGGCAGGGTCTGCTCTTCATTGCAGTGCACAGGCTTCTTAGTAGTGTAGTGGCTTCTTGTGTTATGGAGCACAGGCTCTAGGCACGCAGGCTTCAGTAGTTGCATCATGTGGGCTCAGTAGTTGTGGCTCCTGGGCCCTAGAGCTCTCTTGTTGTGGGCCTCGTTACCCCGAGGCATGTGGAATCTTCCCCAACCAGGGATCAAATCCGTGTCCCCTGCATTGGCAGGTGGATTCCCATCCACTGTACCACCAGGCAAGTCCAATTTTTCAGTATTTAAAAATTATTTTTAGTTGTGGGCTGAGAGTGGAAAGTCAGGTTTTGGGAATAGATTAAATTTTGATCAGGGGCAAGCTTTTGTATGACTTTCTAAGTCTCCTGTGTGGCCTGCAAGCTCTGCTGGTGGTTTTCCCACCCATCTGCCTCACCATGTGTGACTTTCTTTTCCACACTGTCCTGTTCTTAGTTCCTGGATGATACTGTCTCCTTCTTCTAACTAAGTTCATGACAGTTCTTTCACCAGGAAGTTTTTTGTCTCTGCTCCTATTTATTTACTTGTTAATTTTTAAAAATTAAAAGATGCACAGCAAAGAAGAAAGCAATCATCCATGTTCCTTCTACTTAGGACAACACCACTGTTAACATCTTTGCATATTTGCTTTAAATCTTTTTTTTTTTTTTTTAAAGAAAAATCACCATCAGTTTGTGCAATATTGTGATTGGTAAGAAATATATATTTTGTCATTCAGATGATCAAATGGTGTCTGTGGTTCCTAGTTCACAGCTCCCCAAACCCTTGGAGTGTCCTAGGTGGTGAGAATTTAAGGGTATTTCTTTAAAAAGAAATACCTTTTAATCAACTGATTTTTGGAGAGCCCTAGAATGAAGGTTGGTTACTAGGAGAACCATCCTGGTGATTAGACGGTTGGAACCTTTAGTCCCACCCTCCAACCCCCTCTGCTATGCCTTCCTGCTAGCATTGAAGATTATATAAGAATTCAACAGGGAAATGGCAGAAAGAGCTTTACTACTGTCAAGGGATTGCTGATGATTATGATAAAGAGGAACTAGTAAAGGTGTTTAAGAAAGAAGTTTGCCTGCACTGGTACTGCAATTGAACAGCCAGAATATGGAGGAGTAATTCAGCTACAGGGTGACCAGCACAAGAACACATGCCAGTTCTTCACAGAGACTGGCTAGCATGACCAGATGAAAGTTCATGGGTTTTAAATGCTTTGGGTTCACTGAAGCTTAAATGAGGATTTTTTTCTTGCAATGAGTAGAATTTCCTTTCTGTCCCTTGTCACAAGTTTAAAAACCTTACAGCTTGTATAATGTAACCATTTGGGTCTGCTTTTAACTTGAACTAGTCCCATGGATGGAGGAGCCTAGTAGGCTGCAGTCCATGGGGTCGCTAAGAGTCGGACACGACTGAACGACTTCACTTTCACTTTTCACTTTCATGCATTGGAGAAGGAAATGGCAACCCACTCCAGTGTTCTTGCCTGGAGAATCCCAAGGATGGGGGAGCCTGGTGGGCTGCTGTCTATGGAGTTGCACAGAGTCAGACACGACTGAAGCGACTTAGCAGCAGCAGCAGCAGCAGTGTAACTCTTTCATGCAATAAACTGAAAAGAGCCCCCCACCAAAAAAAAAAAAAAAAGAGAGGGAGAGAAAAGGAGAATGGCTGGAAAAAGAGGAGACAGGAAAGAAGCTGGAGGATGAGTCAGTAGCTAAAGATCATTGATCTAAGCAATCATTACCTATGTAATGAAACTTTTGTAAAAATCCAAGAGAATGGAGTTTGGAGAGCTTTTAGGTTGGCTGACATGGAGATTTGGAGAGAGAGGCACTTCTGGAGTGAGTATAAGTTCTGTGCTCCTTTCTCCCCATTTTGCCTGATGCTTCTCTTCCATCTGACTCTTCCTGAGTTACATCCTTTTATAATAAACTGATAATCTAGTAAGTAAAATATTTCTTTGAGTTCTATGAGCTGCTTTAGGACATTAATCCAACCTAAGGCAAGGGTCGTTGGAACTCTAGTCTATAGCTGGTTGGTCAGAAACCAGGTGATAATTTGTGCTTGTGACTGGCATCTGAAGCAAGGCAAGGAGACAGAATGCTGCTGGACTGAGCCCTTAACTTGTGGATCTGGTGCTGTCTCCAGGCAGAGAGCATCAGAACTGAGTTGATTTGTAGGCCATTTTGCTGGTGTCCTGAGAATTGGTGCTGGGAGGAATCTTTGCTCTACCTCACTACCTGTACTGTTGCAGGAAGGGGGACCCCTTCCAGGGCCCAAAAGTGGGCTCCTGTCTAACACTTTTAAATGAATTATCCGAGGGGACACACCTGTTGACAAAGCAAGAAAGGGTATTTTATTGGAAAGGGTACCCGGGTGAAGAGTAGTAGGGTAAGGGAACCCAGGAGAACTGCTCTGCCATGTGGCTCGCAGTCTTGGGTTTTGTGGTGATGGGATTAGTTTCCGGGTTCTTTGGCCAATCATTCTGACTCAGAGTCCTTCCTGGTGGCACATGCATTGCTTAGCCAAGATGGAAGCCAGTAAGAAGGATTCTGGGAGGTGATCGAACATGTGGTGTCTTCTTTGGACCTTTCCTGAACTCTTCTGGTTGGTGGTGGCCTATTAGTTCTGTGTTCCTTACCAGGCCCTCCTGCTGTAAACCAGCTCATGCAAATGGTTACTGTGGTGCCTGGCTAGGGTGGGCAATTTCAGTCAGTGTGCTTCCCCTAACAGTACCACAATGAAAACTGGGATCCAGAGCCCTTTTAGTTTGATAACAGTGATATTTGTTTATTCTAAAGAATTCAAATAATGCGTTAAAAAAACCCATCCTAAATCCCACCACCTGGAAATAACATTAAATGGACACACACATAATGGCACACACACAACTATCACACATTCTTTGCTGCAACATACATTTCTGTATGGTCTTCTGGCTTTTTTTTAAATGGCACAATCTTTTTTTTTAATTTCAAAATATTTGTATATTTGTTTGACTGCACCTAGTCTTAGTTGCAGCATGTGGGATCTTTAGTTGTGTCATACAGACTCTTAGCTGTGGCCTGTGGGCTCTAGATCCTGAACCAGAAATCAAACCTAGGAGCCCTGTGTTGGAAGCATGGAGCCTTAGCCACTAGACCACCAGGGAAATCCCCTTCTTCTGGCTTTGAATGCTGCCATGGGGCATTCAGCATTCATCTGAATGCTGAGGCCATCTAGATTCTGCTACCTGGTACTGAAGAAATCTTTATGATGGAAGTTTGGTGGCTTTGATAGGAAATTGAGCTTTTTGTATCCAATTTCTTGTCATGTAGTGTGGACAAAATTTGTTGCTTGCCATTCCAGTAAACAGCGAGTGTTGCCTACTGTCAACTTGCTGTAGCCACCCTGACGGTATGTCCTGAGGGGAATTCAGGATGGTGAAAAAAAAGGATTACTGGTCCTAGATAGTTAAGATGTATATCAAAGGAATAATTTCAGTGAACCCAGACTCATATCTTCCCCAATACAGAAAAGCACTAAAATCATTAACATGAGATGTCTTTTTTGTGTGTGTTTACCAGTAATGTTTTGATATTCTTTTGTTTTTTTTTTTTTTTTTTAGCAAAATCTCCTGTACACACTGGCTCTTCTTTTACTCTTTGGGACAGTTTCTCGGCGCTATCTGAGAAGCTTATTTCTGGGCTAGAGTCCTCAGTAATAGCCCCTGAGTAAAATATAATTCTCAACTTTCAGATTGACAGTGATATGACCTTTCAATTTGCAGACTTCCCCCTCTCCCCAATTCAGGGAATCAAGATTGCTGGGAGAAATATCAACAACCTCAGATATACAGATAATACCACCCTAATGGCAGAAAGTGAAGAGGAACTAAACAGCCTCTTGATGAGGCTGGGAGAGAAGAGTGAAATAGATGGCTTAAAACTCAACATTCAAAAAACTAAGATCATGGCATCTGGTCCCATCACTTCATGGCAAGTAGAAGGGGGAAAACTGGAAACAATGACAGATTTTCTTTTTGGGGGCTCCAAAATCACCATGGATGATGACTGCATCCATGAAATTAAAAGATGCTTGCTCCTTGGAAGAAAAGCTATGACAAGCCTAGACAGCACGTTAAAAAGCAGATACATCACTTTGCTGACAAAGGTTCATATAGTCAAAACTATGGTTTTTCCAGGAGTCATGTATGGATTTGAGAGTTGGACCATAAAGAAGCCTGAGCACTGAAGAATCGATGCTTTCAAATTGTGGAGCTGGAGAAGACTCTTGAGAGTCCTTTGGACAGCAAGATCAAACCAGTCAATCCTAAAGGAAATCTGTCCTGAATATTCATTGGAAGGCCTGATGCTGAAGCTGAAGTGCCAATACTTTGGCCACCTGATACAAAGAGCTGACTCATTGAAAAAGACCCGGATGCTAGGAAAGATTGAGGGCAGAGGAGAAGAGTGAGACAGAGGATGAGATGGTTGGTTGGTATCACCGACCCAGTGGACAAGAGCAAACTCCAGGAGATAGTGAAGGACAGGGAAGGCTGACATACTGCAGTCCATGGGGTCACAAAGAGTCGGACCCAACTTAGCAATTGAACAAAAATTCAGGGAAATTATCTTGTGTTTCATCTTTGAAAATTTCTGTTCTACTTGTTGGGTTTTTCACAATAGGCATACCAATCATTGTAATACAGAATCATCTTCACCTGACCTCCATAGCAATGTTTCCCTCCAGTTGCTTTAATTTTTTTGACTTTTGAATCTTTGTTCACTGCCATTTCTGTAACACCCTTTTCCCCATCTGTCTTTAATTTAATCATCAGCTGTGATAGAGTCTGTTTCTTGCCATTTCCAACATGCTGATTTGTTTTGTAATGTTTTGATCTTCAGTTTCATTAAGTCTGCAGTCTTCCTTTTCATACCATTTTGTTGTTTTCCATTTTGTCCTTGAGCTTTATTGAATTCATGTTCTCTTTGACTTGTTATCATGAAAAGTCACTGTAGGGAAGTGTTCCTCTGTTTTTTGAGTTAATTATCTTCAGGGTTAGTTTTGTGTGCTAAGTTCTTGGGAGAAAAAGCATAGTGCATGCTTTTTCCCTTGAACCTGCTCATGCTTGGGTGGCTCTGCATGTATGTTAACCTCCCTGTCTGCTCAGTGAGGTGCCTCAGTGGGGTGACTTCTTGGCAGTCTTTCTATAATACCTGGGAAATTTATTTTCCTTCAGGAGCCACAGAGTAAGGACTGGATATTTTCCTGTGTTATCCATTTCTCTGTGCCCTGAAGTAGTGGCAGATGAGGGTGGTGTGGAAATGTGAATTGGAAGGATTGCTCAGTTAAACAAGGTCAGCTGCGCAATTTCTGGGGCCCAGTGCAAAAGAAGATATGACACATAGGTCAATGGAACAGAGTAGATAACCCAGAAATAGATCTCACAGATATACCCAGCTTAATATTGACAAAGTGTAAAGGCAATTCAATGGAGGAAGCATAGCTTTGTAACAAGCAGTGTTGGAACAATTGGACATCCATAGACAAAAAAATTAATCTTGACCTATAACTCAAAATGTAAGATACAAGAACTATAAATCTTTTATGAAAAAAACCAAAGGGGGAAATCTTCATAATCTAGAACTATGCAAAATGTTCTTAGCCTTGATATCAAAAGCATGATCCACAGCAGGAAAAACTGATAAACTAGATCTCATCAGAATTAAAAACATCTGCCCTTCTAAAGCCCATGTGAATAGGATAAAAAACAAGTTACAGACTGGGGAGAAAATATTTGCAAACTATATATCCAACAAAACTAGTATTTATAATATATAAAGAACTTTCTAAACTGAACTTTAAGGAAGACATCTCTGTTATTTTTTGTAACTACATGTAAGTCTATAATTACCTCAAAATAAAAAAGTTAATTAAAAAACCCCCACATCTTCAGAATATCCTTTTTTCTGGCCCTCCAGACTAACATTCTTGTTGAACTCTGAGCTTTTCTATGGAACATTTGTCATGATTTTGTTATTAGTTGAGTGGTTGTTAGTTTAATGTCCATCTCACCTACTATGCTGCAAGTTTCCTCCTACTGTATCTTCAGTGCTGAAACAATGCCCAATAAATATTTATTGAATGTGTTATATGGAAGAGCCAATATTGACTCCATGTTGGATCTGATTCTTTGACTTTTAACATTTGCTTTTCATTGCTTTTGCTATTATAATTATACATAATGGCCTGCCTCAGGGAACCCTGACCTTCTGCCTGAATGTTAAACCAAAATACCTTTGCTCAGGACCCTGTCCACCTCTGGATGCCTACAGAAAGGAAGAAACTAACACATCTCCTTTAGTCATTCCAGAAGATATTTGTAAGATTAATGGCCTTTTTTTACTTCTTCACCTCCCCTCTCCCCTTCTGTAAACAAACTGGACATCCAAACCCTGATAAGGTGGTTATTTTGAGACATTAGTCTGCCATCTTCTCTGTCAGCTGACTTTCTAAATAAGGTCATATTCCTTGCCTCAACATCTGTCTCTTGGTTAACTGGTTGTTATGTGGTGAGCAGAGTGAGCTTGGACTTGGTAACAAATGTACAAAAGTTAGTACCTTGAAGAATTATTGAAGTGTTTGAAATTTATATTTGGTAAATACTTTAAATCCATGCCTCCTCCACTTTAAAAAAATTTAAATTTATTTTTAGCTGTGCTGGGTCTTCATCGCTGCACGTGGTCTTTCTCTAGTTGCAGTGCATGGGCTTCTCATTGTGGTGGCTTCTCTTGTTGCAGAGCACAGGCTGGCTCTAGGGTGTGTGGGTTTCAGAAGTTGTGGCACATGGGCTCAGTAGTTGCGGTTTCTGGGCTCTGGGGCACAGGCACGGTAGTTGTGTTGCACAGACTTAGTTGTTGAGTGGCATGTGGGATCTTCCTGGACTGGGGATGAAACCTGTGCCCCTGCATTGGCAGGAGGATTCCTAACCACTGGACTACCAGTCCACTTTCTTTTTTTGAAAAAATGAGCACCTCATCCTCTTCCCGGAGAAGGAAATGGCAACCCACTCCAGTATTCTTGCCTGGAGAATCCCATGAACAGAAGAGCCTGGAGGGCTACAGTCCATGGGGTCACAGAGAGTCAGACATGACTGAATCACTGACACTGACACACATCCTCTTCCCAGGATGACCCTCATCCTTTGATCCTCTTGGCTGAGCCTTGCATCATCAGCAGCCTCTGAACAACATCTGCTGTTTCTCCAGACTCCAAGTTGGACAGCTGCCGAAAATATCTGCCCCCTTGGCCTCCTCAGGGCTGAGTTTACCCAGTAATTAGTCTCATTATTCTGTGTTGGAATTTTAGAAAGACAGCATGGTGTTGTTATTATTCAGTGAATAACAGCATTTAAATTGATCCAATGCTCAGTGAAAATGACATTTCTAGATCTGTTTATAAACAACCTGTTCAAAAATTTTGACTTATTACTAAAAGCAATTCAAGTGCCTTCAAATTCTCAAATGACAAATTATTTTCAGAAACTATATGGAGGGGAAGCCCTGTGATGGGTAAGACCTTGTAACAATGATTTGACAGGAAAAGTTAGTTTTAGAATTCTGTGTGAATTTCAAGCAGTGTTTGCATGAGAAAGAAGGGATGGTTTGGGAGGTTACAGGTGGCCAGCATTTCTGTTTGCTGTTTTGAACCAATCTGGTTGTCGAAGAAATCAGTATGCTTCTCTTAGGCAGGCTGACTTTGCACAGCATTATTATTATTATTTAGTATTCATTTTATTTGACCATGTCAGGTCTTCTTAGTTGCGGCACATAGGATCTTCACTGTGGCAAGTGAAATCTTTAGTAGCGGCATGTGAGAGCCAGTTCCCTGACCAGAGATCAAATACAGGTCCCCTGCATTGGGAGCATGGAGTCTTGGCCACTTGAACTCTAGGGAAGTCCCTTGCACAGCATTATTGAAGAATATATATATAATCTATTTGTATATCTTGAGAATATAAAACATTATATTAAGACAGGACAACAGAAAAATCCCACTTTATGATTACAGAAATATTAATCAATGCAGGGGACCTATAAAATAGTAAAAAAACAAATCCCCCCAAATATTAACACCAAGAGATAATCACTCTTTTAAATTTAAAATGTTGAACTAATTTTAGTCTTTGAGAAAAGTTGCAAATATAGTTGTGATAGGAAAATGGTCCCCCAAAGATATCCATGCCCTAATCTCAGATGCCTCTGAATATATTATGTTGGATGGCAAGGAGACTTTGCAGATGTAGTTAAGGTTGCAAATAAAATAGGGAGACTAGCCTGGAATATCCAGGTGGGTTCAATCTAATCACACGAGCCTTTAACAGAAGAAAATTTTTTCTGGCTGAAATCAGAGAGATTCAAAGCATGAGGACTCAACACACTTCTGCTAACTGTAAGATTCAGAGGGCCAAGGGCAGGGACTAGAAAGAAGCCTATAGGAGATAAGGATGGCCCCCAGCTGACAACCAGCTAGGAAGTGCAACCTTCTTCCTGTAACTTCGAGGAATTGAATCCTGTCAACAACCTGAGTGAGTTTGCAAGAGGACCCTGTGTCCCATATGAGAAACCAGCCTCTATGGATTCCTTGATTTTGAGCTGGTGAGACCCTCAGCAGAGAACCTAATCATGCATGCCAGACTTCTGACCTATGGAACTGTGAGATAATAACTGGGTATTGTTTTAAGCAGCTAAATGTGTGATTATTTGTTATGTAGCAGAAAATTAATACAACAGTACAAAGAGGTTCTGTATAGCTTTCCCTCAGCTCCCCTTAATGTTAACATTTTCCTTGCCATTATACAGTGATCAAAACCAGGACATTACATCAATAAATGGATGGATAAGGAAGCTGTGGTACATATTAATATATGCAATGGAATACTATGATGAAATAATGCAATTGGCAGCAAATGGATGCAACTAGAGATTATCATACTGGGTGAGGTAAGACAGAAAGAGGAAGCAAATACTATATGATCTCACTTATATGTGAAATATAAAATAGAACAGGAATGAACAGAAACAGACTCACAGACATAGAGGATAGACTTGTGGTTACCAAGGGAGAGGGATGGTGGGGTAGTTTGGGGTTAGCAGATGCAAGCTATTATATATAGGACGGATAAACAACAAGGTCCTGCTGTATAGCACAGGGAGCTGTGTTTATTGTGGTAAAACATAGTAGAAAAGATATTAAAATATATATATATGTGTATAACTGAACTTATATGTGTATAACTGTCACGGAGGTTCATGACATTGTACGGGAGACAGGGATCAAGACCATACCCAAAAAAGAAATGCAAAAAAGCAAAATGGCTGTCTGAGGAGGCCTTACAAATAGCTGTGAAAAGAAGAGAAGTGAAAAGCAAAGGAGAAAAAGAAAGATATACCCATTTGAATGCAGAGTTCCAAAGAATAGCAAGGAGAGATAGAAAGCCTTTCTCAATGAAAGCCTTTCTCAATGATCAATGCAAAGAAATAGAGTAAAACAATAGAATGGGAAAGACTAGAGATTTCTTCAAGGAAACATTTCATGCAAAGATGGATACAATAAAGGACAGAAATGGTATGGACCTAACAGAATCAGAAGATATTAAGAAGAAGTGGCAAGAATACACAGAACTATACAAAAAAGATCTTCATGACCCAGATAACCACAATGGTGTGATCACTCACCTAGAGCCAGACATCCTGGAATGCGAAGTCAAGTGAGCCTTAGGAAGCATCATACAAACAAGGCTAGGGGAGGTGATGGAATTCCAGTTGAGCTATTTCAAAACCTAAAAGATGATGCTGTGAAAGGGCTGCACTCATTATGCCAGCTAATTTGGAAACTCAGCAGTGGCCTCAGGACCAGAAAAGGTTAGTTTTCATTCCAATCCCAAAGAAAGACAATACCAAAGAATGCTCAAGCTATCACACAGTTGCACTCATCTTACACACTAGTAAAGTAATGCTCAAAATTCTCCAAGCCAGGCTTCAATAGTATGGGAACCGTGAACTTCCAGATTTCAAGTTGGATATAGAAAAGGCAGAGAAACCAGAGATCAAATTGCCAACATCCACTGGATCATAGAAAAAGCAAAAGAGTTTCAGAAAAACATCTCTTCACTGACTATGCCAAAGCTTTTGATTGTGTGAACCACAACAAACTGTGGGAAATTCTTCAAGAGATGGGAATTCCAGACCACCTGACCTGCTTCTTGAGAAATCTGTATGCAGGTTGGGAAGCAACAGTTAGACCTGGACATGGAACAGCAGACTGATTCCAAATAGGGAAAGGCTGTATATTGTCACCCTGTTTATTTAACTTACATGCAGAGTACATCATGAGAAACACTGGGCTGGATGAAGCACAAACTGGAATCAAGATTTCCAGGAGAAATATCAATAACCTCAGACATGCAGATGACACTACCCTTATGGCAGAAAGCAAAGAAGAACTAAAGAGCCTGTTGATGAAAGTGAAAGAGGAGAGTGAAAAAGTTGGCCTAAAGCTCAACATTCAGAAAGCTAAGATCATGGCATCTGGTCCCATCACTTCATGGCAAATAGATGGGGTAACAGTGGAAACAGTGACAGACTTTGCTTTTTGGGCCTCCAAAATCACTGCAGATGGTGACTGCAGCCATGAGATTAAAAGAGGCTTACTCCTTGGAAGGAAAGTTATGCCCAATCTAGACAGCATATTAAAAAGCAGAGACATTACTTTGCTAATAAAGATCTGTCTGGTCAAAGCTATGGTTTTTCCAGTAGTCATGTGTGGATGTGAGAGTTGGACTATAAAGAAAGCTGAGTGTTGAAGAATTAATGCTTTTAAACTGTGATGTTGAAGAAGACTCTTGAGAGTCCCTTGGACTGCAAGGAGATAAAATCAGTCAATCCTCAAGGAAATTAGTCCTGAATGTTCGTTTGTTGGAAGGATTGATGCTAAAGCTGAAACTCCAATACTTTGGCCACCTGATGCAAAGAATTGACTCATTTGAAAAGATTCTGATGCTGGGAAAGATTGAAGGGAGGAGGAAAAGGGGACAAAAGAGGATGAGATGGTTGGATGGCATCACCAACTCTATGGACATGAGTTTGAGCAAGCTCCGGGAGTTGGTGATGGACAGGGCGGCTGGTATGCTGCAGTCCACAGGGTCGCAAAGAATCGGACACGACTAAGCGACTGAACTGAACTGAACTGATAACTGAACCACTTTTCTGTATAGCAGAAATTATAGCAATTATAGAAATTATAGCAGAAATATAGCAAACACAGCATTGTAAATCAACTATACTTTAATAAAAAATACTGTAAAACTCAACATATAAGAAATTAAACATCCAAGTAAAAACAGATGAAACAACATCTATAAAACCTCCCAGGACACTGACATTGGTACAGTGCTACTAACTAAACTATAGACTTTATTTGATTTTTACCAGTGTTTCTAAATTTTTTTTTTTTTTTTTTTTTGCTGTTCTAGGATCCAGTCTCAGATTGAACAGTGCATTTAAGCATCATATCTCCTCAGTCACTTTCAATCTGTGACTTTCAATCTCCACTTTCATGGCTATGACACTACTGGAGTACTGACTAGTTATTTTGTAGAATATAAGTTCATTTGAGTTTATTAGATGTTCCTCAATTCAGTCACTCAGTCGTGTCTGACTCTTTGCAACCCCATGGACTGCAGCACTCCAGGCCTCCCTGTCCATCACCAACTCCCGGAGTTTACCCAAACTTGTCTGTTGAGTCGGTGATGCCATCCAACCATCTCATCCTGTTGTCCCCTTCTCCTCCTGCCTTCAATCTTTCACAGCATCAGGATCTTTTCAAATGAGTCAATTCTTTGCATCAGGTGGCTAAAGTATTGGAGTTTTAGCTTCAGCATCAATCCTTCCAATGAACATTCGGGACTAATTTCCTTGAAGATTGACTGATTTTATCTCCTTGCAGTCCAAGGGACTCTCAAGAGTCTTTTCCAACACCACAGTTTAAAAGCATTAATTCTTCTGTGCTCAGCTTTCTTTATAGCCCAACTCTCACATCCACATATGACTACTGGAAAAACCATAGCTTTGACCAGACAGACTTTTGTTGGCAATGTCTCTGCTTTTTAATATGCTGTCTAGGTTGGGCATAACTTTTCTTCCAAGGAGTAAGTGTCTTTTAATTTCATGGCTGCAGTCACCATCTGCAGTGATTTTGGAGCCCCCCCAAAATAAAGTCAGCCACTGTTTCCCCATCAATTTGCCATGAAGTGATGAGACTGGATGCCATGATCTTAGCTTTCTGAATGTTGAGCTTTAGGCCAACTTTTCCACTCTACTCTTTCACTTTCATCAAGAGGCTCTTTAGTTCTTTGCTTTCTGCCATTAGGGTGGTGTCATCTGCATATCTGAGGTTATTGATATTTTCCCCAGCAATCTTGATTCCAGCTTGTGCTTCATCCAGCCCAGCATTTCTCATGATGTACTCTACATATAAGTTAAATAAGCAGGTTGACAATATACAGCCTTGACATACTCCTTTTCCTGTAGGTGTTCCTACTTGATTGCAATAAAGTTATGTACTGTTGGCAGAAGTACCTCAGAAGTATGGTTTTCTCAGTGCATCATATCCAAGGGTTAATGGTCTTTGTGTATCTTATTAATGACTTTGTTAACCTTTGTCACTTGGTTATGGTGGTATCTGCTGGGCTTCTCCACTATAAAGTTACTGTCTTTCCTTTTGTATTAATAATTATCTTTGTATCTGTGCAAATCTTGTTTCTCTTTAAACATCTGTCTGCTAACTTTAGCATCCATTAATGAATTTTGTCAGTAATGAGAGGAGAGTGGAAGGACTCTTAATAGTTTGATTAGAATCCTTCTATCTCCCTCCCATGTTTGGTGAATATGTGTTTGTATCATATGTTGTTCAGTCATTCATTTCTGTCCAGCTCTTTGTGACCCCATGGTCTGCAGCATGCTGGGCTCCTCTGTCCTCTGCTCTCTACTGGAGTTTGCTCAAATTCATTGAGCCAGTGATGTTATTTAACCATCTCTTCCTCTGCCACCCCCATCTCCTTTTGCTTTCAGTCTTTCTCAGCATCCGGGTCTTTTTCAATGAGTCAGCTCTTCGAACCAGATGACCAAAGTACTGGAGCTTCAGCTTCAACATCAGACCTTCTAATGAATATTCAGGGTTGATTTCCTTTAGGATTGACTGGTTTGATCTCTGCTGTTCAAGAGATTCTCAAGTCTTCTCCAGCACCACAATTTGAAAGCATCAGTTCTTCAGTGCTCAACCTTCTTTATGGTTCAACTCTCACATCCGTATGTGACTACTGGAAAAACCATAACTTTGACTATATGGACCTTTGTTGCCAGAGTCTAAGTTTGTCATAGCTTTCCTTCCAAGTAGCAAACATCTTTTAGTAAAATGGCTGCAGTCACCATCTGCGGTGATTTTGGAGCCCAAGAAAATAAAACTTGTCACTATTTCTGTTGCAGGAAGGGGGACCCTTCCCGGGCCCAGATGGGGCTCTTTTCTAACACTCAGAAATGAATTTTCTGAGGAGACACATGTGCTGACAAAGCAAGAGATTTTATTGGGAAGGGGCTCTGGGGCAGAGAATATTAGGGTAAGGAAACCCAGGAGAACTGCTCGGCCACATGGCTCAGTCTTGGGTTTTATGGTGATGGGATTAGTTTCCGGGTTGTCTTTGGCCAGTCATTCTGACTCAGAGTCCTTCCTGGTGGCGCACGCATTGCTCAGCCAATGGATGCCAGTAAGAACGATTCTGGGAGTTGGTCAGACACGTGGTGTCTCCTTTTGACCTTTCCTGAACTCTTCCAGTTGGTGGTGGCTTATTAGTTCTGTGTTCCTTACCAGGACCTGGCCAGGCACCATAGTAACTACAGTAAAAGTAAAACATGAGTTGTATAACAACTCATGCAGATGGTTACTATGGTGCCTGGTCAGGGTGGGCAGTATTAGTGTGCTTCCCTTAACACTTCCCACTTTTTCGCCTTCTGTTTGCCATGGGGTGATGAGACTGGATACCGTGATCTTAGTGTTTTGATTATTGGGTTTCAAGCTGGCTTTTTTACTCTCCTCTTTCACTCTCATCAAGAGGCTTTTTAATTCTTCACTTTCTGCCATTAGAGTGGTATCATCTACGTATCTGAAGTTGTTGATATTTCTCCTGGCAATCTTGATTCCAGCTTGTAATTCATCTATCCTGGTGTTTCACGTGATGTACTTACTCTGCATATAAGTTAAATAGCAGGATAGAACTTTGTTGTATTCCTTTCCCAATTTTGAACCAATCAGTTGTTCCATGTCAAGTTCTAATTGTTGCTTCTTGACCTGCATACAGGTTTCTCAGGAGCCAGGTAAGGTGGTCTGGTATTGCCATCTCTTTAAGAATTTTTCCACAGTTTGTTGTGATCCACACAGTCAAAGGCTTTATTGTAGTCAATGAAGTAGAAGTAGATGTTTTTCTGGAACTCCCTTGCTTCCTCCATGATCCAACGAATGTTGGCAATTTGATCTCTGGTTCCCCTGCCTCTTTGAAACTCAGCTTGTACATCTGCAAGTTCTCAGTTCATGTACTGCTGAAGCATAGCTTTAAGGATTTTGAGCAAAATCTTGCTAGCATGTGAAATAAGTGCAATTGTACGATAGTTAAAAAATTTTTTTTTTAATTTTTGGTATGGTAGTTTGAAACTTCTTTGGCATTACCCTTCTTTGGGATTGAAATGAAAACTGACCTTTTCCATCCTGTGGCCACTGTTGAGTTTTCCAAATTTGCTGACACATTGAGTGCAGCCCTTTAACAGCATTATCTTTTAGGATCTTAAATAGCTCAGCTGAAGCTCCATCATCTCCACTAGCTTTGTTTGTAGTAATGCTTCCTAAGGCTCACTTGACTTCACACTCCAGGATGTCTGGCTCTAGGTGAGTGACCACACTATCGTGGTTTTCCAGCTCATTAAGATGTTTCTTGTATATTTTTTCTATATGTATAAAATAAATAGGATATGCTGAAAAGATGTGGAGAAAAAGGAAACATCCTACATTATTGTATGTAAATTGGGAATGTAAATTGGTGCAGCCACTATGGAAAACAGTTTGTTTGAGATTCCTTAAAAATAAAGTTACCATATGCGTCTGCAGTCCTGCTGCTGCTGCTGCTACTAAGTCACTTCAGTCCTGTCTGATTCTGTGTGACCCCATAGACAGCAGCCCACCATGCTCTGCGACCCTGGGATTCTCCAGGCAAGAACACTGGAGTGGGTTGCCATTTCCTTCTCCAATGCATGAAAGTGAAAAGTGGAAGTGAAGTTGCTCAGTCGTGTCCGACTCTTCGCAACCCCATGGAGTGTAGCCCACCAGGCTCTTCTGTCCGTGGGATTTTCCAGGCAAGAGTACTGGAGTGGGTTGCCACTGCCTTCTCCGTCTGCAGTCCTACTCCTGAGCATATATCTGGAGAAAACTCTTAACTCAGAAAGATACATACACACCACTGTTTACTGCAGCACTATCCACAATAGCCAAGACATGGAAGCAGTCTAAATGCCCACTGACTGATGAATGGATAAAGAAGACGTGGTGTATATATAATGGCATGTTACTCAGCCATGAAAGAGAATGAAATATTACTCTGCCATAAAAAAGAATGAAATAATGCTTTTTGCAGCAATGTGGGTGGACCTAGAAATTATCATATTAAGTCAAGTATGTTAGAAAGACAAATTTCATATGATGACTTATACAAATGAACTTATTTAAAAAGCAGAAATAGACTCACAGACAAAAAGAGAAACAAGCTTATGGTTACCAAAGGAGATAGAGGAGGTGGGGAGCATGGAGAGATAAATTAGGAGTTTGAGATTAACATATACACACTACTATAAAATAGGTAAACAAAAGGATCTACTGAATAGCATAGGAAACTATCTTCAATAACTTATAATAACCTATAATGGAAAAAATCTGAAAAACAATGTGCGTGTATACAATTGAATCACTTTGGTGTACCTTTGAAACTAACCATATTATAAATTAACTACTATTAAATAAATAGGATATATTCGTTACATATAATAATAGCTCCATTTTGTGGCGAGCTGTTTACTGAGCAATGTATCATGAACATTTTATTTATCACTGAATTTTTTTTTTAATATAACCCACATATTTTCAAGTGCAGTGCCATTTACCAAGAGAGATCTTCGACTTAGCCATCAATAGCCTCAATAAACTTTAGACTGAAAAAATATAGAGGGTGATTACAGAGAAGAAAGCATTTAAATAAGAAATTAGTATCAAAATGAGAAACTAATATGAAAGTTACTTTAAACAAAATCCCATGTATTTGGAAATTAAATGTCCACTTTTGAATGGTGGGTGTATCTAAGAAGCCATAACAAGGAAAATTAGAAAATATTTGTAATAGAATAAAAACAAAAAGAGAATTTACCAAAATTTATTTCATGCAGCTGATGCTACTCAATGCTGCTGTGGTGGGTCTTCATTGCTTTGCTCGGACTTTCTCTAGTTGCAGGAAGCAGAGGCTACCCTTTGTTGCAGTGAGCAGGCTCCTCATTGCGGTAGCTTCTCTTGTTGTGGGGCATAGGCTCTAGGCCCATGGGCTTCAGTAATAGCAGCATGTGGGCTCAGTAGTTGTGGCACATGGTCTTAGTTGTCCAAAGCATGTGGAATCTTCTCAGACCAAGGATTGAATTTATGTCTCCTGCACAGGCAGGCGGATTCTTTTTTACTGTTCCACCAGGCACATCCCTTCCCTGGATTAGATGTGTATAAGAGACAGTAATAATACTATATCACTTGTTAATTTCCTTTTTTTAAAACAACACAGTATTTCTTTATATCCTCAGAATTAGATGAGAAATTTCAAGCCTTGTTCAAAAATTTTAAAAATATCACCAAGATAATACATTTTCTAGACTTTTAGCAGTAATACTAGATGTCAAAATACATAGAACTGTGTAAAAGTTTTGAGTGAGCATAAATTAGAAATCTAGCATTCTATTCATACTAAGTCAAACAAGTGGAATCAAAATGTCATAGTATTTTTAGCTATGAAATTAATCAACTTTATAATATATATTACATTATGCATACTATATTATATGTATGCAAAAACTTTTCTACTATGCTTGATAAAGGCTTGATAAAGAGCACGACAACAAAAAAGAGAGGGAAATTTGAAAACATAAACTAAACAAAGTGGGAGCACTGAATATGAAATAGAAAGTGTATCACTGAACCTTTTTTAGAACATCAGTTCTAAAAGAGTTAATAGAGCAGTAGTTAGTAGCATTTTATGATTTCATTATTTTTCTAGCCAGTTTATGATTTTGGGATGATTGGTTTGAATTATTTTCTGTTATATATGGGGCACAGTGAATATCTCTATACATACATGTTTGCCCTTGCCTTTGTTTTTCCGAAGGATAGTTTTCTTGAAGCCCAACTGCTGGCTCAGAAGATTTGCACATTTTAGAAACATTTGATACACACTGTAAACTTCCCTTTCTCTGACCAAAAATGCAGATGAGTGGCATATTTTCCCATTTACCCTACTTTTAGCAGTGTTTTATGTCAGGATTTTCAGCATTTTTGCTTGTGATATAAGCATTTAATAATAATTATATTCCCACAAAGTCAGCTCTTCATTTTCAGAATCAGTGACTGTGGGTGGAGATAAAGGTCACTGCACACATCAGCCTGTAGACTACATGAAGTGCTGGAGGTGAGCTGGGGAGGCTCAGTTCAGTCTGAAGTTAGTATTAGGAGTCTTTCCTGGTGGCTCAGATGGTGAAGAATCTGCCTGTAATATGAGAGACCCGGATTTGATCCCTGGGTGGGAAAGATCCCCTGGAGAAGGGAATGGCAACCCACTCCAGTATTCTTGACTGAAAAATCCCATGGACAGAGGAGCCACAGTTCATGGGGTTGCAAAGAGTTGGATATGACTGAGTGACTGACACTTTCATACTTTTACTTTCACTGAGTACACTGGAGCTCCCCATCAGTGGACTACCTGTTGGGAAAGGCTGGCCTGGTGGTCCCCAGTATCTGGTTCAGAATCACCTGGGAGCCTTATTAAAACATAGACATGTGGGTTCAAATCCAGATCTAAAGATCAGAATCCTTTGGTAGGGTCCCAGGCATCTGTCCCAGGATCTCATCAGTGATGTCAAAAGAAGATGATCCGGCACAACAAAGGAAACTATAAGCAAGGTGAAAAGACAGCCTTCAGAATGGGAGGAAATAATAGCAAATGAAGCAACTGACAAAGAATTAATCTCAAAAATATACAAGCAACTCCTGCAACTCAATTCCAGAAAAATAAATGACCCAGTCAAAAAATGGGTCAAAGAACTAAACAGACATTTCTCCAAAGAAGACATGCAGATGGCTAATAAACACATGAAAAGATACTCAACGTCACTCATTATCAGAGAAATGCAAATCAAGACCACAATGAGGTACCATTTCACGCCAGTCAGAATGGCTGCTATCCAAAAGTCTACAAGCAATAAATGCTGGAGAGGGTGTGGAAAAAAGGGAACCCTCTTACACTGTTGGTTGGAATGCAAACTAGTTCAGCCACTATGGAGAACAGTATGGAGATTCCTTAAAAAACTGGAAATAGAACTGCCATACGACCCAGCAATCCCACTGCTGGGCTTACACACCGAGGAAACCAGAATTGAAAGAGACACATGTACCCCAGTGTTCATCGCAGCACTGTTTATAATAGCCAGGACATGGAAGCAACCTAGATGTCCATCAGCAGACAAATGGATAAGAAAGTTGTGGTACATATACACAGTGGAGTATTACTCAGCCATTAAAAGGAATACATTTGAATCAATTCTAATGAGGTGGATGAAACTGAAACCTATTATACAGAGTGAAATAAGCCAGAAAGGAAAACACCAACACAGTATACTAACGCATATATATGGAATTTAGAAAGATGGTAACAATAACCCTGTATGCCAGACAACAAAAGAAACAGAGATGTATCGAACAGTCTTATGGACTCTGTGGGAGAGGGCCAGGGTGGGATGATTTGGGAGAATGGCATTGAAACATGTATAATATCATTTGTGAAACAAGTCGCCAGTCCAGGTTTGATGCATGATACAGGATGCTCGGGGCTGGTGCACTGGGATGACCCAGAGGGATGGTATGGGGAGGGAGGTGGGAGGGGGGTTCAGGATGGGGAACATGTGTACACCTGTGGCGGATTCATGTTATGTATGGCAAAACCAATACAATATTGTAAAGTAATTAGCCTCCAATTAACATAAATAAATTTATATTTAAAAAATTCATGTTGATGTGTGGCAAAACCAATACAATATTGTAAAGTTAAAATTAAATTAAAAAAAAAAGCAAAAAAAAAAGCTTCAGGGTAAAAAAAAAGTGATCCTTGGGGCTATACTTTGAGAAACACTACTTTTGGCTATAAGCAACCTTAAGAGGTTATTCTTTGGAGACTCTAAGAAAAATAAACTTAACATATGAATTTATGCCTTCATTTTCACCATGTGCTAGGGCATGCCTTCTCTAGTCTTCCTCTCATAAATATCCACTTTTCAGTTAGTCTTCTTTTCATTTTTTCGGTCCAGGCTTTTTTTTTTTTTTTTTGAGACAGTATACTTTTCCCAAATAGAAACATTTTCTTTGTTTCAAATAAATAATAATATTACTCCTACCATTTCATTTCTCCTTCAGCCTGTTCTGCTTTGATGCTCTTATTTCTTCTGTGTGATTCCACGGGATGCTCACAGTGGCCCTTCAGGCTAAGGGGAACTGGTCTAGTTACCCACTGCATTTGCAAAGACCAGGAAACAGGCTTAGACAGATGAAGGAATAATAATAATTACATTCGCTGAGCCTCTGTTGTGTCCTAGCACCCCTGCAGAGTGGAAATTAATATCCTTAGGCCTCAAAAGTTCATGAGACTGACCTAAGTGAGCTGATTAGAAACTGAGCTGAAGTTAATATCATAGCCTGGTTCAGACCAGATTCTCACTGTAGTTTATCAAGCCCACTGCTCCTTGATGGCAGAACTGGTGAAAGAACTGATGAAAGCTCAGGGTGCTGCTTCTGGTTGCTGAACCACAGCACCTTCAAGTATATTTAACATGATCCTTGGGTGTGAGTGTGTGTAGTGGGGGTCAGGATCCTCAGAGTTCTGGGTTCTTGACTCTTGGTCTGGTGTAGTGTCTACTGAATGTACTTACAATCTTAGTGTATATATATTTGGTGAAGGAGGGTTTATTGTTACAAAACTCAGGCTTAAATTTAAGAAAGTAAGGAAAACCACTAAGTCATTCAGGTATGACCTAAATCAAATTTCTTATGATTATACAGTGGAGCTGTTGAACAGATTCAAGGGATTAGATCTGGTAGACAGAGTACCTGAAGAATATGGACAAGAAAGAAAGAAAGTCGCTTAGTCGTGTCCGACTCTTTGCGACCCCATGGACTATAGCCTACCAGGCTCTTCCATCCATGGGGTTTTCCAGGCAAGAATACTGGAGTGGGTTGCCATTTCCTTCTCCCGAAGATCTTCCTGACCCAGGGATTGAACCTGGTTCTCCCGTCTTGTAGGCAGACGCTTTACCATCTGAGCCACCAAGGAAGTCCAGTGACCAAAACCATGCCAAAGAAAATGCAAGAAGGCAAAGTGGTTGTCTGAGGAGGCTTTACAAATAGTTGAGAAAAGAAGCCAAGCGAAGGGCCAGAGAGAAAGGGAAAGATATACCCAACTGAATGCAGAGTTCCAGAGAATAGCAGGGAGAGATAAGAAGGGCTTCTTAAATGAACAATGCAAACAAATAGAGGAAAACAACAGAACAGGAAAGACTAGAGATCGCTTCAGGAAAATTGGAGATATCAAGGGACCATTTCATGCAAAGTAAAGTGAAGTGAAGTCGCTCAGTCGTGTCCGGCTCTTTGCGACCCCATGGACTGTAGCCCACCAGGCTCCTCCACGCATGGGATTCTCCAGGCAATAATACTGGAGTGGGTTGCCATTTCCTTCTCCAACAGAAGCAGAAGAGATTTTAAAAAGGTGGCAAGAATACACAGAACTATACAAAAAAGATCTTAATGAGCCAGATAACCATGATGGTGTCGTCACTCATCTAGAGCTGGACATCCTGGAGTGTGAAGTCAAGTGGACCTTAGGAAGCATTACTATGAAGAAAGCCTTTGATTATTTATATACTTATATATTTTTGGCTGTGGTGGGTCTTCATTGCTTTGCTCGGACTTTCTCTAGTTGCAGGAAGCAGAGGCTACCCTTTGTTGCAGTGAGCAGGCTCCTCATTGCGGTAGCTTCTCTTGTTGTGGGGCATAGGCTCTAGGCCCATGGGCTTCAGTAATAGCAGCATGTGGGCTCAGTAGTTGTGGCACATGGTCTTAGTTGTCCAAAGCATGTGGAATCTTCTCAGACCAAGGATTGAATTTATGTCTCCTGCACAGGCAGGCGGATTCTTTTTTACTGTTCCACCAGGCACATCCCTTCCCTGGATTTTAGAATGCCTTGGTTCCCTAACCCCAATACCATCCAGGGAGGAGAAAATCTACTCAGTACATCCAGTTTATGAAAGCTGTTAATACCTCATACATGGGTGGGCTATAGAGACCGGGCTGGTGTGGAGGAAATGAACCTTCACGAGTGATGGTGAAAGCTGCATTACTGCTCCTGAGTCTGCAGGCTGTTACATAATTTTTAAAGTGAACATGAAGCATTTTAAGGTATAATATCTAAAACGTACTTGGCATTAAATCATAGTTCTGCGTTTAATGTACTTTATAGAGAACATGGAACATGCTTTCATTCATAGGTTATTAGGCTCAGTTTCCTGAAAGAGACTAGCTTCTTAAAGTAATGGGTTTAATGTATACAAGGATCATTTGTAAGTACCTCCTACATTGTGCAGTTGAGAGCAGAGAGAGTGAGAACTATGTTGAACTTACTTTATGTAAAGGATGTGCATCCTTCTTTTATCTCAAGGTGAAGATTATGTGTCTACAATAAGTTTAACAGAACACATAAGAACCCTTTTTCTTAGATAGTGTACTGAGAGCAGCAGGTCCTCAGAATAGCTCACTTTCTCTGGCTACAGAGTTGAGGAAAGAAAGCATTTGATTTCTTTTAGGTGACTGACAACTTCTCTCTTTTCCTGAAACATCATATACCTTCTCTCTCATTCTCACTTTTGAAAATTTTTTTAAATTTATTTTAAATTTTTTAGCTGTGCTGGGTCTTCGTTGTGGCCTGTGGGCTCTTTGTTGCTGTGTGCGGAGTTTCTCTATTTGCGACTAGGCTTCTCTTGTGGATTGTGGTCCTCTATTTGGTTTGTTAGTTGCCCCTCAGCATGTGGGCTTTCCTATAGCTCAGATGGTAAAGAATTTGCCTGCAATGCAAGAGATCCAGCTTTGATACCTGGGTCAGGAAAATACTCTGGAGAAGGAGATGGCAATCCACTCCAGTGTTCTTGCCCGGAGAATCCCATGGACAGAGGAACCTGGCGGGCTACAGTCCATGGGGTCACAGAGTTGGACGCAACTAAGTGGCTAACACACACAGTGTGTGGGATCTTAGTTCTCGGATCAGAGATCAAACCCACGTCTCCTGCATTGGCAGGTGGATTCTTTACCACTGAGCCATTGGGGAAGTCTGTCATATTCTTTCTTGAAGAAGAGGAAAATTTGTGCTCCCCTGTCCATGGGATTTTTCAGGCAAGAATACTGGAGTGAGTTGCCATTTCTTTTTCCGAGGGATTTTCCCCACCCAGGGATTGAACCTGAGTCTTCTGTCTCTTGCATTGCAGGTGGAATCTTTTCCTGTAGAGCCATTGGGGAAGCATCTTTCTTGACTAGAAGCCAAGTCAGATCCCTCCTGTATTCAAAAACCCATCAGTGATTTCCTGTTTTTGAATAAAGCCAGCCTCTACAAGACCCTACATGATCTGTCTCTCTCTCCTATTTCTCTGAACCTCATCTCTTCTCCCTTTTTCTTACATCAGAACTGATCTTGGGCTTAGTAAAATGAATATGGTCTTATGGTGGTGTACTGCCATGGAGTGGAAAGGTGAAGGCAGGGGCTGAAGATCTCTAGCCAAGTTGCTAATGGGCTTGTTTCATCACTGCTTATCCCTGTAAGCCCCAGCATTGCATGGTGTGAAGCATTAAAAAAACCCCAACTCATCACTGTTTGCTTTTCCCTCTCAATTGTAATTTCTAGGTAATATCTTGTAGAAACCTAGGGTCCCACAAATCCCTAGTTGAGAAACCTGATTTACTCCTCCTTTCTTGTCTTCTTTGGATTAATCAATTCCTTAATTATTTTCTCCTCTGTTGTCTTTAGAGATAAACATTCTTGTAGTAATCTTTCCATGGTTACTTTAGAAATTACTGTGTGCATGCTTACTTACTATAGTTATTGTAGATTTCTTTAAATTAGTGCTTTTGCCACTTTATAAACAATACAAGAACCTTTCCTCAGTTTTTAAAACCTTCTGGCCTTTTTTCTTTTGCTATTGTTGTCATATGTTTTACTTCTGCATATATTACACATTATATAAAACATTATCCTTATTGTTTTTAAAATAAGAAATGTGCCTTTATATTTATCCTATATTTATTCTGTCTGGTGCTTTTCATTCTTTCCTGCAGTGTTGCTTCCATCTGAGGCCATTTTCCTTTAGCCTGAGGAATTCCCTTTATTTCAGTTCTATTTTTTAAGGATCTCTTTACTAGATGAATAATATGTTTCAATTTTTTCCCCCATCTCTATAAAGACGTTATCCATTGTCTTTGCTTCCTTAGTTTCTGTTGAAAAAACAAGCAGTCATCCCAGGGATTTCTATGTATTGGATATTGGCCTGATCTGTGTCAAGTGGTCACTTTGGCATCAAGGCTGGGAATTCAAGTATGTGTATATACCTAGCCTCTACTGCAGAGGAAGATAAGGGAGAAGCGAGTTGGATTTGGTATTGTTGAAGTAAATGACAATATGTGAGTATTGTACTAGGTGGTAACAAAAGGGATGTCGTCAAGGGGTGTTGGGATACTTCCCTGGTGAAAAGCGAAAGTAAAAGTTGCTCAGTGTGTCCGACTCTTTGTGATTCCATGGACTGTAGCCCTCCAGGCTCCTCTGTCCATGGAATTGTTAACACAAGAATATTGAAGTGGGTTGCCATTTCTTACTCCAGGGGATCTTCCCAACCCAGGGATCGAACCTGTGTCTTTTGAGTCTTTTGCACTGACAGATGGATTCTTTACCACTGGCGCCACCTGGGAAACTCTCCCTTACAGTTCAGCGGTTAAGAATCCACCTGTCAATGCAGAGGGTGTGGGTTCAATCCCTAGTCAGGGTACTAAGATCCCACATGCCATGGGGAAGCTATAGAGCCTGTGTACCGCAACTAGAAAAAGCCCACATGCCACAGCAAAGACCCAGCACAGCCAAAATTAAAAAAAAAAAAAAAAGAGGCATTATTGGGAATAATTCATAAAATATGGTGGCTGTTTGAATGTGGAAGGAAAATTACAGGATAACTTTAAGATGTGTGGACTGAGTAACTGTGTGCTCAGTCACTTCAGTTGTGTCCAACTCTTGCGACCCCATGGACTGTAGCTCACTGCACTCCCTTGTCCATGGGATTTTTCAGGCAAGAATACTGGATTGGGTTGCCATTTTCTCCTCTAAGGGATCTTCCTGACCCAGAGATCAAAACCGCGTCTCCTGCATTGCAGGTAGATTCTTTATTGCTGAGCCACCAGGGAAGCCTAACTAAGAGAGTAATGATAAAATTCACAGAAATAGAAATATCTAGAATATTGCCTTCTTTTTGTATCTAAAAGATGAGTTTGGTTGAAACCTGTTGAGTTCGTGAAGGTTGGCAGGTATAAAATAGCTACTGATTTTTTTATGTTGATGTTGTATCCAGACATCTTACTAGTTCTTTTGGTTAGTTTTTCAGTTACTTGTATGGGTTTTTTTTTTTTCAAGTAAGACAATCATAAGATATTCAAATAGTAATAGTTTTTTTGCTTTCATGTCAATATTTTCATATTAAAATTTTTTAAGGCATTTCTTTTTCTACTTTACAGTATTATAGTAAGAAGCCATTTTGATCTTTAATCCTTTTGTATGTTATTTTTGCCTCTCTGCAATTCATTATAATTTTCTCTTTATCCATGGAGGTCTAAAATTATATGACAGTGTGAGTTTTTAAATTATTCATTGAGGTGAGTACTCAGATGGGACCTTTCAATTTAGAGATATATGTTTCCTGATTAATGAATTCCTTCTTCAGCTTTCTCTAAGTTCATTGTCTTGAACTTTTCTTATTTGAATGCTAAACCTCATGAATTGATTTTCAACCTTTTGCTGATTCTCAGTGTCTGTCTTCCTATTTGTCTGTCTCTCTCTTCTCTCTTCTGAAAAGTTTTCTCTAGCTTATGTTTTTAAAACTCTCTTCTGCTGAGTCTTTGGATTGTTGATTTCTAGAAACTTTTCTTATTTTTTTTTCAGTGTCTTTTCTCTAGAGTCCCTTGTCTTGTTTCCCGGGTTAAATATCGTTTCTCTCTAAGGACATTAATTATAATAATTTTTTTTCTCCTCCATGGGTTTTCTCTTTTTCCTGGGTTTCATTTTTCACAATTTTTATTCAGAGTTTATAATCCCTCCCTAATTGTAAGGCCAGATATCATAAAACTCTTAGAGGAAAACATAGGCAGAATATTCTCTGACATAAATTGCAGCAATATCTTTTTTGATCTACCTCCTAGAGTATGAAAATGAAAACAAAAATAAACAAATTATTTATTAATTTGGACCCAATTAAACAGAAAAGTTTTTGCACAGCAAAGGAAACAATAAACAAAAAGACAGCCCAAGGAATGGGAGAAAATATTTGCAAATGAAGCAAATGACAAGGGAGTAATCTCCAAAATATACAAACAGCTCATACAGCTTAATATCAAAGCAAGAAACAACCTAATGAAAAAATGGGTGGGAGATCTAAACAGACGTTTCTTCAAAGAAGACATACAGATAGCCAAGAGGCACATGAGAAGATTCTCAATATTTCTGATTATTCAGTTCAGTTCTGAGTTGGTGATGGACAGGGAGGCCTGGCGTGCTGCGATTCATGGGGTCGCTAAGAGTCGGACACGACTGAGCAACTGAAATGAACCGAACTGAACTGAATGATCCATAATTCATTCAGTGAAGATTTAATTATGTGTATTTAATTTGTAATCAGAAGATATATACCTGAACATTAGCATCATTTTTACTAATCACATGCCAGTTTTTTTCTTTTTATGTAAATTTGTAAGGTATGGAGAAAAACACTCCAGGGTATTTTGAAGATCTAAATACAGATAATATATATAAATTCCCTAGCATAGAACCTAGCAAATAATAGCTAATCAACCCTATAAGCTGTCCTTCCCAGTTTTCTTAACTGTAAAATTATGATATTAATTTATATCTCTCAGAGTAGTCACGGGAAATAAAAATGAAGTACATATTACAATGTATAAGCACCTATCAAAATGCCTGACACATGGTAGAAGCTCAGTCATTCTTCCACTAGCTCCTGATTTCCTATCATTTCATTTTCACATCATCATATTTGCTAAGCATCTACTTATGTGCAGTGGATCCTGAGCAACGAAGGTAAACAAGACAAATGTGATCTATGCCCTCACAGAATTTATAATCTTGTGCTGGAGGAAAGAGAAATTAGTCATTTAATTACAATTAGATGGTAAGAAAGCCTTCATAACCAAAAATATGTGTTAGTCTCTCAGTCATGTCTGACTCTGCAATCCCATGGGCTGTGGCCCACCAGGCTCCTCTGTCTATGAAATTCCCCAGGAAAGAATACTGGAGTGGGTAGCTATTCCCTTCTCCAGGGGATCTTCCCAATCTAGGGACAGAACCCAGGTCTCCCATACTGCAACAGTTTCTTTACCATCTGAGCCACTAGGGAAACTCAAAACCAGCTTTTAAGTCTGCCAACTCAGCGCTAGGCACTGGGAATACAAAGGTTATATGTGCCTGCTTTCATTGCTTTGAGAAATTATTTAGGGAAGCCTGTCTATAGCATGATCACAGGTATGTCAATGAGGTCCTGACCATTCCTCAGTCTCATCTGTCATTTGGGTTCTATTGTTTCTCTGTAGTTTTTATCCTTCTTGACTCAGCAAGTGATTAATATCTGTCAATGACTGTTTTGTTGTCACAACATTCACATCCCTAAAATGTGAGTGGTAAATGGTTGTTTACTATAGACCTAAATTAAATCCCTTATGGTTATACAGTGGAAGTGAGGAATAGATTTCAGGGCCTAGATCTGATAGATAGAGTGCCTGATGAACTATGGAATGAGGTTCGTGACATTGGACGGGAGACAGGGATCAAGATCATCCCCGTGGAAAAGAAATGCAAAAAAGCAAAATGGCTGTCTGGGGAGGCCTTACAAATAGCTGTGAAAAGAAGAGAGGCGAAANAGGAATAGATTTAAGGGCCTAGATCTGATAGATAGAGTGCCTGAAGAACTATGGAATGAGGTTCGTGACATTGTACAGGAGACAGGGATCAAGACCATCCCCATGGAAAAGAAATGCAAAAAAGCAAAATGGCTGTCTGGGGAGGCCTTACAAATAGCTGTGAAAAGAAGAGAGGCGAAAAGCAAAGGAGAAAAGGAAAGATATAAGCACCTGAATGCAGAGTTCCAAAGAACAGCAAGAAGAGATAAGAAAGCCTTCTTCAGCGATCAATGCAAAGAAATAGAGGAAAACAAAAGAATGGGAAAGACTAGAGATCTCTTCAAGAAAATTAGAGATACCAAAGGGACATTTCATGCAAATATGGGATTGATAAAGGACAGAAATGGTACGGACCTAACAGAAGCAGAAGACATTAAGAAGAAGTGGCTAGAATACACAGAAGAACTGTACAAAAAAGATCTTCACGACCTGGATAATCACGATGGTGTGAGCACTCATCTAGAGCCAGACATCCTGGAATGTGAAGTCAAGTGGGCCTTAGAAAGCATCACTACGAACAAAGCTAGTGGAGGTGATGGAATTCCAGTTGAGCTATTTCAAATCCTGAAAGATGATGTAAAGTGCTGCACTCAATATGCCAACAAATTTGGAAAACTCAGCAATGGCCACGGGACTGGAAAAGGTCAGTTTTCATTCCAATCCCAAAGAAAGGCAATGCCAAAGAATGCTCAAACTACTGCACAATTGCACTCATCTTCACATGCTAGTAAAGTAATGCTCAAAATTCTCCAAGCCAGGCTTCAGCAATACGTGAACGGTGAACTTCCGATGTTCAAGCTGGTTTTAGAAAAGGTAGAGGAACCAGAGATCAAGTTGCCAACATCCACTGGATCATGGAAAAGGCAAGAGAGTTCCAGAAAAACATCTATTTCTGATTATTAGAGAAATACAAATCAAAAGTACAATGAGGTGTCATCTCACACTGGTCAGAATGGCTATCATCAAAAAAATATACAAACAACTGTCCCCAAATTACATATTTCTTTCCAGTTGTATCAGGGATTCTGTTTACTTGCAGACTCCAGTTTGCCTTACCACTTTCTTTAACATAAGTAGGATCCACTATTCCTCACCAAAGACCTCTGGTTAAACTAGTGCAAAATAGGGAAAACAAAAAATACACTTTAGTTGAAATTACAATAGGAGGCATTATGTAGGAGAGCCCCTCCTCCCCACCCCTAAATATAATGGTTAAAATACATGAAGGTCATTATTTCATTATATCTTCTAAAAGAGATGGCTTTCAGAAAGTTGCCATTCTATGGGGATTTGATAATGATGGACACGTGAGTGATCATTGATCAGCTTCTGGAGTCCATGGCTCTGACTTGATATACCTGTTGCAGTTTTAGACTCAGCTTGGTGATATTTTTAAAAAGGCCATTCTGCTAACTGAAATTCCTGAGTATGTAGTTGTGATTTTATCTGGATTTCTCATGACAATTGATCCTCTGCTGCCATAAGCCTTTTGGTTTAGCTGTCCTTGAAATCCTAGCTAAATCAGATGCATGGGTTCCCCCTGACTTTGTGAGAAACATAGGAAGTCGTTGCCTACATTGACTGTGTTTCTCGGAATGTTCTTAGGGTGAGTCAGGAAGGTTCACTTTCATGAGCCTGCCCAGGTTAGTTTACTTCTGACCACTAATTGCACTTTGTCTAGATCTTTCAGATCAGTAGATCAATAAACCATAATACTTCCTAGGTCCTGCAGTACTTGATTTGAGCTATAGGTCCTTAGCTTTTCCTAATGGTGGTGGCTACGGTATATTGAGTTCAGGTTACTGTCCTGGTTTTAAGTGTACTTTCATGACCTCTCAATAAGGCATAACCATGCTCAGATTGCATATGTTTATATATATTATATATACGCCTTCTGATAGCTGGTTTTTGGACTCTTTACCAGAGAGAAACAGATATTTCATAGAATCAAGCCTTAAAAACCACATACTCAGCAAGCTAACCAAATACATTTGGTATAGTTTGTATTTAGAAATAATGTGGTTAATGTTTAATCCAGTAATTATGTAGTAGTCATGGTTCTTATTTCAGGAGACTGAAGTGACAACAAGGATAATATTAAGGTTTGTTAAAACAGTGGAAATATTTGAAATGTATATGTGTTTATTTGATCTTTAGAGGTTTCTATCTTTAAAGGTAGTTAAGTGTTTCTATTTTATTTCTTTTTTAATGGCATTATAGAATTTTTTAATGAAACAAAATTTAGTTGAAATAAATGTTTTCATCTTAAAAAAGAAAATCTACAAACAATAAATGCTGGGGAGGGTGTGGAGAAAAGGGAGCCCTCTTACATCATTGGTGGGAATGTAAATTGATATAGCCACCAAGGAGAACAGTATGGAGGTTCCTTAAAAAACTAAAAGTAGAGCTGCCATATGATCCAGCAATCCCCCTCCTGGGCATATACCCACAGAAAACCATAATTTGAAAAATACATGCACTGAAGTGTTCATTGCAGCAATATTTACAGTAGCCAGAACATGAAAGCAACCTAAATGTCCATCAATAGAAGAATGATAAAGAAGGTGTGATACAATGGCGTATTACTCAGCCATAAAAAATAATGAATTCACTTGCAGTGACATGGATGGACCTCGAGATTATCATACTGAGTAAGGTAAGTCAGATAAAGACAAATATCAAATGATATTGCTTGTGTGTCTAGAAAAACAGAAATAGAGTCACAGATGTAGCAAAGAAACTTACGGTTACCAAGGGGGAGGGTAGGTGGGGATAAATTGGGACACTGGGACTGGCGTGTACCCACTGTGTGCATGCTAAGTCACTTCAGTTGTGTCTGACTCTTTGTGACCCCATGTACTGTAGCCCACCAGGGTCCCTTGTCTATGGGGTTGTCCAGGCAAGAATACTGGAGTGTGTTGCTATGCCTTTCTTTAGTGATCCTCCCAACCCAGGGATCTAATCCACATCTTTTATGTCTCTTGCTTTGGCAGGCAGGTTCTTTACCACTAGCACCACCTGGGAAGCCCAACATATACCCACTAAGAAGTGAGACAAAGGGAAAAGTGTCAGAAAACTGTTTTCTACAAAGAACCCACAGGAATTATTAACTTCGTTTTTTTCTTTCTTTTTTTTCAATGAATTTTTATTGGAGTAAAGTTGATTTATAATGTTGTGTTAGTTTCAAGTGTACAGCGAAGTGAATCAGCTATACATAAATGTATATACACTTTTAAGATTCTTTTCCCATATAGATCATTACAGAGAATTGAGTAGAGTTCCCTGTGCTATACAGTGAAATAGATAACTAATAAGGACCTACTGTATGTGCTTCCCCAGTGGCTCAGCTGGTAAAGAATTTGCCTGCAATGCAGGAGACTTGGGTTCGATCCCTGGGTTGGGAAGATCCGCTTGAGAAGGGAATGGCAACCCACTCCAGTATTCTTGCCTGGAAAATCTCTTGGACAAAGGAGCTTGGTAGGCTACAGTCTGTGGGGTTGCAAAGAGTCGAACAAGACTGAGTGATGAACACTTTTACTTTCCTTCTATGCCTTCTGGAAAACCAAATTATTAATTCCAACAAGTACTGCTCCCAATAAGACCAACTGAAAGCAGCACTCCACAAAAAGTGTCTGGAGTTAGTCAACAGAAAACACAGTCTTCCATCAGGATATCACAAGACTGCATATTTCTTTGATGAGCAGGCAACAATTGTTACAGCTTGTCTGGGAAGTTCTGACTCACCTGCTATATTCACCGGACATTGTTCCTTTGGATTTCCATTTATTTCGATCTTTGCAAAATTCTCTTGATGGAAAAAAATTTCCATTACCTGGAAGACTGCAAAAAGCATCTGTAACAGGGAAGATGGAAAAATTATGAAGTTGCCTGAAAAATGGCAGAAGGCAGTGGAACAAAAGGGTGAATACATTGTTCAATAAAGTTCATGGTGAAAAGGAAAAATGTGTCTGTTATTTTTACTTTAAAAACTGAAGGAATTAGCTATACCTCAATACAAAATAAAAAGTTAAAAGAAAAAAGAAGGGGGAAAAAAAACCCCAAAGGAATGTCAATCCCAGTCTCCCAGTTTATCCCACCCCAACCGCCTTCCCTCCTTGGTAACCATAAATTTGTTTTCTACGTCTGTGACTCTGTTTCTGCTTCGCAAATAAGTGCATCTGTGCCATTATTTTTTCGATTCCACTAGTTAGTTTCTTTTTTAAAAAATGTATTCCTGGATTTGGTTTGCTAGTTTTTTATGAAGTTGACCTATGAATATAATTTTCCTTTGCCTTTTGCCTTCTTTTGTGTTGGTGTCCAGTTTTATTATTACAGTTTCAGAAAATGAGTTAAGAGTGGTTCCTCTTTTTTTATTTTTTAACTGAAGAGGTATATAAAGTTGGAATAATTAATCCCTTGACTTGTAGAATTTACCTTCAAAACTATTTTGGACAATGTTTTCTTTTTCTTTTTCCTTTATGGGCTTGATTTTAATAACTGATTAAACCTCTGTAATAGTTCCAGGACTATTATAAAAACTTTTTCCAGGGTAAATTATATTTCCCTGTGAAGTTATCTATTTCATGTAATTTCCAGATATATTGGTATTCAATTGTAGAAAATAGTCTCTCTGAATTTTTTGAATCTCTACTTTTTTCTTAATATTATTTGTGCACTTTTTTTGTTGTTCTTAGCTGTTAGAGTTTTACCCATTCTATCAGTACATGACAGGACCCAGTTAAGGCCTCCATATAAACTTTTAAGATTACGATGAATGAGTGTGGAGTTCTATTGATCTTGCTGCTCAAGACAAATCTTGTATGTAAGTTCCCTTGCTTGTTAAGTCTGCCACCTACCATCTGAAGCGGCCTACTTCTTTTTTTTTGTTTCTCCTTGCCCTCCATGTACAGGGACCAACTTGTGAACCTACACTATTTAATTCTTTTGCCCATCTTTTTTTTAAGTTGGGTTTTGCCTTTTTATTATTTTTTTAAAAAATATTTATTTATTAGGCTGCATCAGGTCTTAGTTGTGTCATGTAGGATCTTTCATTGTGGCACGTAGACTCCAGAGAGCTCAGGCTTCAGTAGTTGTGGTGTATGGGTTTAGTTGCTCCATGGCATGTGAGATCTTCTCTGACCAGCGATTGAACCTGTATCCCCTGTACTGCAAGGCATATTCTTAGCCACTGGACCACCATGGAAGTCCATGCCTTTTATTATTGATTTGTTGTTTCATATATCTCCTGGATATGAGTCCTTTGTCAGGTATTATGTGCTGTGAATTTTTTTATTCTAATCTGTGGCTTGCCTTTTCTTTCTTTTAATGATGACTTTTGAAGAGCAGAAGTTATTAATTTTAATGATATCCAGTTTATCAGTTATTTTATGTTCAGTGTTTTCTGTGTCCTTTTAAGAAATCTTTGCCTATACCAAGTTTCCCAAATATTCTATTTCTCCTAAAAGCTATATAGTTTTAACTTAAATTTTGCTCTTTAGTCAACCCATTTTATCTTAAAAAATCTTTATTTCAACTATATTCTTTAAGAACATTTTCTCTGGATATTAAATTCTGGGTTGGCGGGGTTTTTTCCCCTTTCTTTTAGCCCTTTAAAGGTGTTATCTCTCTGTCTTCTGAGCTCTGTAGTTTCTGATGAGAAGTGAGTGGTAATTTGAATTATTGTTCCACTCTTTCTCTAGCTGCTTTCAAGATTTTTTCTTATTAATGGTTTCACCAGTTTGACCATAATATGTGTAGGGGTGTTTTTTTGTTTTGTTTTGTATTCACTCTACTTTTGAACTTTTTGAATATGTGAATTTATCTCCTTTACTAAATTTGGGAGTTTCAACCATTATTTCTTCAAATATTTATTCTGACTCTTTCTCTCTACCTCTGGTACTCCAGTTACATATACACTAGACATTTTTTAATTGTTCCACAGACTGTTAGGCCCCACACATGTGCCTCAGAGAGTATGTCTGGCAATTTTTCTGTCCTGTCTCACATATACTTAGTAAATGCCCAAGAAGCAATGTTGGCCAGATGTACAGACTCTGTGCATGATTGCTGTTAGGGATTCTAAACTATCATGCTAACTTTTGTTTGATTTCTAGAAATTCATTAAAAGATCAGTGCATTTCTTACCCATCTGTGGCAGTCTCCTCTGCATCCCTCTGCTGTACCAAAGATGAAGGCAGCCATGTTTATTTGTTTTGGATTTTACTTGATTAGGCTTCATTGCATCCTCAGCTCTCTGATGGATCTAAAAAGACTGTGAACTCTACTCAGTGCTCTCTGGTGACCTAAATGGAAAGGAAATCTAAAAGAGAGGGGATATACATACATGTGTAACTGATTCACTTTGCTGCAGAGCAGAAGCTAACACAACATTGTAAAGCAATTACAGTTCAATAAAATTTTTTAAAAAGATTGATTTTGTGGTTAACCACTTTTTGTTGTTATGGTAGGAGCAGCATTCTCTTGCAGTTTTTTACATCCTAAGTGGAAGTAGAATTATCCTATTGGTTTGACATGCTATATTTAAAGTAAGAAGATTATTTTTTCATTCTAAGCACATTCTAATTTCTATGATTTTTTTCTCTGACTATTCTGGTATCTTTACATTTGCAAATATACAGTTTTAAAAACTTTAGTTTTTTATTATTAACTCCTAACTTAATTACATTTGATTAGATAAAGCCAGGTATGCTTTTTGTGTGTGTGTGTGTGTGTGTGTGTGGTTGCTGCGTTAAGTGTTTTTACTCTTTAGCCCCACTGTCCATCAGGGCCTCTCCAGCCTCTCTTGGTCATAATATTTAACCTTCTCCTATCTGGAAATGTTTTGTTTTCATGTCCCCATTCACATCCCCCAGCAACAGACTCTGATTGGCCTAGCTTTTTCTTATCCTTTTCCTCCAGGTCTACCATAGGAGGCCTGGTCCACTTATAAGTTAACTGCCCTTGGGGCACATGCCCGTCCCCAGTCCAACTGGGTCTGTTAACTGGGCAGTTTCATGTACAGAGGGCTGTGGAATGGCACACTGGCCAGTTTGGGCCTTCTGCCTGTGTGCTGTGTGTGAACTGGGCTTCCTTTGGTTGTCAGCCTCAGCTTCTTTTTAAAAAAACTTTATTTATTTATTTTTGGCCTCGCTATGCAGCATGCAGGATCTTAGCTCCTGACCAGGATCTGAACCTGTGCCTCTTAGAGTGGAAGCTCAGAGTCCTAGCCACTGGACTGCTGGGGAGTTCCCCTAATCTCAGCTTCTGTAGCAAGGATTGTTCTGTCTAGGACACTGAAATTCAATCTTTTGCCACCCTGAAGATTGAATTGTACAGCCCTATCTTGAAGCCAGGGCCTTCTTAGAGGCTCTGAGGAAGGCTGGAGATTCATATCTAGAGATACGATTAGTGTCCTTGCCCTTCAAGCCAGCTTAATGTTCATTGTCAGGCCTTCTCCCCACTCACTCCAGTCCTCTGCCCCCAAATCCCTTTTATCAGAGATAAAAGGTCATGTTGGAAGAACAGTTCTGAAATTGGCTGCTGGGCAATGTCTTATAAAACAGAGCATGGAAAACAACCTCTTATGATTTTTACATGGAAGAGTAGTTTAACCTATCTGGGATCAGTCTTTGGTTACAGCTATTCTGATCTTGAGGACCTGTCCAAGTATGGGAAATTTTCTTCATTGAAGTAATAAGAACTAGTATTTATTTCAACTCTAAGACCCTCTGGGAGGTAGCCTTGTATATTCAGCTCCTTGGGCTGTTCATCAACTTCCCTGGTGAGTGATACAGGAGATTCACTGACCTCACAGAGCACTAGGTTGAGCTCCCTGTGTTATATGGCAGCTTCCCACTAGTTATCTATTTCACACATAAAATTCAATGCTACTATCAATTTGTCCCACCCTCTCCTTCCCTGGCTGTGTCCATAAGTCTGTTCCCTGTTTCTGAGTCTCTACTTCTGCCCTGCAAATAGGTTCAGGAGTACCATTTTTTTCTAGATTCCGTATATATGCTTTAATAATGCTTGTAGTTTTAATATTTTGACAGAATTGACTTAGAATCTGCAGTGACGGGAATGTTTAGAAATGAAGGCATAGGCAGAGCTGTGGTCCCTTGATGTGAAACTGAAGGTGGGGGTAAATGAGAGAGTGGTGGTGTCGGGGGGAAGGTTTGGGAGTCTGCACACAGGGCCTGTGAGCTGTGCAGGAAATTATAAATGCTGCTGAAAGCCTTGTGTTGTGTCACTCTGCTCAGAGGAGAGACAGTGTTATCCCTCATCTTGTTTTCAGTGTTCTGAGTTTCCCCTTTTCCTTCTTTTTTTCAACCCATTCCTACCTTCCTCTCTTCTTCCACCGCTTTCTTATATACCATTAACCCCTCGTTTCTGCAATCTTTGTTTCTTTCTCTACTAACCTCTGACATAAAGTATTAATTTTTGGCATTTTTTTCCCCTTTCTTTGAAGTGCTCCTTCTGGCTACAAAAACTTCCAATTAAGTTTTTTAAATAAAAGATAGAAGTTAAAAGCAACTGCTGCCTGGGGTTAGCAGGATGGAAACTTGTAGTTGCTCGAAGCTGCACTTCAAAAAGAGAAAACTCAATTTTAAAAGTGTAGAATTTTATTCATATAATNTGCTCCTTCTGGCTACAAAAACTTCCAATTAAGTTTTTTAAATAAAAGATAGAAGTTAAAAGCAACTGCTGCCTGGGGTTAGCAGGATGGAAACTTGTAGTTGCTCGAAGCTGCACTTCAAAAAGAGAAAACTCAATTTTAAAAGTGTAGAATTTTATTCATATAATACATTGTGCTCAGAAAAATGACTCTTGTGAATACTGTAGGCTGTAGAGGAGTCAGGCAGGCAGGTCAACTTGTTATGTTGTGTTTATTTACAGGATATTCTTTTTCTATGTAATGTTTTCCTTCTAAATAAAGGGAAATTTTTTAGCATCTGGATGGATTCTTGTTTATTATGTTCTCAGTACCATTAATTAATGTAATATTGAGATTCTCATCTTTATTAACTAAAGAACTTTCACAGAGTTCTTACATAAATTTCCTTTTATGTGCTGTTGCATACATACAATGAATGTATGAATGTATCTCAAACTTCTTTAGCAATTTTTCAATTAGTCTTATAATAGACTCCCTAGAAAGTATAGGTATATTTTGAAAGAAATCACAGGAATGAGGAGTCAGTTTTTCAGTTTTACAAGGGCAGCTTCCCTCATGGGCAAGTGTCCAGGGTGCTGTGCACACTCCTGGTTGCCAGGAGGAAACACCCTCCAGGCCTCTCTTTCCCTCTGGCTCAGGGCTATTCTAGTCAGAAAGTTCTAGCTATGCCTTTAATTCAGCATTCAGTGGCCCCAGCAAATCAAAGTGCAGCTTCTGAGAAAACCTGGAGCTGAACTGGAGCTGACATGGACAAAAGAGGGGAAACTTCTGAGAAAGCACTTTACCTGCCCCCCCAATCTTCATCCTAAATCTAAGGAAGGTGAGGGAAGAGAAAAATAAACAATCATCACTAAATGCAGTGGTTTTCAAACTGCGGTCTGTTTTCTATTGATGGATCATGAAATCAATTTAAAGGCTTATGACATGCATTTGAAAAAAAAGAAGAGTGAATAGAAAATAAAAATACCTGGCACAATGAAGGTAAGTATTGTTTCAGTGAATCTTTACATATGTGTTTCTGTGGCCACAGACACACAGACAGACAGTCACATAGGAACATGATACAGAATGTATTTTTTAAAATTAATTTATTTTTTAATTGAAGGATAATTGCTTTACAGAATTTTGTTGTTTTCTGTCAAACCTCAACATGAATCAGCCATAGGTAAACATATATCCCTTCCCTTTTAAACCAAAACAAAAAATTTTTTTTGGCTTTTCTGGGTCTTTGTTGTGGTGGTGGAAAGTGGGATCTTAGTTCCCCGACCAGGGATCAAATCCATGTCCCCTGCATTGGAAGGTGGATTCTTAACCACTGGATGGCCAGGGAAGCCCCCACAAAATGTACTTCTTACCAGAAGTTGACATGAAAGAAGTTGGAAAAACAGACTGGCTTACTCAAGAGTGCAGAATTTCTCCTATGTGCCAAGCCCTCCCTCTGGGCAGAGGTCCATATTTACCATGGAAGCCCCATTTTTTACCTGTGATCTGTGGTCGTACTGACATTGTGCTTTTTGAGGGCTACTGACATCTTTTCCTTCCTTACCATTACCAATGGTGTTGCCATTACCATTCTTTCCTAGATCTTGGCTTTGGAGCTCCAAGTCCACCCACCTTTTCCCACATCCCATATCCACCCACCCTCTCTAGTCTGGCCTTTGCCATGTGTCATCTGGGAGATTACCTCCTATAGGGGACTGGGGGCTGTCGGGGCCTAATCAAGGAAAATGATATGACAGTGAGGTCACAGTAGCACACCTAAGTTTTATTGGGTGATGCTTTGACAGTTCTCTGCTGAGAAAGTCCCTCTCAGTGAAAATCTGTCCAGAGGCTACAGCATGGGAGTTGCTGCTCAGAAGGGGCGAGGGCAAGGGGCCTGTTGGCAGGGAGAGGGCATTTCTGTGTCCAGGTGGTGTCCCTCTGCAGCACAGTGGGAGTCTCTGGGTCAGGGTGCTCCAAAGGACTTGTAACCACAAGTCTTTGCCTTAGCAATGGACTTCAGATGCTGGGTGTGGTTTTGTGGACTGTGTAAGGCAAGGAGGCCCTGAATAGCTAAAATTTTGCTTGTTTGGGCTATTTCCAAACAATTCATATGTAAAAATTTGAGTTTGGTGTCTGTGAGCTCTTGAGCTAAAAGTGAAGAAATACAAGTAGACAACCTGCAGTTAAGAAATAGATAACCAAGGGGCCAGTATACAGAGGCCATTTCTCACTTGTTTATGGAACACTCCCTCAATTCATTCTCCACACAGAAATCGGAGCCATCTTTTAAAAATGCAGATCAAGCCTTGACACTTCACTGCTTTCTTATTGTTTCCATTTGCCTGTTAACCTTTGCTGATCCCTTTATTTTCAGCCTTTCTCAATCATTTATGTTTATGAGTGTCTCTTATATCAGCATATAGGTGAGTCTTGCTTTATGAGCCAAATTGGAAATTTTGTTTTAACGAACCAGTTAATCCTCTGAATGGGCTTAATCTCATCCAAATTAATTATCAGTCTCCACTCTGTCATGTTATAATTACCGTGTATTATATTTGCTGTATTTCCTTCTCTACTTGATATTTTCTTTGTTTACCTTTATTTGGATATTAAGTAAGGTTGATATTTTTGTTCTAGTAATTAGCTCTGTACTTAATCTTATTTAACCTAATATCAGGTTTGTTAGTTTTTTAAAAGTTTTATTGATGTGCAGTTTACATGCCATAAGATCCATTCATTTAAATGTATAATATCAAATATGAAACGAATCGCCAGTCCAGGTTCGATGCATGATACTGGATGCTTGGGGCTGGTGCACTGGGATGACTCAGAGGGATGGTACGGGGAGGGAGGAGGCGGGGGGGTTCAGGATAGGGAACACGTGTATACCTGTGGCGGATTCATGTTGATGTGTGGCAAAACCAATACAATATTGTAAAGTAATTAACTTCCAATTAAATAAATAAATTTATATTAAAAAAATTAAGTATGTAATCCATTGATTCTTATATATATTCACAGATATGTGCAGTCATCACCACAGTCCATTTTATATTTTTTAATAAAAAAAATTTTTAAAGATTTTTTTGATGTGGACCATTTTAAAAGTCTTTTTTTTTTTTAATTTAAATTTTATTTTTTTACTTTACAATACTGTATTGGTTTTGCCATACATTGACATGAATCCACCACAGGTGTACATGAGTTCCCAACCCTGAACCCCCCTCCCACCACCCTCCCCATATCATCTCTCTGGGTCATCCCAGTGCACCAGCCCCAAGCATCCTGTATCCTGTGTTGCTTCCATGTCCTGGCTATTATAAACAGTGCTGCGATGAACATTGGGGTACATGTGTCTCTTTCAATTCCGGTTTCCTTGGTGTGTATGCCCAGCAGTGGGATTGCTGGGTCATAAGGCAGTTCTATTTGCAGCTTTTTAAGGAATCTCCACACTGTTCTCCATAGTGGCTGTACTAGTTTGCATTCCCACCAACAGTGTAAGAGGGTTCCCTTTTTCCACACCCTCTCCAGCATTTATTGCTTGTGGACTTTTGGATCGCAGCCATTCTGACTGGTGTGAAATGGTACCTCATTGTGGTCATGATTTGCATTTCTCTGATAATGAGTGATGTTGAGCATCTTTTCATGTGTTTGTTAGCCATTCGTATGTCATCTTTGGAGAAATGTCTGTTTAGTTCTTTGGCCCATTTTTTGATTGGGTCGTTTATTTTTCTGGAATTGAGCTGCAGGAGTTGCTTGTATATTTTTGAGATTAGTTGTTTGTCAGTTGCTTCATTTGCTATTATTTTCTCCCATTCCGAAGGCTGTCTTTTCACCTTGCTTATAGTTTCCTTTGTTGTGCAGAAGCTTTTAATTTTAATTAGATCCCATTTGTTTATTTTTGCTTTTATTTCCAGTATTCTGGGAGGTGGATCATAGAGGATCCTGCTGTGATTTATGTCAGAGAGTGTTTTGCCTATGTTCTCCTCTAGGAGATTCTTATATATATTCACAGGTATGTGCAACCATCACCACAGTCCATTTTATATTTTTTAATAAAAAAATTTTTTAAAGATTTTTTTAATGTGGACCATTTTAAAAGTCTTTATTGAATGTGTTACAATATTGTTTCAGCTGTTAATGTTCTGGTTTTCTGGCTTCGAGGCATGTGGGATCTTAGCTCCCTGACCAGGAATTGAACTTGCACCTTTTGTATTGGAAGGTGGAGGCTTAACCATTAGGGCTGTCAGGGAAACCACAGTCCATTTTAAAACATTTCCAACATCTCAACTCTCATATCCATACATGACTACTGGAAAAACCATAGCCTTGACTAGACCTTTGTTGGCAAAGTAATATCTCTGCTTTTTAATATGCTGTCTAGGTTGGTCATAGCCTTTCTTCCAAGGAGCAAGCGTCTTTTAATTTCATATCTACAGTCACCACCTGCAGTGATTTTGGAGCCCAAGAAAATAAAGTTGGCCACTGTTTCCACTGTTTCCCCATCTATTTGCCATGAAGTGATGGGACCAGATGCCATGATCTTAGTTTTCTGAATGTTGAGTTTTAAGCCAACTTTTTCACTCTCCTCTTTCACTTTCATCAAGAGGCTCTGCCATATTGCTTTCTGCCATAAGGGTGGTATTTCTCCTGGCAATCTTGATTCTGGCTTGTGCTTCATCCAGCCTAGAGTTTCTCATGATGTATTCTGCATATAAGTTAAATAAGCTGGGTGACAATATACAGCCTTGATGTACTCCTTTCCCTATTTGGAACCAGTCTGTTGTTCCATGTCCGTTCTAACTATTGCTTCCTGACCTGCCTACAGATTTCTCAAAAGGCAGATCAGGTGGCCTGATATTCCCATCTCTTTAAGAACTTTCCACAGTTTGTGGTAATCTACACAGTCAAAAGAGAGTTGGACTATAAGGAAAGCTGAATGTCAAAGAACCGATGCTTTTGAACTGTGGTGTTGGAGAAGACTCTTGAGTCCCTTGGACTGCAAGGAGATCAAAGAAGTCCATCCTAAAGGAAATCAGTCCTGAATATTTATTGGAAGGACTGATATTGAAGCTGAAACTCCAATACTTTGGCCACCTGATGTGAAGAACTGACTCATTGGAAAAGACCCTGATGCTGGGAAAGGTTGAAGGTGGGAGGAGAAGGGGATGACAGAGGATGAAATGTTTGGATGGCATCACCGCCTCAATGGACATGAGTTTGAGTAAACTCTGGGAGTTGGTGATGGACAGGGAGGCCTGGTGTGCTGCAGTCCATGGAGTTGCAAAGAGTCAGACATGACTGAGCAACTGAACTCAACTGAACTGATCATCTCAAAAATGAAGCTCCGTATCCTTTACCTATCACCTCTACCCCTCCAGCCTTCTCTCTCAGTCACAGGTAACCCCTAATCTACTTTCTGTCTCTATAGATTTTTCTTCTCCATTCATATGAATGGAATCATAGAAAATGTAGTCCTTGTAACACTGACTTCTTTCACTTAACATAATGTTTTTGATGTTTATCCTTGTTATATCATGTGTCAGTATGTCCTTCCCGTTTGTGGTCAAATAATATTCTATTGTATGGATACACAGTATTTTATTTGTCAGTTGATGGAAATTTGGGTTGTTTCTACCTTTTGGCTATTATGAATAATTCTGTTATAAGCATTCATGTACAAGTTTTTGTGATATATATTTTCATTTCTTTTGAGTGTGTGCCCAGGAATTGCTAGGTCATGTGATGGGTGGGTGATCTAACATTAAATGCTTTGAGAATTGGCAACCATTTGGCAACCACTGTTTGCCAAGGTGGCTGCACCATTTTACATTCCCACCAGCAGTGTAAGAAGGTTCTGATTTCCCCATATCTTCACAAATGCTTGCTTTTAGTGAATGTCTTCCTCCCCCACCCCCGCCTTTGGCTGCGCTGCATGGCATGTGGGATCTTAGTCCCGTGACCAGGGATCAAACCTGTACCCCCTGCAGTGGAAGCATGAGCTTTCAACCACTGGACCACTAGGGAAGACCTTTGGATGCCTTTTTGATTACAGTCATCCTAGTGGGAGAAGGCAATGGCACCCCACTCCAATACTCTTGCCTGGAAAATCCCATGGACGGAGGAGCCTGGTAGGCTGCAGTCCATGGGATCGCGAAGAGTCGGACACGACTGAACGACTTCCCTGTCACTTTTCACTTTCATGCATTGGAGAAGGAAATGGCAACCCACTCCAGTGTTCTTGCCTGGAGAATCCCAGGGACGGGGGAGCCTGGTGGGCTGCCGTCTCTGGGGTCGCACAGAGTCGGACACGACTGAAGCGACTTAGCAGCAGCAGCAGCAGTGGGTGTGAAGTGGTATTTTACTGAGGTTTTGATTTGCGTTTTCTTGATTGCTAATGATGTTGAGCAACTTTTCTTGTGCTTATTAGTCATTTATATATCTTTTTTGAACAAATGACAATTTAAGTCTGCTCATTTTAAAATTTGCTTGTTTCCTTATTGTTGAGTAGTAAGAGTTCTTTATATATTCTGGATGCAAGTCCTTTATCAGGTTTTCAAATATTTTTTCCTATTTCATGGGTAAGTGGTCTTTTTACTTTCCTGATTGTGTTCTTCGAAGCATAAAAGTTTAAAATTTTTATGAAATTCGGTTTATCTGTTTCCTCCACTTGTTTGCTTATAGTTTTTAGTATCATATTTAAGTAAGATTTGCCTAACCTTAAATCATGAAGATTTATGCTTATAGTTTCTCCTGGGAATTTTATAGTTTTAGCTTTTATATTTTGGTCAATAATGCATTTAATTAATTAATTTATTTGGCTGTGCCAGGTCTTAGTTGCAGCACTCCAGATCTTCAGTCTTCATTGCAGCATGTGGGATCTTTAGCTGAGGCATGTGGGATCTAGTTCTCTGACCACGGATTGAATCCAGGCCCCCTGCGTTGGGAGCATGGAGTCTTAGTCACTGGACCACCAGAAAATTCTCAATGATGCATTTTAAATTAATTGTTGTGTATGGTGTAAAGGAAGGGGACAATCCCTATGCATTTGTTGAAAATACTGTTTTTTCCCTTTTAACTGACTTGGCACCTTTGTCAAATGTCAATTGACTACAAATATGAGGATTTATTTCTGGACTCTCAGTTGGTCTATATGTCTATTCTAGGTCAACATCCAACTGTCCTGATTATTCTAGATTACAGTAAATTTTGAAATGGCAAAGTGTGAGTATTCTAACTTTGTTATTTTTCAAGATTGTTTTGGGTATTTTAGGTCTTTCCACTTCCGTATGTGGATACTTTAGGATAGCTGGTGAATTTCTGCAAAAAGACAGCAGCTGGAGTTTTGATAGGGATTGCATTGAATCTGTAGAGCGATTTGAGAAGTATTGCCATCTTAACAATCTTAAGTTTTCTGATTCATGAACATGGGTGTCTTTTCATTTATTTTAGGCCTTCTTTAATTTCTTTCAATGTGTTTTATATTTATATTTTTATGTATTTATCCTTTCAGAATAATAATATTAAACATCTTTTGTTAAATTTATTCCTAAACATTTTATTATTTTGATGGTATTATAAATGAAGTTATTTTCTTAATTTCAATTTTAGATTACTGGTTGATAGTGCAGAGAAATACGATTAATTTTCTATATTGATCTTGTATCCTGCAACCTTGCTAAATATGTGTATTAGTTCTAGTAGTTTTTTAGTAGATTTTAAAGGATTTTTCTATATCTATTATCATGTCATCTGTCAATAGAGACAGTTTTACTTCTTCCTTTCCAGTCTGGTTATTTATTTCCTTTTCTTTTCTAATTGCCCTGGCACACCCTCCAGTACAACATTGAATAGTAGTGGTAAGAATAGACATTCTTGTCTTGGTCTCAATTTTAGGGGGAAAGCATTTTGTTTTTCACCATGTTAGCTATGGGTTTTTCATAGATATCTTTTATCAGTTTAAGAAAGTTACTTTCTATTCCTACTTTTTTGATGTTTTTAATTATGAAAAGGTATTATATTTTGTCAAATAAAGTTTATGCATTTATCAAGATGATCATGTATATGTCCTTTGTTCAACTGATAAGGTATATTACATTGATTGATTTTGAATGTTAAACCAACCTTTCATTCCTGGGATACATTTGGATTTTGACTGGTAGTATTTTTTAAGGACTTGTGTATATATATTTATAAGAGATTTTTCTTTTTGTGTGTTGTCTTTCTCTGGTTTTGATATAAGTGTAATACTGGCATCATAAAATGAGTTGGAAAGGATTTTCCTTTCTGCTATTTGTTTTAAATAGTTATGAAGAATTTATATTAATTCTTTAGAACTTGGGTAGAATTCATCAGTGAAGTCTTCTGATCCTAGGCTTTCCTTTGTGGAAAGTTTAAAACTGCTAATTCACCCTTTTTCCCCTCAATAATTCTATTTAATGTATATGCTATAAAAGTGAAAGTGTTAGTTTCTCAGTCATGTCTGACTCTTTGTGATCCCATGGGCTGTAGCCTGCCAAGCGCCTCTGTCTGTAGAATTCTCCAAGCAAGAATATTGGAGTGGATAGCCATTCCCTCCTCCAGGGGATCTTCCCAACCCACGGATCAAACCTGGGTCTACCGAATTGCAGGCAGATTCTTTACTGTCTGAGTCACCAGGGAAGACCATATAGGATATATGCACCATAATTAAAAGGCAGAGATTTTCAGATTAGATAAAAAGTAAAACTGAACTGTATACTGTCTACAAGAAACACATTTTAAATTTAAAGACATAAATAGGTTATAAGTAAAATGATGGAGAAAGATATTCCATGTGACACCAGTCAAAAGAAAGCTAAAATGGTTCTATCACATGATTCCATGGAGGCCTCCTGCTTTTCACATCATGCTGTGAGTTGATAAATGGCTGACCTGAACCTTTCATTGAACTCTTTGGTTCAAAATACCTCTTGTTGATTCAATGGACTTTTTCCCTTTCCTAGAGCTGTTTTAGATGGTCAACACTGAAATCAGATTGATTATATTCTTTGCAGCCAAAGATGGAGAAGCTGTATACAGTCAGCAAAAACAAGACCAGGAGCTGACTGTGGCTCAGATCATGAACTCCTTATTGCCAAATTCAGGCTTAAATTGAAGAAAGAAGGGAAAACGGCTAGACCATTCAGGTATGACCTAAATCAAATCCCTTATGATTATACAGTGGAAGTGAGAAATAGATTTAAGGGCCTAGATCTGATTGATAGAGTGCCTGATGAACTATGGAATGAGGTTCGTGACATTGTACAGGAGACAGGGATCAAGACCATCCCCATGGAAAAGAAATGCAAAAAAGCAAAATGGCTGTCTGAGGAGGCCTTACAAATAGCTGTGAAAAGAAGAGAAGCAAAAAAGCAAAGGAGAAAAGGAACGATATAAGCATCTGAATGCAGAGTTCCAAAGAATAGCAAGGAGAGATAAGAAAGCCTTCCTCAGTGATCAATGCCAAGAAACAGAGGAAAATGACAGAATGGGAAAGACTAGAGATCTCTTCAAGAAAATTAGAGATAACAAGGGAACATTTCATGCAAAGATGGGTTCAATAAAGGACAGAAATGGTATGGACCTAACAGAAGCAGAAGATATTAAGAAGAGGTGGCAAGAATACACAGAAGAACTGTACAAAAAAGATCTTCATGACCCAGATAACCACAATGGTGTGATCACTCACCTAAAGCCAGACATCCTGGAATGAGAAGTCAAGTGGGCCTTAGAAAGCATCACTACAAACAAAGCTAGTGGAGGTGATAGAATTCCAGTTGAGCTATTTCAAATCCTGTTTTGCTTGTCTGTAAAGCTTTTGATTTCTCCTTCATATTTGAATGAGATCCTTGCTAAGTATACTAATTTGGGTTGTAGGTTTTTCTCTTTCATTACTTTAAGTATGTCCTGCCATTCCCTTCTGGCCTGAGGAGTTTCTACTGAAAGATCAGCTGTTACCCTTATGGGGATCCCCTTGTGTGTTATTTGTTGCTTTCCCTTGCTGCTTTTAATATTTGCTCTTTGTGTTTGATCTTCATTAATTTGATTAATATGTGTCTTGTGGTGTTTTGCCTTGGGTTTATCCTGCCTGGAATTCTCTGGGTTTCTTGGACTTTGAGTGGCTATTTCCTTCCCCATTTTAGGAAGGTTTTCAACTATTATCTCCTTAAGTATTTTTTCATGCCCTTTCTTTTTGTCTTCTTCTTCTAGGACTCCTATGATTCGAATATTGGGGCATTTAACATTATCACAGAGGTCTCTGAGGTTGTCCTCATTTAATTATTTTTTCTCTTTTCCTCTCTGCTTCATTTATTTCCACCATTCTATCTTCCACCTCACTTATCCTATTTTCTGCCTCAGTTATTCTATTGTTGGTTCCTTCCAGAATGCTTTTGACCTCAGTTATTGCATTATTCATTATTGATTGACTCTCTATTTCTTCTAGATCCTTGTTAAACATTTCTTGCATCTTCTCAATCCATGTCTCTAGTCTATCTGTAATTCCATTTTGTTTTCAAGATTTTGGATCATCTTTACTATCATTATTCTGAAGTCTTTTTCAGATAGACTCGCTATTTCCTCCTCTTTTTTTGGTTTGGTGTGCATTTATCATGTTCCTAAAGAGATGGGAATACTAGACCACCTGATCTGCCTCTTGAGAAACCTATATGCAGGTCAGGAAGCAATACTTAGAACTGGACATGGAACAAAAGATTGGTTCCAAATAGGAAAAGGAGTACATCAAGGCTGTATATTGTCACCCTGCTTATTTAACTTATATGCAGAGTACATCATGAGAAACACTGGGTTGGAAGAAGCACAAGCTGGAATCAAGATTGCCGGGAGAAATATCAATAACCTCAGATATGCAGATGACACCACCCTTATGGCAGAAAGTGAAGAGGAACTAAAAAGCCTCTTGATGAAAGTGAAAGTGGAGAGTGAAAAAGTTGGCTTAAAGCTCAACATTCAGAAAACTAAGATCATGGGATCCAGTCCCATCACTTCATGGGAAATAGATGGGGAAATAGTGGAAACAGTGTCAGACTTTATTTTGGGGGGCTCCAAAATCACTGCAGATGGTGATTACAACCATGAATTAAAAGACGCTTACTCCTTGGAAGGAAAGTTATGACCAACCTAGATAGCATATTCAAAAGCAGAGACATTACTTTGCCAATAAAGGTCCGTCTAGTTAAGGCTATGGTTTTTCCAGTGGTCATGTATGGATGTGAGAGTTGGAGTGTGAAGAAAGCTGAGCACTGAAGAATTGATGCTTTTGAACTGTGATGCTGGAGAAGACTCTTGGGTGTTGCTTGGAAGGACTGATGGTAAAGCTGAAACTCCAATTCTTTGGCCACCTCAAGTGAAGAGTTAACTCATTGGAAAAGATTCTGATGCTTGGAGGGATTGGGGGCAGAAGGAAAAGGGGATGACAGAGGATGAGATGGCTGGATGGTATCACTGACTCGATGGACATGAGTTTGAGTAAACTCCAAGAGCTGGTGATGGACAGGGAGGCCTGGCGTGCTGTGACTCATGGGGTCACAAAGAGTCGGACACGACTGAGTGACTGAACTGAACTGAACTGAGAGCTGTTTTAATGGATATTTGCTCTCAGTCACTGATATATGATTTTCAAGTTTATTCTCAAACTATAAATCAGGATCACGTGATAACAGAACTGAATTTTTAGAATATCTGCAGCTAAATGTGTATATGAGTATATTATTACAAATATTTTTTCTCTTTAGATGTAACTGGATTCTTAGGAGTTATTAATATTTGGTAGTCTTGGCTCACAAAATTTCAAAATTAATTTTTGAACATTTGTTCTTCAAATATGAACTGGGGACATGTTGCATGCTGGGCAATGTGTTCAGGTTTTGGGTCACAGAGATGTGAATTCAAGTTCTGATTCTTCATTTGCCAGCTACTGTGCCTTTGGGCAAATCACTTAACCATTCTGAGTCATGGTATATAAAATAGGCTTCATAATATGTAGCTTGTATGATGTTGTAAGGGTTAAGTAAAACACTACATATAAAACAGTGCTGGATTTGAGACACTTCATAAATATTAGTTTTTCCTTCCACTGAAGGATTTCGAACTTTACAAATTACTCATTTTAGAAATTTAAAAATGAGACCAGTTAGTAGTATTTTAAGAAATTAGTTATGTAAAATTAGTTTGCTCTGAGGAATTCCCTGGTGGTTCAGAGGTTAAGATACCATACTTTCACTGCTGAGGGCCGAGGTTCAATCTCTGATTGGAGAACTAAGGTCACACATACACATGTGATGCATAGCATAACTGAGCTTTTATCATTGATTCTAATTTAGAAAATCCCTTGGATATAAAAAAATATGGTTGCAGGTATTCATTCTTCTAAATATACGTTGTGTTTGTGACATGTAAGTATAATGTAAAGTGCAGGTTAGGCAATATTTACTTAGTATGTGAAAGAAAAAACTGTCCTTTGACCTTAGAAACAATTGAGAATTAGACTACCAAGGTGTCAGGTTTAATATTCCAGTAAGCTTAATACAGGCCTCACTAGGAATTTTGTTGTCATTTTCAATTGTAGCACAAGGGAGATCTTGACATAATGATGACAGACTTCATGGTTTTTACAATTGTTGCCTGAGAAGACAGGATTTTTCCTACCTTCATCACCATTTCATACTTTCTAATTTACCAAACCTACCTCTTTTTGTAAATCCATGTAAATGTCATGTGATACATTCCTGATAAACTCTATATTTGCTTACTTATTAATTGAGCCACCTGAGTCCCTCTTTTCTTTCTGCAAAAAAAAAAAAAAAAAAAAAGCCCTCTTTTTTTGTTTATCTCTTAACTTCCTTCTGTGAATGACCTCGCCAGATGCTGAAGTCTGGATGCTATCCAAGGGGACTCCTGCAGTTCTGGAAGTCTCCAGGAAGCTTTTTGAGAGCTTGGAGGTGCTGTGTGTTTTCCTTTGAGCCACCTGAGTCCCTCTTTTCTTTCTGCAATTAAAAAAAAAAAAAAAAAGCCCTCTTTTTTTGTTTATCTCTTAACTTCCTTCTGTGGATGACCTCTCCAGATGCTGAAGTCTGGATGCTATCCAAGGGGACTCCTGCAGTTCTGGAAGTCTCCAGGAAGCTTTTTGAGAGCTTGGAGGTGCTGTGTGCTGTGCAATTCCTGATAAAGTGGAAGTCTAATTCAGGTAGTGTCTTTCAGTCTGGAGAGGGAGGAAACTCTAAGCAAGTGAGACACTGAGTTAGGAGTTTTTACTTCAGGCTAATGCTAAATTAGAAACCCAACAGTTAGGTCTAAACATGGAATATCCTTGATAATTCTCTATGTGAGTTGCTTTTGAGACATTTTTCTTTTGCCCAAAGGAAGGACTTACAATTTCATAATTTCACTCAAAGTTACAAGAAATATAACTTGGAATATTTTTCAGTATGTCACAGTTCAGGTCAGGAAGCTGGTAAACAATGGAAAAATAAGAACATTGTGGGCTTTGTTTGGAAGCCTACTTCAGAATTAAAGCTTTTGGGGAAAAAGTATACAAATCATATATTTTGAAGCTATGTTGACAGGTGCTTATAAGATCGTGATATTTTCCCTGGTGAATTGTAATGACTATCTTTATTGTTAGTAATGCTTTTTGCCTTAAGCATTTTTTTGCCTCCCATTTTATCTTATGTTATACTAGCTCTAAGTGGGTGAATATTTGTTTGGCATTTGTTTTTCTGTCTCTACTTTCATTCTCTCTTTATCGCTCTCTCTCTCTTTTTTTTAAAAAATAAGCTTTATCTTTTTTTTTAGTGCAACTTTAGATTTACAGAAAATTTTCAAAGAGAGTTGCCAAATACTTTGCACCCAGTTTCCCCTAATGACATCTTACATTAGTATGCTACATTTGTTATAATTAGCAAACCAATGTTGATACATTATTATTAACCAAAGTTAATTCTTGGTTTAACTGTTCCCAGTTTTTAAAAAAGTATTTATTTATTTAGCTGTGCAGTCTTAGTTGCAGCACATGGGATCTTTGATCTTCATTGCATCTTGAAGAATCTTTAGTTGGAGATCTACCTCCCTGACCAGGGATCGAACCTGGGCCCCCTGCATTGGGAGTGCAGAATTTCAGCCACTGGATTACCAGGGAAGTCCCTAGCTTTCCCCAGTTTTTGCCTGATACCCTTTTTCTGTCTCAGAATCTGGTCTAGGATACCACATTAGACCTAGCTGTCATGTCGTCTTGCTTTTCTTGGTTGTGACAGTGTCTCAGACTTTCCTTTTTTTAAAATGACTTTGGCAGTTTTGAGTAGTTCTGGTCAGGTTTCTTGTAGACTACCCATTAATTGGGGGTTTTCTGATATTTATCTCATTATTAGACTGAAACTGTGGGGTTTAGGGAGAAAGATCACACTGGTGAAGTGCCATTTTCATCACCTTCTATCAAAGGTATGTACTACCAATATGACTTATCTCTGTTGATGCTGACCTTGATCACCTGCAGAGGTGGTGTTTGTCAGGATTCTTCACTACCCCACCCCTCCATCCTTCTCATACTTGGAAGTAAGTCCCAATGTTCTGTCCACACCTAAGCAGTGGAGTTATGCTCCACCTCCTTGAGGGTGTAGTATCTACATAAATTATTTTAACTTCTAATGTCTGGATATTTGTCTCTTCTCCCCCATCTATTTATTTAATCTTTTATCTATTCAGGGGACTTCCCAGGTGATCCAGTGGTAAAGAATACACTTGCAATGCAGAAGATGAATGAGATGCAAGTTTGACCCCTGGGTCAAGAAAATTCCCTGGAGTAGGAAATGTCAACCCACTCCAGTATTCTTGCCTGGAAAATTCCATGAACATAGGTGCCTGGTGGGCTATAGTCCCTAGGGTTGCCAAGAGTCAGTTATGACTGAAACTGAACTCACATACACATACACATGGACTCCTAGATATTTATACTTACGTTATCATATAATCTACTTCATTTTTTCCCTCAAATTGTTCCAGCTTTGGACATCAGCAGCTCTCTTCAGTTGTCTCCTGTGTTCTTTTGACATACTTTCTTTAATGTGGGATTTTTTTCCTGTCTAGTCCTAGAATCAGCCATTCCTCCAAGGAACCCTTGGTACCTTTTGTTGGAGGATGGTATTAGAAACCAAGATCTGGGTGCTAGGAGTGCTATTTACTACTGCAATATCATTACTTCTAAGTCCTCTCAGAGCAAGGAAATATGTAAGTATAATATATGTCTCCTTTTAAACAGTATATATATGTGATTTTCTTCTTTTAAAAATCCAATCTAAAAAAATATTAAAAATAGAAATCCAATCTGAGGACTCTGCTTTTGTAGGCAATTTAAATGATTTAGTTTATTATGAACACTGCTTACATTGGAAGCTCTGGGATCTCCTGCCTCATCATAGCTATCTATCAGTTCAGTTCAGTCGCCCAGTCATGTCCGACTCTTTGCGACCCCATGGACTGCAGTACACCAGGTTTCCCTGTCCATCACCAGCTACCAGAGCTTGCTTAGACTCATGTCCATTGAGTCGGTGATGGCATCCAACCATCTTTCTCTGTCGTCCCCTTCTCCTCCCACCTTCAATCTTTCTCAGCATCAGGGTCTTTTCCAATGAGTCAGTTCTTCAATCAGGTCCCCAAAATACTGGAGTTTCAGCTTCAGTCCTTCCAATGAATGTCTAGGAATGATTTCCTTTAGGATTGACTGGTTTGATCTCCTTGCAGTCCAAGGGACTCTCAAGAGTCTTCTCCAACAACACAGTTCAAAAGCATCAGTTCGGTGCTCAGCTTTCTTTATGGTCCAACTCTCATATTCATACATGACTACTGGAAAGATCATAGCTTTGACTAGACAGATCTTTATTGACAAAGTAATGTCTCTGCTTTTTAAGATGCTGTCTAGGTTCATCATAGCTTTTCTTCCATGGAGCAAACATCTTTTAATTTCATGGCTGCCGTCACCATCTGCAGTGATTTTGAAACCCAAGAAAATAAAGTCTGGCACTGTTTCCATTTTTTTCACCATCTATTTGCCATGAATTGATGGGACCAGATGCCATGATCTTAGTTTTCTGAATGTTGAATTTTAAGCCAGCTTTTTCACTCTCCTCTTTCACTTTTCTTAAGAGGCTCTTTAGTTCTTTACTTTCTGTCATAGGGTGGTGTCATCTGCGTGTCTGAGGTTATTGATATTTCTCCTGGCAATCTTGATTCCAGCTTGTGCTTCATCCAGCCCGACATTTCGCGTGATGTACTCTGCATAGAAGTTAAATAAACAGGTTGACAATATACAGCCTTGACATACTCCTTTCCCAACTTGGAACCAGTCCATTGTTCCAGGTCCAGTTCTAACTGTTGCTTCTTGACCTGCATACAAATTTCTCAGGAGGCAGGTCAGGTGGTCTGGTATTCCCAACTCTTCAAGAATTTTCCACAGTTTGTTTTGATCTACACAGTCAAAGGCTTTAATGTCATCAATGAAGCAGAAGTAGATGTTTTTCTGGAATTCTCTTGCTTTTTCTATGATCCAGTGGATGTTGGCAATTTGATCTCTGGTTCCTCTGCCTTTTCTAAGTCCAGCTTGAACAGCTTTAAGTTCTCAGTTCATGTACTGTTGAAGGCTGGCTTGGAGAATTTTCATCATTGCTTTGCTAGTGTGTGAGATGAGTTGCAACTGTGCAGTAGTTTGAACATTCTTTGTCATTGCCTTTCTTTGAGATTGGAATGAAAACTGACCTTTTCCAATCCTGTGGCCACTGCCGAGTTTTCCAAATTTGCTGGCATATTGAGTATGTACATAGCTATCCATGACAGCATCTGTATCTCCTTGCCTGAAATTTTCCCTAACTGCTGTAGTCTGAGCTTCCCTGGTGGCTCAGGAGACCCAGGTTCGACCCCTGGGTTGGGAAGTTCCCCTGGAGATGGGAATGGTAACCCACTCCACTATTCTTGCCCAGAGAATGCCTTTGACAGAGAAGCCTGGTAGGCCACAATCCATGGGGTTGCGAAGAGTTGGACATGATTCACGACTAAAGAAGCTGAAGTCTACTCAGCCACAAGCAGTCTAGGGTGAAAATGTCTGAGAGCTTATACCCAGCAGCATCTCTCAACCACTGACTGATAAATATACACCCCAACGTCTTCTCCCCTTTTCACTCTGGGCTTGTTCTGCAGGGACTTGATGCCGCGCTCAAAAATCTCCAACAGAACTAAGCTGCAGTTATCCACAAGGAGAACGTGTTTCATAACATACCCTTTTGTGACTGCCTTCCCTTCCTTGTCTCACTTTTCCATTCCCCAACCAGTGCTTCTGGGGATCACTTCCCAAATAAACGACTTGCACTTGGATCTTTGTTTCAGGTTGTGCTTCTGGGGAACCTAAATTAATACACTGACATATGTGAATATATTTCTATGAGATAATGCTTTTTCTATATAACTATGATTCCCCTACTCCTACTCCTACTCCTTTCCTGTCTTCTTTTCCTATTCTTTATTTTCTCTTTACTCTGGCAATAGTTTAGAAGTTTTACACTCTGTTTCTCTTCTTTTTGAGGTTACTTTTATGTTTTTAATATGCTTAGTGAGCAGTATCTCCACTTTCCTACAGAATAATGGAAGGAGTTTAGGAAACTTTTAAGCTGATCTGTCTTATCATTCAGACCATCACTGAGTAGTTTTAAATTCCACCTTTTTCTTCTCTTTGGCCATGCTGCATGGCTTGAGGGATCTTATTTCCCCAATCAGGGACTGAACCCAGGACTTTGACAGTGAATGAGTAGAGTCCCAACCACTGGATCACCAGGGAATTCCCAAATTCTGCCTTCTTTTAATTACTTCTTCTTCCTGTAAGTTGGACATTACTTTTAGAAATATGTTTTTTAGTAGTCAGTACTTATTTAAATACATTTATGAATTTCTATGCTGTTTTTCTTGCTTGTACCTACAAGCAAGAATGTACTTTTCTCAAAGTATAATCATTTGTAATTCTTTAGCAACATTTGTCTGTCAGTAATATACCCTCTCAATATTAAAAAAAATTTTCATTTATTTTTGGCTGTGCTGGGTCTTTGTTACTGCTCAAGGGCTTTCTCTAGTTGCAATGAGTGGGGGCTACTATCTAGTTTTGGTGTGTGGGCTTCTCGTTGTGATGGCTTCTCTTGTTGCAGAGCACGGGCTCTAGGGTGTGTGGCTTCAGAAGTTGCAGCACATGGATTTCAGTAGTTGTGACTCATGCGCTCAGGAGTTGCAGGGCACAGGCTCTGGTGTCTGGGATCAGTAGTATTGATGTGAGGACCTAGTTGCTCCATGGGATGTGGGATCTTCCTGGACCAGGGATCAAACCCATGTCCACTGCATTGGCAGGTGAACTCTTAACCATTGGACACCAGGAAAGTCCTCACAATATTTTTTATTTTAATGTCTTTATTTCACTCTTGCTCTTGATAATTTCACAATTATCTCACTGATTATTTAGTATAGAGTTCTAGATTGACAATTTCCCTAAATTCTGTATACTATTGTCCTTTAATTTTTATATCCAGAGTTTTGATAAGAAATGTGCTGGCAGCCAAATCTCATATATATGTGTGTGTGTGTGTGTGTTAGGCAATCTGACTTTTCTTTTTGGTAGCTTTTAAAGATTACATTCTTACATTTCATATGTTTTTTTATTCTACTAGGGTTTCTTTGATTTTTTTTTTTTTTAACTTATCCTACTCAGTGGTGAGGATCCCTAATTTCATAATTTCAGCTATTGTATCTTAAAATATTACCTTCTTCTATCTCTGTGAATTCTTAATTTGTGATCTTATGATATATAATATCATGTCATCTGCAAATAGTAACAGTTTTACTTATTCCTTTTCAATTTAGATGCTTTTATTTCTTTTTTTTTATGCCTAATTACTCTGGCTAGGATTTCCAATACTGCGTTAAATAAAAATGGTGAGAGTGATCATCTTTGTCTTGTTCCTGATCTTAGAGGAACAGTTTTCAGCTTTTAACTATTGAATATGGTATTAGCTCTGGGTTTGTCACATGTGGCCTTTATTATGTTGAGATACGTTCCCTCTTATAACATTCTCTTTTATACCCGCTTGTTGAGAGCTTTTACCATAAATGGATGTTGATTTCTGTCAAATGCTTTTTCTACATCTATTGAGGAGGTCATATGATTTTTATCCTTCATTTTGTTAATGCAATGTATCACTCTGATTGATTTGTGGGTGTTGAATACTTCTTTCATCTATGGAATAAATCCCACTTGATCATGGTGTATGATCCTTTAAATGTATTGTTGAATTTGGTTCGCTAATATTTTGTTGAGGATTTTTGCATCTATGTTCATTGGGGATATTAGACTGTAATATTCTTTTCTTGTGATGTCTAGTTTTGGAGTCAGTAATGCTGGCCTCATAAAATGAGTTTGGAAGTGTTCCCTAATCTGTTTAATCTAATTGTCAACTTAAAATTTTTAATGACTATATTTATTATATAGAGAAATTCTGTTAAAAATACCTCGTTTTGTTAAAAAAAATGGACTTCTCTTTTTAAAAAATCTCCTTAAATATGTTTAAACATATTTATTTTATAGGATCTACTTACTTTCCCTTTTGGTGACTGGTTTTCTTGGATAGTATGTAATTTTTTACTGTGAGTTCATCTCATTCAACACTATAAATTCCAGTAGTTTTTCAGTTTATATCTCTCTGGTAGCTGTTTTTTTTGCCCCCAGGAGCCTTTTCTTTGCCCTACCTGTGATGTCTTTTTCTATGTCTGCATGGCTTGCAATTCAGTCAAAACTTCAAGGTGACTACTTTGCAGATATCTGGAGGTCTTTCTCTGTATAACTCCTTCCTCTTTGGACATAACTGGGCAACTAACAAGTCTTTGGTACTCTGCCCCATAAATTCCAGTGACCATATGCTTTCCAAACTGGTATCATTCTCTACAGTTCGTCAAGGTTGCTATAAGCTATTAAGGATCTCCCTGCTTGTGCCAGGGTGTTGGTAAATGTCTCTGCACAGAATATTGAGGTAATTGTAAGGCTCACTTTGTTGCATTTCTCTCTGGGGTCATAGTCTTGTCTTGTCTATTGTTCAGTGTCTGAAAACAATTGGTTTACATATTTTGTCCAATTTTTTAGTTATTTGTAGTGGGAGGGCAAGTCTAATTCTAGTTACTCTGTTGTGTCTGTATATGGAACTCCCATGTTGCTTTTTTCTATTTTGAAAAAAAAGTCATTTGGCCAGAAAATTTGGTACTTTAAATAATCTTCTGGGCAATTTTTATTGTTAAGAAAGGTTTTTTTATGTATGGATAAAGATAACTTTAAAACGTGTATAATGGTTATTCTAGAGCTTGTCCTTTATAGAAATCACTCATATATATATATATATGGTGTATATATATGTGTGTGTGTGTGTGTGTATTTATTGATGTATACCTATGTACTGAGCTTCCCAGGTGGCACTAGTGGTAAAGAACCCACCTGCAAGTGCAGGAGACATAAGAGTTATGTGTTAGATACCTGGGTCAGGAAGATCCCCTGGAGGAGGGCATGGTAGCCCACTCCAGTATTTTTGCCTAGAAAATACCCATGGACAGAGGAGCCTGGGGACCTACAGTCCATAGGGTTGCACAGAGTTGGTAAGTGACTTAGTATGCACACATGCACTTATGTATTATATGTATGCAAACATATTTAAATTTATATGTTTGAGATCTATAAACACACACAACACACACAGAGCCCACTGGTGGAAGTCTGGATTGAATTGTGTCCTCCCAAAAGGTATGGTTCGGAGACGGCGATGGCATCCCACTCCAGTGTTCTTGCCTGGCAAATCCCATGGACAGAGGAGCCTGGTAGGCTGTGTGCAGTCCATGGGGTCGCGAAGAGTTGGACACGACTGAGCGACTTCCCTTTCACTTTCATGCATTGGAGAAGGAAATGGCAACCCACTCCACTGTTCTTGCCTGGAGAATCCCAGGGACGGGGGAGCCTGGTGGGCTGCCATCTATGGGGTCACACAGAGTCGGACACGACTGAAGTGACTTAGCAGCAACAAAAGGTATGGTTAAGTCCTAACCCCTGATACCTGTGAATGTGACCTTATTTGAAAATAGTGTCTTTGCAAATGTAATTAAATTAGGATGAAGTCATACTGGATTAAGGTGGGCCCTGATCAGTGGCTAGTGTCCTAATAAGACGGAAATTTGGATTCAGACAGACAGGTAGAGTGAAGAAAGCCATGTATGGATGGAAGCAGAAAGTAGAGTGTGCTGTCCCCACCAAAGACCCCCAGGGATTGCCAGCAACCACCAAGGTGGTACCAGTGGTAAAGAACCTGCCTGCCAATGCAGAAGACTGAAGAGATGCGGGTTTGATCTTAGGGTCAGGAAGACCCCCTGGAGCACAGCAGCCCACTCCAGTATTCTTGCCTGGAGAATCCCATGGACAGAGGAGCCTGATGGGCTACAGTCCATAGAGTCTCAGAGAGTTGGACACGAATGAAGCAACTTAGCACCCACACACGTGCTAGAAGATACAAGAGATGAAGGACTCTTCTCAAGACTTTGGCGGAATATGCCCCTGCTGACACCTTGAATTTGAACTTCTCACCCTCAGAACTATGATAGAATAAAAACTTAAGCTGGTTTAAGCTACCCAGTTTGTGATACTGTGTTATAGAAGCCCTCAGAAATTAGTATAGACACCTTACCTAAGTCGTTGGCTCATGTACCAAAGATATTCAAGTAGAGAAAGTCAGTAGAAAAGAGAATGTAGACACTTGGAATTTAGGGGACAGGTAAAGACAAGTAATGTATATTTGATAACTGCATAATTTTTCCTTATTTTTCTAATGGATTGTGTTCACATTTATTTGTAGGAACTCTACAGATTTTGGATATTAACCTTTGGTTATACATAAGTATAGACAGTTACCCCATTTTGTTTTGTATCTATACTAGGATAGCCAGTTTGTAATGGTACATTCCCTAGTGATCAGAGTAGTAGTGGATTAAGATCATGGCTTCTGGAGTCAGAATCCCTGTGTTTTAATGTCACTTTTTAACTGTATGATCTTGGAAAAATTATTAGAGTGACCTCTGTAAATGTCACTTTCCTCAGCTATAATATAGGGATATACCTACCTTATGGACTCTGGGATGATTAAATGGGATAATTCTGGCAAAGTACTTGTTAGTGCCTGATACAAATTATACATTAGATAAATGTTGCCTATAATTAATATTGCTCTAATTTCTCTCACTAATTTATGGTAAATATTCTTTTGGTAATAATATTATTGATAAATAGTATTCTTTATTAATTTCAGTAAGTGTTTTGTTTGTTAAACATTAAAAAGTTGTAAATTAAAAATAAGTAATTTTTTACTTATTTTAACCGTCCAGTGGTTAGGACTCTGTGCTTCTATTGCAGAGGACCATGTTCCATCCCTAGTGGGAGCTAAGATCCCACAAGCCACACAGTGTGGACAAAAAAAAAGAGAGAGTAGAATACAGGAACAGTTTGTGAAAAAGCTCCTTCAAAAATGAGGAAATTAAGGTAAATTGTAAGTATTACAATACCTATAAACTCTAAGTCTCAGATTTGACAAACATCATAGCGATTTGAACATCAGTTCAGTTCAGTTCAGTCGCTCAGTCGTGTCCAACTCTTTGCAACCCCATGAATCGCAGCATGCCAGGCCTCCCTGTCCATCACCAACTCCCGGAGTTCACTCAGACTCGCGTCCATCGAGTCCGTGATGCCATCCAGCCATCTCATCCTCTGTCGTCCCCTTCTCCTCCTGCCCCCAATCCCTCCCAGCATCAGAGTCTTTTCCAATGAGTCAACTCTTAGCATGAGGTGGCCAAAGTACTGGAGTTTCAGCTTTAGCATCATTCCTTCCAAAGAAATCCCAGGGTTGCTCTCCTTCAGAATGGACTGGTTGGATCTCCTTGCAGTCCAAGGGACTCTCAAGAGTCTTCTCCAACACCACAGTTCAAAAGCATCAATTCTTCGGCGCTCAGCCTTCTTCACAGTCCAACTCTCACATCCATACATGACCACAGGAAAAACCATAGCCTTGACTAGACGGACCTTAGTCGGCAAAGTAATGTCTCTGCTTTTGAATATACTATCTAGGTTGGTCATAACTTTTCTTCCAAGGAGTAAGCATCTTTTAATTTCATGGCTGCAGTCACCATCTGCAGTGATTTTGGAGCCCAAAAAAATAAAGTCTGCCACTGTTTCCACTGTTTCTCCATCTATTTCCCATAGAGTGATGGGACCAGATGCCATGATCTTCGTTTTCTAAATATTATATATATATATATATTTCAGACTGAGAAGTGTGCAGTGTAATCTCTGTTTATGTGAGAAAACATTATTTCCCTCTTTCAGATTTTGTTTTTAGCTCAATGGTAACACATTCTGATGACTTTGCACCTGTAATTCCTATATTTGTAACTATCAGAGCTTCCTTCCCAAATTATTTCCTTGAAGTACCTTTTGTATGGATAAGATGATCACTATATAAGGAAGTTATTGCCAGCTTCTTAGTTAATGTTACCATTTGTTATTCATAAAAATTGTCTCATATTTTTAAAGATGTATATAATATATAGCATATGTAGTATCATTCCTACTTTTTTCTTCTTATAAAAACTAATAGAAATTTTCCTGTGAAAAAAATCTTTGGTTTATTTTACCAGAAACCCCTTTCCAGCAAAACTCTTTAAAATCTTATTTATTTATACATTTTTTTCAGAGACTATTGACTGCAGTTCCTGAAGAGGTCCTGTGACAGGAATTGGCTAAGACAGCTTGTTATAACATTACTTAGTATTTTTCTAGCACAGTAGGAAAGGGGTCCACAACATATTCCTATGAAATCCTGTGGGATTTTATGTTCAGATTTTTGCAAGCCAAAAGCACAAGTCCCTGAAGGTAGTGGTTTTTACTCTCAGGAAAGGCTTTTCTTTTTGTGTGTGTGTCATATTAATAAATATGGAATGACCTTAACACCAGAGGGCAGTGTTTTATAGTAGTTGCCAAAACGTCCTCATAGTCTGTGTAATTATCTAATGGATTAAAAAAGATGTCTTATGTATATTTAGTGTTTTTCTCCGTTTTGCTACAAAATGCATTGGTTCTGAGACTCATAATTAATATAGAATTTCATAAATTGCATGCTTAAAAAAAACAACATTCTGTTTTAAGGAGTTAAACCTCTCAGAATTAATTTTCACATTAAGCTGTGGGGCTTCCAGGGGTTAGTCTGGTTGGCAGGGCTGAGTGGCTTTCTCACCACACCACATGCCCCCAGCCCATGCCCACAGGATCTCCTTCCCTTTTAGCAAGTAAAAGTCAGATTCCTTTGCAGCTAGCAGAGTTGGTTTGGCTTAAGAGGTGATCAGAATTTGTAAATTTATTTCCAAAAGAGTATCCTGATCTTATCGCGAGGAAAATAAGCTTTAATAAATGTGGAAGTTAGTTAACTCAGTCATTTCCGACTCTTTGCGATCCCATGGACTGTAGTCCACCAGGCTTCTCTGTCCATGGAATTGTCCAGGCAAGAATACTGGAGTGGGTAGCTATTTCCTTCTGTGGGGGATCTTCCCAACCCAGGGATTGAACCTGGGTCTCTTGCATTGCACGCAGGTTCTTTACCATCTGAGCCAACATAGAAACCCTTAATAAATGTATTTAATGCATATTTGTACTTTTTTTTACATTTAACTTTTTTATTATTATTAATTTTTAAGTGGTTGGGATGACGTTTTAAAAAAATAACACTAATTCTCAATTTTGTTTCTTTATAGACAATTATTGTAATTTTTGGCTGCGCTGGGTCTTTGTTGAGGCTCACAGGCTTTCTCTGGTGGCTCTGCGTGGGCTTCTTGTTGCAGTGGTTTATCTTGTTGTGGAGCACGGGCTCTAGAGCTCGTGGACTTCAGTTGTTGCCATGTGCAGAGTTAGTGCTCCACACCATGTGGGACCTTAGTATCTGGTCCAGGGATTGGCAGGAGAATTCTTAACCACTGGACCGCCAGGGAAGTCCTTAACTTTTATTTTACATAGGAAAGCATTTCTAGTGCTACAGGCCTCAATATATTAATATTTAAAAGGCATCAAAATTTGGTGCTTAGCAACTCTGGATCATAGAAGCTTTTATTCTTGAGGGCAGCAGAGCAACCCCAAAAAGGTCTTACAAGGGGATCGCTTTCAAGCATCCCATGTGAGGCAGCTACACCAGCGGCTAGAAGGTGGAAGCAAGTCTGACCAGCTGTCTGTAACTTCATCTCAAGAGGGGTCAGCCCCTCAAAGCTTCCGAAAGAAGCTGTGGGCTTCCAGCATAGGCCCTGAAGCACATTTCACTATCTACCGTCCATGACACAAAACCCAGTTTCAGAGAAAAACACATTTATACTTTTTGCAGTTTAAAAACAATGAACAGTAATGGGGACATTTCGGTATACTATGATTGGTTCCCCATCTCTTTTTGTTTGCTAGTTTCCATTCCATATAACCCTATATTGAACCTTAAAGTACTTTCTTAGTCTTCTAGTATCCTTGTTAAAACAGGGAAGCATACTTGCAATGACCAGGTAATTCCTATTTTCGCTTTTTAAAAAGAGATTTTCCCTGCTTGCTACACATTATTATAGAAAATAAATATAGCAAAAAAAGAAAGTAAAAAAATACTTTCATCTCATAAATAAGATTTTGTTGTATATATTCTCTGCTGTTTTCAGTTTTTTTCTTAAAAATATAGAAGAAATCCATACATGCTATCTTATAATTTGTATTTTTACACATGACAATGCAATAGGCATCATCACTTTTCATGATTATTTAGTATTTTATAGTTGAATATATATGATTCATTAAATCACTCTACCCTCCTATCAGCAGTATATGTGAGAGTCTGGGTTATTCACACTCTCACCTACTGTGAATATTCTTACTATTTATAAACCCCCAGGGAACTTCCCTGGCAGTCCAGTGGTTAGACTCCTCACTTCCACTTCATGGTTGGGGGTTTGAGGCCTGATGGGGCTTCTCTGGTGGCTCAGTGATAAAGAATCTGCCTGCAGTGCAGGAGAAGCAGGAGACATGCGTTGGATCCCTGGGTCAGAAAGATCCCTTGGAGCAGGAAATAGCAACCCAATCCAGTATTCTTGCCTAGGAAATCCTGGGGACAGAGGAGCCTGGCAGGCTACAGTCCATGGCGTCGCAAGAGTCAGATACGACTTAGTGACTAAACCACCACAACCCTCACCAAGGCTAAATATTCTTTCATATGTTGATTTTTATGTGCATGGTGTGTTCATGTCCTGTGCTCATTTTTCTGATTGGGATGTTTTTTTTTGTTGTGATTTTAAAGAAAAATGTTTCTTTTGGAAATAATTTCACACTTAAAAAAAGTTGCAAAGAACTAGTATAAAGAACACCTGTATACACTTTACCCAGATCTACATACTATTAACATTTTCCTATTTTTCTTTATTACCAATTCTCCATATAATTTTTTCTTCTGAGCCATTTGAGAGTAAAGTTGCATATATCATGGCCTCTTACCTCTAAATACTTTTGTGTATATTTCCTAAGAATAAAAATGTCTTTTTACAGTACCATAGTGCAATAATCAACTTCAGTACATTTGCATAATATTGTACTTTAATATAATGTCAGCATTCCACTTTTGTCAACTGACCCAATAACCTTGTTTTCCTCCAAAACAAGATCCAGTTTAGATCAGATCTTGCATTTGGTTGTTCTGTTTCTTTAAGCCCTGGAGGAGTAAATGGCAATGCACTCCAGTATTCTTAACTGGAAAATCCCATGGACAGAGGAGCCTCGGTGGGGGTGTGACCCCAATAGTCCATGGAGTCACAAAGAGTTGGACATGACTAAGTGACTGAACACACACACACACACACACACACACACACACACACACAAGCTCCTCTAACCTGGGAAATTCACAGCTTTTGTTTTTTATGAGATTGACATTTAAAAAAGAATATTATTGGGACTGCCTTGATGGTCCAGTGGCCAAGACTCTGTGCTTCCAATGCAGGGGGGCTGGGTTCAATCTATGATTGGGGAACTAGATCCCATATACCACAATTAAGTGTTCGCATTTCACATTGAATACAGAACATCTCACATGCTACAACTAAGACCTGGTGCAGTCAAATAAATAAAAATATTTTTTAAAAAGGATATTATTGTCTTAGTCCATTTGGGCTGCTATGACAAAATACCATAGAGTGGATGCTTATAAACAACAGAAGTTTATTTCTCACAGTTCTGGAGATTGCAAATCCAATCCCAGGGTGCCAGCATGGTCGGATTCAGGTGAAGGCTCTCTTCTGAGTTGCCGACTGAAGACTTCTTTGCTGGCTCCTCACCTAGCAAGAGGGTAGGATAATATTGCTTCTGTTTTATAAGGACACCAATTCCATTCATGAGAGCTCTGCCCTCATGACCTAGTCACTTCCCAAAGGCCCTACCTCCTTATTCCTAACACAGTAATTTGATGGGGGACATAAACATCATTCAGACCATAGCACATATGATCCCTTGTTTTTAAAATTAGAATGTCCCTCATTTGGGGTGTCTCTGATGTTTTTTTCATGACTAGATTTAGGAAATGCATTTTTGGCTGGAGTACCATTTATATGGTGTGTGTCCTTAGCATATCCAACTTGAGGCCCTCCATATCCATCTGTCCCACAATGGTGGCATTCATTCAACTCATTCAGTCTGATCATCTAATCAAGTTCTATTTCTCCAGTGGATAGTAACTATTTACCCCTTAAAACTAATACCCCATCTATTATGAGGACGTACTTTAAGTCTCTGCAATTATCCTATCCCTAATCAAAATTTCCCTCTAGGTTTTGTACCCATTGGTGATCCATGCCTACAGTCTTTACTGTAGTTGCCGTAGGGAAGGAAAGAGTTTTCCTTGATCCTCTTAGGGTTCGTGGCTGGATCTGAAAATTAAACTGACAGAAACAGAGGAGAGAAGCATGCAAATTGTATCGAATTTTTTCCTCCAGTTCTCCTCCCATTCTCTTATGAAACCATTCCAGTCAGCTGTTCATCTTCACCACTCCACCACTACCACTCATGACAAGGTCACGAGTGTCCAGGAACCTCTCTTTAGCTAGATCCAGTGGTCAGTTCACATCCTGATATTACTTGACCAGCCAACAGCATCTGATGGCTCATTACTTTCCTGATACTCTTTCTTCATTGGCTTCTGGAACACCACTCACTTGGTTTTCCTTCTGCCTTATCGGCTACTTATCAGAGTCCTTTGCTGCTTTCCCTTTCCCCCGCCATCTCTGAGTGCTAGAGTCTCCCAAGATTAAACCTTGGCCTGTTCTTTATCTGGTCTTACTCCTTTGGTGATCACATCATTCATTCTTAAGATTAACATATTGTCTCTTCAATTGGAACTCTAAGTTTATATCCCCTGTTTAGATTTCTCCTCTGAGCTCCAAACTTGTGTATCTACCTGCTTCCTTACATCTAATTCATTTCCAGCTAACATACCCCATTATTATTATTATTGCTTATTTCTGTATTTGCTTTTTTCCACTAGTCTGCAAGTTTCATAAAGGCAGATTTTTTAAACTTATAGTCAAGGTTGTTTACACAGCTCCTGGAACAGTGCCTAGTGCATAGCAATTACATCTTAAATATTTGTTGAATGAAAGAATGAATAAATGTCTTAAGTATTCAAATAGATATTTTTGATGTTTCTCCAATTTCTTCTGAGTTTATTTAAAAAGGAGTAATTGCTCTTATGTCATGGTATTGAATTTTTTATTCTTTGGCAATTTTTTGGCTCATCCCTATAGAGGGAATCATGTTTGGCCAATGCTTTAATAATAATAGATTTGATCAGTTATTTATTATGGGTTTCTGTTTCAGTTATTTCAGATCAAGGTGAGTGGAGAAGAGAATAGTTTGGATTTGCTGGGGGTTTATTTTTTCAGATAGAGTTACAATTGCCTGTGTAGAGTAAAAAGAGCTCACCTGGAAGCAGCCAAGGGCTGGAAACTTCCCTGTGGTGCTGAAGAGTTTTTTTGGCTTTGTTTTCCCCTTTAGTTACTGTTATGGAAGTAGCAGCAATAGGAATAACAGCAGTGAAACAATGAGGTTGATGACAATTGCTGGCATTTATAGAGTGCTTCATTACAGTGCTGGAGATGCAGGAGACTCTGTTCAATTCCTGGGTGGGGAAGATCCCCTGGTGGAGGAAATGGCAACCCACTCCAGTATTCTTGCAGGGGAAATCACATGGACAGAGAAGCCTGGCAGCTATAGTCCGTGGGGTTGCAATGAGTTGGACATGACTGAGCACGTATGCATTCACTGAGTACCAAGCACTGTGATGAGGTTTTACATGCAGTCTTTCACTTAAACCTCATAATGACCTTCTGAACCAAGTACTATTATTACTCCAACTTTGTACATGATAGATCTGAAACTTGGATAAATTAGGTAATTCAATAGCCACCCTCCAAGTTGGTTCCGAATGATCCTGACCTCCTGGTCTTTACATTCTTGTGTGTCTTCTCCCACATTGTACCAGGGCTGGCTGGTCTGTGGGACCAATAGCACATAGAAGAAATGAGGATATGTTTCTTCTGAGATTAGGTCAGAAAAGACAATGGACATTGTTTTGTTATCTTTTTCTCTCTCATTCTAATCACTTGTTATAGGGAAGGTGTTGTAGGGATGTCAGGCAGCCTCTAGGGAGGCCCGTGGGGTAAAGAACACTGCCAAACAAGTAACAAGGAATTGAGACCTGGCAACAACCACAGGACTGAGCTTGAAAGTGGATTCTCCAGCCCATTCGAGCTTTCAGATGGCTGTATCCCTGGCTGGCAGCTTGCCTGCAACCCCGTGAGGGCTCTAGAACCCAAATCACCTAGCTAAGGGGCTTCTGGATTCCTGATCTTCAGAAACTGTTTTGATATAATGAATGATAATTATCTTAAGCTGCTAAGCTTTGGCATAATATGTTATGCAACAGTAGAGAACCAATATATATAAACTTGATCAAGAACACACTATTGATAAGTAGTGGAACAAAAACTTGAACTTGGGTCTGTCAAACTTCAGAGCCTGAGTTCTAGACCACTGGGCTCCATTGCCATGGGGATAGCTATGGTATGTATCTAGCCCTCTTATCTGGGCCTATTGTGAACCACAACTGAGTCTTTGGATTTGCTGTGGCCTGTGAGACTAAGAACTGACCCTATGACTTCTAAGAGCGTCTTTCCCTCATTCCTAGTATGGATTAAGCTTTCAACTTATTTAAAATTCCCTCAATGATTTCCATAAGCACTTATAGAGAGCACGTTTAAGGTAACCTCTACTTAAATTGGATGCCCAGACTTCCTACTTAGACCAGGAGTCAGGAAACTTTTCTGTAAATGGGCACACAGCAAACATTTTAGGCTTTGTAGGAACAGTGGAGTTTAAAAAAATGTTGTATTGACTGATTTTGAGGCTCTGGCTAGGGGCTGGTCAGCTCCTCTTCTTCAGTAGCCATTTAAATCCATGTCACCCATTTACCTCTTTGAAGGGGCTCTCATACTCTGAGTGACTACATATTCACCTAGGGCTGGATACTTGATAACCAAGGATAGCCCTAATGCCCCAGAGCCCCCTGAAATGACTCAGATAAGCAAACCTTAAACCTGCTTACCCTGTATCATCCTTTCCTTTCTGTGGAAACCCTATTAAAGATGCTTGATCACAGTTCCCTGTGAAATTAAATATTTCCTGGTGTATCTCTAAACAAGAATGTCACAGCTATAAAGGATTCAAATCTTTCAAATGGGGCAGGGGGTTGAGCATGAACGTGCAAGAGGCAGCCATCTGCTACATCCACCACCCCTTACGGTAAACGAAGATTTAAGAATGTGAACAATCAAAAGTAGAAAGTCAAGTGGGCCTTAGGAAGCATTAACTGTGACCAAAGCTAGCGGAGGTGATGGAATTCCAGCTGAGCTATTTCAAATCCTAAAAGATGATGCTGTTAGTCTCCGGCCATAGCAGCCTGAAGGTGCCCAATCTCTTCTGATCTCGGAAGATGATGCTGTTAAAGTGCTGCACGCAATATGTCAGCAAATTTGGAAAACTCAGCAGTAGCCACAGGACTGGAAGAGGTCAGTTTTCATTCCAATACCAAAGAAGGCAGTGCCAAAGAATGTTCAGACTACCGCCCAGTTGTGTTCATGTCACATGCTAGCAAAGTAATGCTCAAAATCCTTCAAGCTAGGCTTCAACAGTATGTGAACTGAGAACTTCCAGATGTACAAGCTGGATTTAGAAAAGGTGGAGGAACCAAAGATCAAATTGCCAACATCTGTTGGATCATAGAAAAAGCAAGAGAATTCCAGAGAAACATCTACTTCTGCTTCCTTGACCATTAAAGACTCTGACTGTGTGGATCACAACAAACTGTGGAAAATTCTTAAAGAGATGGGAATATCAGGCCTTCTTAGTTGTCTTCTGAGAAACCTGTATGCAGGTCAAGAAGCAACAGTTAGAAGTGGACATGGAACTGGTTCGAAATTGGGAAAGGAGTTCGTAAAGGCTGTATATTGTCACTCTGCTTTTTTAACTTCTGTGCAGAGTACATCATGTGAAATGCCCTATTGCATGAAATCAAGATTGCTGGGAGAAATGTCAATAATATCAGTTATACAGATGATACCACCCTTATGGCAGAAAGTGAAGAGAAACTAAAGAGCCTCTTGATGAAAGTGAAAGAGGAGAGTGAAAAAACTGGTTTAGTTTTACCTCAAATTCATAAACCTAAGATCATGGCATCCAATCCCATCACTTCATGGCTAATAGATGGGGCAAAATAGAAATAGTGACAGACTATTTTCTTGGGCTCCAAAATCACTGCAGATGGTAACTGCAGCCATGAAATTAAAAGATGCTTGCTCCGTGGAAGAAAAGCTATGACCAACCTAGATAGCATATTAAAAAGCAGAAACATCACTTTGCTGATGACAAAAACGCATATGGTCAAAGCTATGGTTTATCCAATAGTCATGTCTAGATGTGAGAGTTGGACCATAAAGAAGGCTCAGTCAATCAGTCAGTTCAGTCGCTCAGTCGTGTCCGACTCTGCGACCCCATGAATCGCAGCATGCCAGGCCTCCCTGTCCATCACCAACTCCCGGAGTTCATCCAGACTCACGTCCATTGAGTCAGTGATACCATCCAGCCATCTCATCCTCTGTCTAAGTTAAATAAGCAGGGTGACAATATACAGCCTTGACGCACTCCTTTTCCTATTTGGAACCAGTCTGTTGTTCCATGTCCAGTCCTAACTGTTGCTTCCTGACCTGCATACAGATTTCTCAAGAGGCAGGTTAGGTGGTCTGGTATTCCCATCTCTTTCAGAATTTTCCACAGTTTATTGTGATCCACACAGTCAAAGGCTTTGGCATAGTCGATAAAGCAGAAGTAGATGTTTTTCTGGAACTCTCTTGCTTTTCCTGAACAAAAACTTGAACTTGGGTCTGTCAAACTTCAGAGCCTGAATTCTAGACCACTGGGCTCCATTGCTGTGGGGATAGCTATGGTATGTATCTAGCCCTCTTATCTGGGCCTATTGTGAACCACAACTGAGTCTTTGGATTTGCTGTGGCCTGTGAGACTAAGAACTGACCCTATGACTTCTAAGAGCATCTTTCCCTCATTCCTAGTATGGATTAAGCTTTCAACTTATTTAAAATTCCCTCAATGATTTCCATAAGCACTTATAGAGAGCACGTTTAAGGTAACCTCTACTTAAATTGGATGCCCAGACTTCCTACTTGACCAGGAGTCAGGAAACTTTTCTGTAAGTGGGCACATAGCAAACATTTTAGGCTTTGTGGGAACAGTGGAGTTTAAAAAAATGTTGTATTGACTGATTTTGAGGCTCTGGCTAGGGGCTGGTCAGCTCCTCTTCTTCAGTAGCCATTTAAATCCATGTCCCCCATTTACCTCTTTGAAGAGGCTCTCATACTCTGAGTGACTACATATTCACCTAGGGCTGGATACTTGACAACCAAGGATAGCCCCAATGCCCCAGAGCCCCCTGAAATGACTCAGATTAGCAAACCTTAAACCTGCTTACCCTGTATCATCCTTTCCTTTCTGTGGAAACCCTATTAAAGATGCTTGATCACAGTTCCCTGTGAAATTAAATATTTCCTGGTGTATCTCTAAACAAGAATGTCACAGCTATAAAGGATTCAAATCTTTCAAATGGGGCAGGGGGTTGAGCATGAACATGCAAGAGGCAGCCATCTGCTACATCCACCACCCCTTATGGTAAACGAGGATTTAAGAATGTGAACAATCAAAAGTAGGAAGTCAAGTGGGCCTTAGGAAGCATAACTGTGACCAAAGCTAGCGGAGGTGATGGAATTCCAGCTGAGTTATTTCAAATCCTAAAAGATGATGCTGTTAAAGTGCTGCACACAATACGTCAGCAAACTTGGAAAACTCAGCAGTAGCCGCAGGACTGGAAGAGGTCAATTTTTATTCCAATACCAAAGAAGGCAATGCCAAAGAACGTTCAAACTACTGCCCAGTTGTGCTCATGTCACGTGCTAGCAAAGTAATGCTCAAAATCCTTCAAGCTAGGCTTCAACAGTATGTGAACTGAGAACTTCCAGATGTACAAGCTGGATTTAGAAAAGGCAGAGGAACCAGAGATCAAATTGCCAACATCTGTTGGATCATAGAAAAAGCAAGAGAATTCCAGAGAAACATCTACTTCTGCTTCCTAAAGACTCTGACTGTGTGGATCACAACAAACTGTGGAAAATTCTTAAAGAGATGGGAATACCAGGCCATCTTAGCTGTCTCCTGAGAAACCTGTATGCAGGTCAAGAAGCAACAGTTAGAAATGGACATGAAACTGGTTCCAAATTGGGAAAGGAGTACGTAAAGGCTGTATATTGTCACTCTGCTTATTTAACTTCTGTGCAGAGTACATCATGTGAAATGCCCTACTGCATGAAATCAAGATTGCTGGGAGAAGTGTCAATAACATCAGTTATACAGATGATACCACCCTTATGGCAGAAAGTGAAGAGGAACTAAAGAGCCCCTTGATGAAAGTGAAAGAGGAGAGTGAAAAAACTGGTTTAGTTTTAACTCAAATTCATAAACCTAAGATCATGGTATCCAATCTCATCACTTCAAGGCTAACAGATGGGGCAAAATAGAAATAGTGATAGAATATTTTCTAGGGCTCCAAAATCACTGCAGATGGTAACTGCAGCCATGAAATTAAAAGATGCTTGCTCCGTGGAAGAAAAGCTATGACCAACCTAGACAGCATATTAAAAAGCAGAGACACCACTTTGCTGATGACAAAAATGCATATGGTCAAAGCTATGGTTTTTCCAGTAGTCATGTCTAGATGTGAGAGTTGGACCATAAAGAAGGCTCAATCAGTCAGTCCAGTCGCTCAGTCGTGTCCGACTCTTTGCGACCCCATGAATCGCAGCATGCCAGGCCTCCCTGTCCATCACCAACTCCTGGAGTTCATCCAGACTCACGTCCATTGAGTCAGTGATGCCATCCAGCCATCTCATCCTCTGTCGTCCCCTTCTCCTCCTGCCCCCAATCCCTCCCAGCCTCAGGGTCTTTTCCAATGAGTCAACTCCTTGCATGAGGTGCCCAAAGTACTGGAGTTTCAGCTTCAACATCATTCCCTCCAAAGNTCACAGAGCTTGCTCAAACTCTTGTCTACCAACTCATAATGCCATCCAGCATCTCATCCTCTGTCGTCCCCTTCTCCTCCTGCCCCCAATCCCTCCCAGCCTCAGGGTCTTTTCCAATGAGTCAACTCCTTGCATGAGGTGCCCAAAGTACTGGAGTTTCAGCTTCAACATCATTCCCTCCAAAGAAATCCCAGGGTTGATCTCCTTCAGAATGGACTGGTTGGATCTCCTTGCAGTCCAAGGGACTCTCAAGAGTCTTCTCCAACACCACACTTCAAAAGCATCAGTTCTTCGGCGATCAGCCTTCTTCACAGTCCAACTCTCACATCCATACATGACCACAGGAAAAACCATAGCCTTGACTAGACGGACCTTAGTCGGCAAAGTAATGTCTCTGCTTTTGAAAATGCTATCTAGGTTGGACATAACTTTTCTTCCA
>SJYT01064131.1:149936-187194 GCA_006410635.1 Cephalophus harveyi | reverse complement strand
AAAAATAAAGTCTGACTCTGTTTCCACTGTTTCCCCATCTATTTCCCATGAAGTGATGGGACCAGATGCCATGATCTTCATTTTCTGAATGGTTGAGCTTTAAGCCAAGTTTTTCACTCTCCTCTTTCACTTTCATCAAGAGGTCTTTTAGTTCCTCTTCACTTTCTGCCATAAGGGTGGTGTCATCTGCATATCTGAGGTTATTGATATTTCTCCTGACAATCTTGATTCCAGCCTGTGCTTCTTCCAGCCCCGTGTCTCTCATGATGTACTCTGTCTGCATAGAAGTTAAATAAAGTGAAAGTGAAAGTGAAGTCGCTCAGTCGTGTCCGACTCTTTGCGACCCGTGGACTGCAGCCCACCAAGCTCCTCTGTCCATGGGATTCTCCAGGCAAGAATACTGGAGTGGGTTGCCATTTCCTTCTCCAGGGGTTAAATAAGCAGGGTGATAATATACAGCCTTGACATACTCCTTTTCCTATTTGGAACTAGTCTGTTGTTCCATGTCCAGTTCTAACTGTTGCTTCCTGACCTGCATATAGGTTTCTCAAGAGGCAGGTCAGGTGGTCTGGTATTCCCATCTCTTTCAGAATTTTCCACAGTTTACTGTGATCCACACAGTCAAAGGCTTTGGCATAGTCAATAAGCACCAAAGAATTGATGCTTTCTAACTGTGGTGTTGGAGAAGACTCTTGAGAGTCCCTTGGACTACAAGAAGATCAAACCAGTCAACACTAAAGGAAATCAACCCTGAATGTTCATTGGAAGGACTGATGCTGACACTGAAGCTCCTATATTCTGGCCACCTTTTGTGAAGAACCGACTCGTTGGGAAAGACCCTGATGCTGGGAAAGATTGAGGGCAGGAGGAGAAAGGGCGACAAAGGATGAGATGGTTGGATGGCATTACTGACTCAATGGACATGAGTTTGAGCAAATTGTAGGAGACAGTGAAGGACGGGGAGCCTGGCTTGGGATCACAAAAAGTCGGACATGACTTGAGTGACTGAACAGCAACAATGATAATAATCAAGAAGCAGGATTTGGTCCCAGGTAGCTGAGATGTGTATAAAAGGAATGAATTCAGTGAGTTCAGACACTTGCATCTTCCCATACATAGAAGAATGCTCGATTCCTTGAGATCTGGTTTTCTTTAATGAAGAGACTGCCTGCCCCTTCTTGATACAAACTTCTATATATCCCAATTCCTTTCCCCACCTCCTTGGAGCAATCTCTCAGGTCCCTTCAGATGCTGTCTCCCGGGCTTGAAATCCTCATAATTACATCAGTTAAGATAACTCTCTACTTTCAGGTTGTGACTGCTTTTTTTAGTCGACATCCCTTTGTCCCTCTGCCTTGCAATTGACCCTGGTGCTTCTCCTGAGTGACTTTACATGGTGTGCTGTGTCCTGCCTAGGGAACTATGAGTAACAAAGTTGTAAAACTCTTTTCACTTTCTCTCTTGATCTGCATCTGGCTTCACCACCTCACCAAAGGTAATTGGTTAAAACAACAAGACATTCGGTTTTAGAGTCACAGGTAATGTGTCAGGTGTGGTGCCATAATAGCTGGTGCCACAATATATAAATGATGAGTGTGATTGTGTTCCAATAAAACTTTATTTATAAAAATAGGTTGTGGGCCAGATTTGGCACCCTGGCTGTGGTTTGCTGATCCCTTCTTTAAAGCATCCTTATGGATGTTAATTTTTCTGATCAATGGGTAACACTAAATAAAGTCTCATATATAAGCTAATTAGTAAAGCTTTTTAAGCTGTCAGTTAGATGAGACTGAATGACTCTTGCAGAAACTTGAAGGCCTGTGTACTGTTTTAGTTCTGATGCTTATCTGTGTTGAGATCTATTTTTGTGTGTGTGTGAGTTAAATAAATTTTTTTTGGCTGCACTGGGTCTTTGTTGTTGTGCTCATGCTTGTCTAGTTGTGGCATGTGGGCCTATGCACAGTGTTAGTTAAGGCCCCTGATCTCGCTGAGGCAGCAGAGTGCGGTGGCATGAAGTGAGATCTTAATTCCCTGCCCAGGAAGTGAACCTGGGAAGCCCGGATGAGAATCAGGAATCCTAGCCACCAGACAAGCAAGCACGAGAGGCAAGAAGCTATTTTCCCCTGGATCTTTGCTCCCTGCAAAAAAAAGCATCTATCATGGAGGCAGAAACTGTAAATGCAGATACAAGGTTTATTATTAGAGACCGAGCACACAACAAGTGGGAGAGCACGTAGAAAAACAATTTGTTAATACAGAAGCAAGGCAGAGATGCACACCCTGAGAGAAAAGGTATGGGCATGCCTGCTAGTGAGGAAGAACACCGTAAAGAGGCAGTTAAGTCATTTTTATAGGCCAGTTCTTTCGAGTCTTTGTCTTCCTTCAGGCCAAGTATTTGGTTTCTTTTTCCACACCTCACCTACCCTGAGACCCTCCCCTGGGGTGTGCATACATCCCACAGCCAAGATGGATCTCAAAGTGAAGTCTTCTGAGAGGAGCAGGGCTCATGATGGCCTGGAATTAGCTCCTGACTTTTGAGCCACAAGGAGTTTTCTGTGCATGTGTAGTGTCTCCCTTGCCCCAGAAGAGGGGAGAAGGGAGATCCCTTAATCCTTTATTCAAACAGGTTTTGCCCCTCTTTGTCCTTGCCATAACTATTACCTCAAGGCATTTACAAGAGACCAACACTGGCTATTTACCCTGTTTCTATTGTTACTTCCATTTCCGAGAGCAGACAGGAGGCTGATTGTGAATGTCTAACCTGAGCCCATCTCTCTCCTACATCACCATGACTGTGGGATCTTAGTTCCCTGAGCGAGGACCATACCCATGTCCCCTACATTAGCAGGCAGATTCTTAACACTGGGCCACCAGGGAAGTCCCAAGTCTATTGCTGACTTAAATAAAAACACACAATATAAGAGTTGTGAATTTAAATTTTGTTCAGGGTCTTACTAAGGACTATAGCCTGGGAGACAGCTCGGAGGAACTGCTTTGGAGAACTGGGGGAGGAGCCAGTCTAATAACATGTAGTCAGGCATTCATCTTGGTAAAAGATTACTGCTAATCATGAAGAACAGATATCTCAGGTTAATGATTTTAGTACCTTTTTACGTATGGGAAGATGCTACTATCTGGAGTCACTGAAATTCTTCCTGAAATGTACATCTGACTGTCTAGGGGCCCCTTATCCAGAGCATAGAATGCCTCATCCTGTTTTATCATCCTGAATTCTTTTCAGGGTTCACTGTTGTTGGGAGACTGCAGTGGGTTGCAATTTAACCCTTGCATAACTGAATGATGATGGATGCCCTTTGTTCCTTTTTTGTTCACATGATCATCATAGTATTATACTTCATATGCTTTTAGAATGACAGTAATAAAAATGGAATGACAGAATGATCTCTGTTCGTCTCCAAGGCAAACCATTCAATATCACAGTTATCCAAGTCTATGCCCCAACCAGGAATGCTGAAGAAGCTGAAGTTGAACGGTTTTATGAAGACCTACAAGACCTTTTAGAACTAACACCCCAAAAAGATGTCCTTTTCATTATAGGGGACTGGAATGCAAAAGTAGGAAGTCAAGAAACACCTGGAGTAATAGGCAAATTTGGCCTTGGAATGCGGAATGAAGCAGGGCAAAGACTAATAGAGTTTTGCCAAGAAAATGCACTGGTCATAGCAAACACTCTCTTCCAACAACACAAGAGAAGACTCTACACATGGACATCACCAGATGGTCAACACCGAAATCAGATTGATTATATTCTATGCAGCCAAAGATGGAGAAGCTCTATACAGTCAACAAAAACAAGACCAGGAGCTGACTGTGGCTCAGATCATGAACAAGTGGGAGACCACATAGAAAAACAATTTGTTAATACAGAAGCAAGGCAGAGATGCACACCCTGAGAGAAAAGGTATGGGCATGCCTGCTAGTGAGGAGGAGCACAGGAAAGAGGCAGTTAAGTCATTTTTATAGGCCAGTTCTTTTGGGTCTTTGTCTTCCTTCAGGCCAAGTATTTGGTTTCTTTTTCCACACCTCACCTACCCTGAGACCCTCCCCTGGGGTGTGCATACATCCCACAGCCAAGATGGATCTCGAAGTGAAGTCTTCTGAGAGGAGCAGGGCTCATGATGGCCTGGAATTAGCTCCTGACTTTTGAGCCACAGGAGTTTTCTGGGCGTGTGTAGTGTCTCCCTTGTCCCAGAAGAGGGGAGAAGGGAGCTCCCTTAATCCTTTATTCAAACAGGTTTTGCCCCTCTTTGTCCTTGCCATAACTATTACCTCAAGGCATTTACAAGAGACAAACACTGGCTATTTACCCTGTTTCTATTGTTACTTCCATTTCCGAGAGCAGACAGGAGGCTGATTGTGAATGTCTAACCTGAACCCATCTCTCTCCTACATCACCAGGACTGTGGGATCTTAGTTTCCTGAGCGAGGACCATACCCATGTCCCCGACATTAGCAGGCAGATTCTTAACACTGGGCCACCAGGGAAGTCCCAAGTCTATTGCTGACTTAAATAAAAACACACAATAAAAGAGTTGTGAATTTAAATTTTGTTCAGGGTCTTACTGAGGACTATAGCCTGGGAGACAGCTCGGAGGAACTGCTTTGGAGAACTGGGGGAGGAGCCAGTCTAATACATGTAGTCAGGCATTCATCTTGGTAAAAGATTACTGCTAATCATGAAGAACAGATATCTCAGATTAATGATTTTAGTACCTTTTTACATATGGGAAGATGCTACTATCTGGAGTCACTGAAATTCTTCCTGAAATGTACATCTGACTGTCTAGGGGCCCCTTTATCCCAAGCATAGAATGCCTCATCCTGTTTTATCATCCTGAATTCTTTTCAGGGTTCACTGTTGTTGGGAGCCTGCAGTGGGTTGCAATTTAACCCTTGCATAACTGAATAATGACGGATGCTCTTTGTTCCTTTTTTGTTCACATGATCATCATAGTATTATACTTCATATGCTTTTAGAATGACAGTAATAAAAATGGAATCACTTCACAGAAAGCTGATTGTATGCCAGCTACTGTGCCAAATGCTTTTATATTCATTATCATTATTCATTTTTCTAAGGACAACTGTTCAGTTCAGTTTAGTTGCTCAGTCATGTCCGACTCTTTGTGATCCCATGGACTGCAGCACACCAGTCTTCCCTGTCCATCACCAGCTCCTGGAACTTGCTCATACTCATGTCCATCAAGTTGGTGATGCCATATAACCACCTCATCCTCTGTCGTCCCCTTCTCCTCCTGCCTTCAATCTTTCCCAGCATCAGGGTCTTTCCCAATGAGTCAGTTTTTCGCATCAGGTGGCCAAAGTATTGGAGTTTCAGCTTCAGCATCAGTCCTTCCAATAAATATTCAGGGTTGATTTCCTTTAGGATTGACTGGTTTTATCTCCTTGCAGTCCAAGAGACTCTCAAGAGTCTTCTCCAACACCACAGTTCAAAAGTATCAATTCTCCGGTGCTCAGCTTTCTTTATGGTCCAACTCTCACATCCATACGTGACTAATGGAAATACCTTAGCTTTGACTAGATGGACTTTTGTTGACAAAGTAATGTCTGTGCTTTTTAATATGCTCTCTAGGTTGGTCATAGCTTTTCTTCCAAGGAGCAAACATCTTTTAATTTCATGTCTGCAGTCACCATCTGCAGTGATTTTGGAACCCAGGAAAATAAAGTCTGCCACTGTTTCTATTGTTTCCCCATCTATTTCCCATGAAGTGATGGGACTGGATGCCATGATCTTAGTTTTTTGAATATTGAGTTTATGGGGACAACTGTGTCTCCCCATTTTGCAGGGGACAAAACTGAAGCTTAGAGAAGCCCAGGAGATTGCTTCTACTAAATGGTAGAGGCAGCAGTCAATTCAGATAGTCTGACTTTAAAAAATCATGTTCTTGACCCAGTTATGCAATTACATTTCTGAGATTCCCTCGTCTCCTTTAAAGCATGTCAAAGCTATCCTTTAAAAATGTCAATTGGCTTCAATTATGATTATTTAATATATTATTTCTTTCATTAAATAACTTTTAATTTTAGGTATCCCCCAAAGGATAGACATACTTTTTTCGTAATTGGATGTTGTACAAAGTGACAGGATTGATTCTTGCATTCATTTTAGTTCTTAATAGAATATATTAGTTTAGCTGGAATTGTTAATATTCCCTAGGGGAGAATCCAGTGCCCAAGGCACTGATTGATAAATCAAAGTCTTTAGTGAGTCTAGTAAATCAACTGTCACACATATGTCAACCTTTTCTCCAGAGTATAGATTTTATCCAGGACAAGGGTGTTTATTCCTTTCTATTGTTTTCTCCTTCAAAACTGTATTATACTAAGGTATTTAAACAAATCCCTGAGACTGCAAGCTTTTTTCCCTTAAAAAAAAATTGCAATAGGGATCTTGCTTTTTCCAGCTATTTTAGGGAAAGAACTCAGTTGTTTGCATATTTGCATTTTAACCCCTAACCTCTCCTGAGGACAAATAGCGTCTGACTATTAAGCCCACAGGCGCAGCACTGGGACTGTGGATTAAGCCTCTGAATGCTGACTAGTTTTCCGCAGCATCCCCAGCATGTGTGAAGAATGTGTTTGTAGCTGGGAGGCAAACAGAACATCCAAAGCTGAGCAAGAATTTTGAAAAATAGTTGTCTTATGTATAAATTTATTTTGCTTGTAGTGTTTTATTCTTGTTGGTTTCATTATTCCTTATTTCCACTTTCTTTTAAAATAGCTTGGTTTTGTTTGATATTCTCCTGACTGAAGTTTTGGTCACTTGTGGAATGCTGCAGTCTTGATTGTTAAATGTTCTTTGTTTCTTTATCATTTAAATACTAAGCCATTGATGGGTGGCTCAGAAATTTTACCCTACCCCCGCCCCCGTTAGAGAAGGCCTGGTGATTTCCAATAGGATGTCTGTGTGGCCTTCCCTCTAAACAAATAAGGCCCCATTTGGAAGTGTTGGCAGGTACTGTACTGGAAGGCAATAGCTTAGGTTTGTAGTGTGTATAATAGAAGAGCACGACTCTGGGCTGTGGATTTATTTCTCTAAGTTTAAGTTATTATTGTCCTTGCTTTCAGATAAAAAACCCAAATATAGTCTCTCAGCTGGCTCTTTATTCTTTAGCATGCATAGAAGTGTGAATTATATTTGAGTAGAACAACCAAACTAAACTGATGCATTGGCACATTAATCTAAAGAGTCACCGATAGTGATTTATAGAGACTCTTTTGGCAAGGCATGGAGGGGTTGAGGGTGGAGTGGGGCAGGTGAAGGCTGATCCAGGATGAAGTAAAATCTAGCCTCTGCCCTCAGGAGCTCAAGATACAGGACAGAGTAAAGAAAATGCCAGAGAGTTTACCCATCAGGGAAAGAATCCTGTTCGAGAGGTTGTGGCCAATGGAGCATCAGAGGTGAACTTCAACGGACTGATGGTATTTCAACAATGTAGCTACATTTATCCTGACTGTAAAAGCACAGGGGAGAGGGGGGTGGGGTGGGGAGAGACTCTGTGTGTGTGTGTGTCTTGTCTCTTTGGAGAATGGCTCTTCACTTCAGCTGGCACAAGTGTAGGGGAGCAATGGAATATAAGTCTCATCAGCAATGTATATTTTCCTTTCATATATAGGAAATTGCATCCTTATCTGTAGGGATGATGATTCTATTTACTATATAGTCAAATGCTAAATCCATTGTTAGCTATTTTGTAAATTGTAATGTTACTGACACATAATGAGCTGTATGTTCTAATTCTTAAAAATAGTTATGATAATGCTGCCTCCTGGCTCAGGGTCATGGTGTAAATTCTATCACACAGCCTGTGCTTTCTGGATATCTTTATTCATTATCTGCCTGTATGTTTAAACTGGGAATTGATCCCTAACCTAGGCCAGATGTTAGGATTAGCAGCAAGTAGTTTTAACTATATTGTGGTTTTTGAGGGGCAACTTTCACTTTACTGTTGGGATGAGCTAAAATATTTCACTTACTGAATAAGAGATAATATTAAATTGCCTTTCTACTAAAACTATACTGCTCATCGGAATTTCTCTTTGTTATGTTATTGTTGGGGGAGTTTGTAATTTCCTCGGTTCTGTCTCGCTGCAGCAAAAATTTGAAGCGATGGACAAATTGGTATTACAGCCCTGTGTAATTTCCTCAGACGGACCAGTGTTACAGCTCTATGTTACAGCTCAGTTTTATTTAGAAAGCAAAGGAAAATACATCTTCGAGGCTTGAGGGTGGGCCAACCCAAAAGATGCAAAGAGAAGAGAAGCCCCTAGCTCAATTTTGGCTCCTCTTTTTATATGTTTTTTTCTCCTCCCACTGAGTCTGTCCTGTGTAAATTGGGCTAGCCAGGAGAGCTGTTTGTTTTACCTGGGGTCCTCACTCTGGTCCTCAGAGTTTTCTTTGTTCTGTTTTTGAGGGCTTTTCCCTTCTTTGTCTTTTAGCCACTGCAATTTTGGACTCCTTTTTCCTATTCTAACTACCTAACATTATATTATTAGAAAACACAATAAACCACATTGCCTACTCTATTTTTTGTATGTTTTGAGGTTGTTTTTGTTTAGTTGCTAAGTTGTGTGAGACTCTTTGCGACCCCATGGACTGTAGTATGCCAGGCTTCCATGTCCTTCACTGTCTACTGGAGTTTGCTCACACTCTTGTCTGTTGAGTCGGTGATGCCATCGGTGATTGGTCAGTGATTGGCACCTCATCCTGTGTCACCCCCTTCTCCTCCTGCCCCCAATCTTTCCCAGCATGAGGGTCTTTTTCAATAAACTGGCTCTTCACATCAGGTGGCCAAAGTATAGGAGCTTCACCTTCAGCATCAGTTCTCCCAGTGAATATTTAGGGTTGATCTCCCTTAGGATTGACTGGTTTGATCTCCTTGCTGTCCAAAAGACTCATAAGTCTTCTCTAGCACCAAAGTTCGAAAGCATCAGTTCTTTGGTGCTCAGCCTTCTTTATGGTCCAACTCTCACAACCGTACATGACTACTGGTTAAACCATAGCTTTGACCATACAGCCCTTGGTGTACAAAGTGATGTCTCTACTTTTTAATATGCTGTCTAGGTTCGTCATAGCTTTCCTTTCAAGGAACAAGTGTCTTTTTCTTTTAATTTCATGACTGCAGTCACCATCTGCAGTGATTTTGGAGCCCAATAATATAAAATCTGTCACTGTTTCCGCTTTTCCCCTTTCTATGAAGTGATGGAACTGGATGCCATCATGATCTTAGTTCTTTAAATGTTGAGTTATAAGCCAGCTTTCTCACTCTCCTCTTTCACTCTCATCAAGAGGCTCTTTGGTTCCTCTTCATTTTCTGCCATTAGAGTGGTATCATCTGCATATCTGAGATTGTTGCTATTTCTCCCAGCAATCTTGATTCCAGCTTGTGATTTGTTCAGCCCAGTATTTCATATGGTGTTCAGTTCAGTTCAGTTCAGTCGCTCAATCATGTCCAACTCTTTGCGACCCCATGAATTGCAGCACATCAGGCCTCCCTGTCCATCACCAACTCCTGGAGTTCACTCAAACTCATGTCCATTGAGTTGGTGATGCCATCCAGCCCGCAATCCTCCGTCGTCCCCTTCTCCTCCTGCCCCCAATCCCTCCCAGCATCAGAGTCTTTTCCAATGAGTCAATTCTTTGCATGATGTGGCCAAAGTACTGGAGTTTCAGCTTTAGCATCATTCCTTCCAAAGAACACCCAGGACTGATCCCCTTTACAATGGACTGGTTGGATCTCCTTGCAGTCATATGGTGTACTCTTATATAAGTTAAATAAGCAGGGTGACAATATACAGCCTTGACATACTCCTTTCCCATTTTGAACCAGTCTGTTTTTATTTCTCTGGTTATAACTGTTGCTTCTGGATCTACATATAGGTTTCTCAGGAGACAGGTAAGGTGGTCTGGTATTCCCATCTCTTTAAGAATTTTCCACAGTTTGTTGTGATACACACAGTCAAAGACTTTGGCCTAGTCAGTAAAGCAGAAGTAGATGTTTGTCTGGAATTCACTTGCTTTCTCTATGGTCCATCAGATGTTGGCAATTTGCTCTCTGGTTCCTCTGCCTTTTCTAAATCTAGCTTGTACATCAGAAAGTTCTTGAAGCCTGATTTGAAGGATTTTGAGCATTACCTTGCTAACATGTGAAATGAGTGCAATTGTGGAGTAGTTTGAACATTCTTTGGCATTGTCTTTCTTTGGGATTGGAATAAAACTGACCTTTTCCATCCTGTGGCCTCTGCTGAGTTTTCCAAATTTGCTGACCTACAGAGTGCAGCACTTTAACAGCATCATCTTTTAGGATTTGAAATAGCTCAGCATCATCTTTTAAGATTTGAAATCACTTCTACTAGGTTTGTTCTTGGTAAAGCTTCCTATGGCCTGGTTCACTTCACACTCCAGGATGTCTGGCTCTAGGTGACTGACCACACCATCATGGTTATCCAGGTCATTATGATCTTTTTTGTGTAATTTTTCTCTTTGGAGGTAAGAAACTAGTATTTTTTTTTTTAACATATACTTTGTAGACATTCTGCTGTGATAACATGAGAGGGGCCAGGGCAATTAACTGAACAAGAAGGAAATTTCAAAATTGATGGATTAAAATATGCTATTTTTTAATGAAATGGATTAGGATTTGAAGGAAGGATTTTACTGGGTTATAACTGATCAATTTTTAGTAGCATTCCTAAGAAATTAGTAGTAGTAACAGGATTGTAGCACACCTCTGAAATCCATTGTAATGGTTTAGTATACAAATAAATCACTTGAAAAATTTAAAGAGTAAAGACTCCCAGGTCTAAACTGTAGATGTTTTGATTCCATAACTCTGTGATGGGGCCCATAAATCTGCTTTTAATCATTGTCTCAGGCGATTGAGAAATGCTTCACTGCAACACAGGTGCTTTAACAAAAACCTGTGTTTAGTGTTGGGGACCTGCTCAATGAAGGTGTGAAAGTGAAAGTGTTAGCTGGTTAGTCGTGTCTGACTTTTTGCAACCACACGGACTGTAGCCTGCAGGACTCCTCTGCCCTTGGAATTCTCTAGGCAAGAATACTGGAGTAGGTTGCACTTCCCTTCTCCAGGACATCTTCCCTACTCAGGCATTGAACCCAGGTCTCCTGCATTGTAGGCAAATTCTTTACCATCTGCACCACTGGGGAAGCCCCAAGGAACATGTATAGAGTTTAAAATTAACAATGGTGTTGGGCAGTGTCAAGTGATGGTATAAACTGCCATAGAGCTAGAAGCTAAAATTCTTGATGTTCATGCTTTTGAGTGAAATATGGATCATCTGTGATTAATGATGATTTTGTTTTTTCCTTTCAAATCTTTGTTACTCTCCTCGACCCCTTTTCTCTGCTGGCTAGAGTACAGTACTGAGCAGCACTGGTAATAATGGACACCAATGATTTATTCTCTCTTTTTTTTTCAATTTTTTTGATGTGGACCATTTAAAAAGCTTTTATGGAATTTGTTACAATATTCTGCTTTACGTTTTGGTTTTTTGGCCATGAGGCATGTGGAATTTTACCTCCCTGGCCATGGATTTTTCCTGCACCTCCTGTGTTGGAAGGCAAAGTTTTAACCACTGTACCATCAGGGAAGTCCCTTTCTTTCAGTTTTATTGAGATATAGTTGACATACATCACTGTCTAAAGTGTGCTTACATGTATTGATTTGACATATATTTTGTAAAATAATTACCACATAAGTTTAGTTAGCATTCATTATCTGAGATAGATATGATAAAAAGTTTTCAATTTTTCACTGTTGAGTATGATAACTCTGTGTTTTTCACATATGTCCTTTATTATTTTGAGAAAAATTCCTTTTATCCCTAGTTTATTGACTATTTTTATTACAAAAGAATGTTGAATTCTGTCAAATGCTTTTCTGCATCAAGATGGTCATGTATTTTTTCCTTCATTCTGTTAATACTGTGTATTACATTGATTTGCATATGTTAAATCATCTGTGTATGCTGAGAATAAACCTTACTTGGTCATAATCTTTCCTTATAATTCATATAATCCACTTGTGTAATTCTTTTAATATGCTGCTGAATTCAGTTTACTATATTTTGTTGAGGATTTTTGCATCAGTACACGTAAGGGATATTGGTTGGTAGTTTTCTTGTTGTGTCTTTTTTTAGAATTACAAAGTGTTCCTTATTCTTTAATTTTTTTTTGAAGAATTTAGAAGGATTGATGTTATTTTCCTCATCTGTAAGAGTCCTTTATATATTAGGAATATTATTCCTTTATCTGTGATATATTGCAAGTGTTCTTACCCCCAACCCAGTTTGTTTTCTTGACTTTCTTGATGATAAAACTATGCAGTAGTTTTTTAAAATTTTCCTTTTGTAGTCAAATTTATCAATTTCTTTTCTTCCATGAATTCTGAATTTGGGGCCATAGTTAGAAAGCCTTTTCCTAAACTCAAGTTCAAGCAAAATTCACCTTCATTTTTTCTAGTACTTGCATGGTTTCACTTTTATATTTAGATGCCTGATTCATTCAGAGTTTATTTATTTATTTTTTAAATTTTATTTTTACTTTATTTTACTTTACAATACCGTATTGGTTTTGCCATACATTGACATGAATCCACCATGGGTGTATATGAGCTCCCAATCCTGAATCCCCCTCCCACCTCCCACCCCATATCATCTCTCTGGATCATCCCCGTGTACCAGCCCCAAGCATCCTGTATCCTGTATCGAACATAGGCTGGTGCTTCGTTCTTACATGATAGTATACACGTTTCAATGCTATTCTCCCAAATCATCCCACCCTCTCCCTCTCCCACAGAGTCCAAAAGTCCATTCTATACATCTGTGTCTCTTTTGCTGTCTCACATACAGGGTCATCATTGCCATCTTTCTAAATTCCATATATATGTGTCAGTATACTGTATTGGTGTTTTTCTTTCTGGCTTACTTCACTCTGTATAATAGGTTCCAGTTTCATCCATCTCATTAGAACTGATTCAAATGAATTCTTTTTAATGGCTGAGTAATACTCCATTGTGTATATGTACTACAGCTTTCTTATCCATTCATCTGCTGATGGACATCTAGGTTGTTTCAACCACTTGTAGAAGAATGAAACTAGGTCACTTTCTAACACCACACACAAAAATAAACTCAAAATGGATTAAAGATCTAAACGTAAGACCAGAGTTTATTTTTGTGTATTGTGTAGGCCATAGATCTAATTTAATTTTTCCAAAGTGGTTAATTTAAAAAACTAAGGTCATGGCATGAGGTCTCATCACTTCATGGACAATAGGTGGGGAAAAAATGGAAGCACTGACAGATTTTATTTTCTTGGGCCCCCAAAATCACTATGGACAGTGATTGCAGCCATGAAATTAAAAGATGCTTGCTCATTGCAAGAAAAGCTATGAGAAACCTAGGCAGCATATTAAAAAGCAGAGATATCATTTTACTGACAAAAGTCCATCTAGTCAAAGCTATCGTTTTTCCAGTAGTCATGTATGGATGTGAGATTTGGACCATAAAGAAAAACTGGGAACCAATGAATTGATGCTTTTGAACTGTGGAGTTGGAAAAGACTCTTATGAGTCCCTTGGACAGCAAGGAGATCAAACCAGTCAATCCTAAAGGAAATCAACCCTGAATATTCATTGGAAGGACTGATGCTGCAGCTGAAGCTCTGATACTTTGGCCACCTGATGGGAAGAGCCAACTATTTGGAAAAGACCCTGATGCTGGGAAAGATTGAGGGCAAGAGGAGAAGGGGGTGGCAGAGGATGAGATGGTTAGATAGCATCACTGACTCAGTGGACATGAGTTTGAGCAAACTCTGGGAGGTAGGAAAGTGTGATGGAATTTACACCATGACCCTGACCTAGGAGTCAGCATTATCATAACTATTTTTAAGGTAAGTACAGGGAAGCCTGATGTGCTGCAGTCCATGGGGTCCCAAAGAGTCGGATATGACTTAGTGGCCGAACAATAACAAGTGGTTAATCAGTTGTCTCAGTACCATTTATTAAAAACTCTATTTACTCCCCTGTGACTTGAAATTCAATCCTTATTACATAAAAAATTTTTATTGTACTTGGGTCTCTTTCCAGACTTTCTATTCTGTTATGCTGGTCTGTCTCTTCATATGTACCATATTGTTTTAAGAACAGAATTTTTACAGTATGTATTTTTAAAAGTTTTTAATTAATTTATTTATTTTTGCTGTGCTGGGTCTTCATTGCTGCATAAGCTTTTTGCTAGTTGTGGCGAGTGGGGGCTACTCTGTAGTTGCAGTGCATGGGCTTCTCACTGTGGTGGCTTCTCTTGTTGTGGAGCACAGGCTCTAAGATGCGGGCTTCAGTAATTGCGGCTCTTGGGCTCTAGAGCACAAGCTCAGTAGTTGTGGCTCATGGGCTTAGTTGCCGTGCAGCCTGTGGGATCTTCCTGAATCAGGGATAGATCCTGTGTCTCCTGCATTGGCAGGTGGATTCTTTACCATTGAGCCACCAGGGAATCCCAACAACAATGAGACTAATCCTTCTTGTAGCATTTTGTTCCTCCTTGCTTCCTTCTCTCTTTCTTTTTCTCTCTTTACATATTTTTAAAGTCTTCGTTTTTTTTGTTGTTGTTTTTTTTTTTTTAAGAGCAGTTTTAGGTTCACAGCAAAATGGAGAGGAAGTGCAGAGATTTCCTTTATATCCCATGGTCTCACACTTGTACAGCCTGCCTTATTACCAACATCCCTCACCTGAGAAGCTGTATATTTGTTATAATTCATGAATCTACACTGACATGTTATAGTCAACCAAAGTCCACAGTTTACATTAGGGTTCACTCTTGGTGTTGCATAGTCTATAAGTTTGGATACAATGTACATATTGTATTCTTTATTATTGTTATCATACAGAATATTTTCACTGTCTTGAAAATATTTTTTTACCTATAGCATTTTTTTTTAGTATTTTTGTAATCTTTTTACATTTTTATTTTTTCATATCAAGTTTAGTGTCATCTTGCTTAGTTCCATAAAAAAAATCTTGTTGGTTTTTAGATGTGTATAAGAGACAGCTGTATAATAGGTTCCAGTTTCATCCATCTCATTAGAACTGATTCAAATGAATTCTTTTTAATGGCTGAGTAATACTCCATGAATATCTTTCTATCTGTTCTAGTCTCCTTTTACATCTTTCAGGAGTGTTCTATAAATTTCCTTATATAGGCTTTACCTATTTCTTGTTTAATATATTCCCAAGTATTTTATTTTTGTTATTGCTGTAAGTGGAGTTTTCTCTATTGCTCACTTTTATTTTTTTTAAAAAGTATTTATTTTTACTTATCTTTATTCTTAAAGGCTATTTTCTTTTGCTAGGTATAAACCAAGGCAATATATGAAGATACCATGGCTTTATACCATTGTTGTAAGTTGTTATTTTCCTTCAGCACATTGATGATATTTAATAATATCCTAGTATTTTCTAGCATCCATATTTTCTCTTGAGATATTAGCAGTCAGGCTAGCTGTGGGTCCTTTGAAGATCATGTTTCTTTTTCTGTGACTCCTTTTCAGATTTTCTCCTGTTTGATTCTCTGTTGTTTCACTGTGATGTGTCTAGGTGTGGATTAAAAAAAATTGGGATCTTTGGGATTTGTTAAGCTTTGTGAAGTTGTGGGTTGGTGAATTTTGTAAGTTCTGGAAAATTCTCATTCATTATATCTTTATGTATAGCCTCTGTTTATTCTCTTATCTGAAATTCTGATTAAATGTATATTAGACTTTTTCACTGTGTTCTCTGGGTTTGTTCTTTTTCATCTATATTTTATGTATATTTCTTCACGCTCCATTCCAGATAGCTGCTTCTGACTTTTCTCTTGGTTTGTCAGTGACCTCTTCAGCTGTGTCTGATTTGCTATTATCTGTCCATTGAACGTTTTATTTACTGTTTTTTAGATGTACAACTGCTATTTGACTCCTTTTCACTTCTGCAATGCCACATTTTAAAGTTTACAGTTCTCTGATGACATTTGCAACTTTTTCTTTTATTTCTTTGATCATAGTGAAAATAGTGATTTTATAATCTGGGTCAGAAAAGCCTAATATCTAAGGTGTTGAAGTCTTTCTGTTGTATCTTTTTCCCTGCTGGTTCTTGATGAAAGAGTTCCCCCTCTGTGCCCCTACCTTGAATGCTTAATTCTCTTTGACTGTATTCTGGTCATTGTACTTGAAAACATATTTGTGGGAAAAAATTGAGACATAGGACAATTGAACCTTCTTCCAGAGAAAATTTTTGCTTGCTTTACTAGTAAGGTCTGCAGACCTTACTAGTTAGAGCTATCTTATAGCAAGTTCAAGTCTGATATTCTCAGAATTATCCAGAAAGAGCAAAGTCTTGGAGTCTTCAGTTCACTCAGTTCAGTTGCTCAGTTGTGTTCGACTCTTTGCGACCCCATGGACTGCAGCACACGAGGCCTCTTTGTTTATTGCCAACACCCGGAGTCCACCCAAACCCATGGCCATTGAGTCGGCCATCCAACCATCTCATCCTCTGTCGTCCCCTTCTCCTCCTGCCTTCAGTCTTTCCCAGCATCAGGGTCTTTTCCAATGAGTGAGCTGTTCGCATCAGGTGGCCAAAGTATTGGAGTTTCAGCTTCAGCATCAGTCCTTCCAATGAATATTCGGGACTGATTTCCTTTAGGATGGACTGGTTGTATCTCTTTGCAGTCCAAGGGACTCTCTAGAGCCTTCTTCATCACCACAGTTCAAAAGCATCAATTCTTCAGTGCTCAGCTTTCTTCACAGTCCAACTCTCACATCCATACATGACCACTGGAAAAACCATAGCCTTGACTCGACGGACCTTTGTTGTCAAAGTAATGTCTCTGCTTTTTAATATGCTGTCTAGGTTGGTCATACAGAGAAGTCAATGACAACCCACTCCAGTACTCTTGCCTGGAAGATCCCATGGACTGAGGAGCCTGGTAGGCTGCAGTCCATGGGGTGGATAGGAGTGGGACATGGCTGAGCGACTTCACTTTCACTTTTCACTTTCATGCATTGGAGAAGGCAATGGCAACCCACTCCAGTATTCTTGCCCGGAGAATCGCAGAGATGGGGGAGCCTGGTGGACTGCCGTCTCTGAAGTCACACAGTGTCGGACACAACTGAAGCGACTTAGCAGCAGCAGCAGCAGGTTGGTCATAACTTTTCTTCCAATGAGCAAGCATCTTTTCATTTCATGGCTGCAGTCACCATCTGCAGTGATTTTGGAGGCCCCCCCCACACACACACACCAAACAAAGTCTGTTTCTGTTTCTGTTTCCCGATCTATTTCCCATGAAGTGATGGAACCAGATGCCATGATCTTCATTTTCTGAATGTTGATCTTTAAGCCAACTTTTTCACTCTCCTCTATTCACTTTCATCCAGAGGCTCTTTAGTTCTTCTTCACTTTCTGCCATAAGGGTGGTGTCACCTGCATATCTGAGGTTATTGATATTTCTCCCGGCAATCTTGATTCCAGCTTGTGCTTCATCCAGCCCAGCATTTCTCATGATGTACTCTGCATTTAAGTTAAATAAGCAGGGTTACAATATACAGCCTTGACGTACTCCTTTCCCTATTTGGAACCAGTCTGTTGTTCCATGTCCAGTTCTAACTGTTTCTTCCTGACCTGCATATAGATTTCTCAAGAGGCAGGTCATATGGTCTGGTATTCCCATCTCTTTCAGAATTTTCCACAGTTTGTTGTGTTCTACACAGTCAAAGGCTTTGGCATAGTCAATAAAGCAGAAATGGATATTTTTCTGGAACTCTCTTGATTTTTCAATGATCCAACGGATGTTGGCAATTTGATCTTTGGTTCCTTTGCCTTTTCTAAATCCAGCTTGAACATCAGGAAGTTCACAGTTCACGTACTGTTGAAGCCTGGCTTGGATAATTTTGAGCATTACTTTACTAGCGTGTGAGATGAGTACAATTGTGCAGTAGTTTGAGCATTCTTTGGCATTGCCTTTCTTTGGGATTGAAATGAAAACTGATCTTTTCCAGTCCTGGGGCCACTGCCAAGTTTTCCAAATTTGCTGGCATGTTGAGTGCAGCACTTTCACAGCATCATCTTTTAGGATTTGAAATAGCTCAACTGGATTTCCATCACCTCCACTAGCTTTGTTCGTAGTGATGCTTCCTAAGGCTCACTTGACTTTGCATTCCAGGATGTCTGGCTCTAGGTGGATGATCACACCATCATGATTATCTGGGTCATGAAGATCTTTTTTGTATAGTTCTTCTGTGTATTCTTGCCACCTCTTCTTTATATCTTCTGCTTCTGTTAGGTCCATGCCATTTCTGTTCTTAATTTTGCCCATCTTTGCATGAAATGTTCCTTTGGTATCTCTAATTTTCTTGACGAGATCTCTAGACTTTCCCATTCTATTATTTTCCTCTATTTCTTTGCATTGATCCCGAGGGAGGCTTTCTTATCTCTCCTTGCAATTCTTTGGAACTCTGCATTCAAATGGTTATATCTTTCCTTTTCTCCTTTGCCTTTTGCTTCTCTTCTATTATAAGACTCTCTTCTCTTCTGTATAAGACTCTATACTTAGAGTCTTATCCAAGCTTAAATGGAGGAGTGTTTGTCAGACTTTCTGCTTTGTATGAATCTTGCAATTTCAGTTTTCTCTCCCTTATTTTGTAATTGTAACTCTCAGTTAAAAAAATTTTTTGCCTTATGAATTTTTAAATGCCATTCAGATAGAAGGTGTATTGAATGCTAGGTTATTTCTCTGGGTTCTAACCTCCTAGATTTTGGTTCAGTAGTTGTTCATTCTCTTTTTAGCTGGCCTCTGCTTTTAAGAGGATTTTGAAAAATCATGTTTAATTCAGCTTTATTAGTTGTCCTTAGAGGATTGTTTTGAATTACCAAACCTGCGAGTACTTCATGGGTCACTTTTGGGGACTATCTTTGTGTTGTGAGCATCCAATTTTATTGCATTGTGGTTTTGGAATGTTCTTTATATGATATCAATTCTTTTTTCCCTCCTAGCCTTTCTCTGTGAAAAGGTATATGTTCTTCTTTTTGTTATCTGTTTCATGTTGGTAGAAAATAATGTGTATTCCATAATTGTCATGTGTGGGGATTCTATATTTTTCCATTATTTCAAGCTTTTTATTTATAATATTTAAATCTTCTGTCATCACAGAATTTTAAGATATCTTTTTGATCTGCCAATTTCTGCAAGTGGTGATTTAAATCTTTCATTCTAAATATTTTTTATATATATTATGCATTCATATATGTATTTTGTTAGATATGAATGAATTATGGATTATTATGCCTTCCTAGTGAATTTTTCCTTTTATTATTATTTGATATCCCTTTATCACTTTTTCTTTTAACATCTGTTTTGTCTGTTTATAATACTGTTTGTTGTTCTAGGTTTCTTTTGACTTTTCTTTTTTCCTGCTCTTTATTTTTTTCTTTTTATGTTCTTCTGTTATAGTTATGTCTCTGGGAAACAGAATATAACTGGGTTTTAATTTTTACTATTGTGGTAAAATATAGATAGCTTTAAACCATTTTCAGCATACATTTCAGGGACATTAAATACATTCACATTGTTGTTCAACCATCACCATCACCCATCTTCAAAAATTAATCTTTCCAAATCGCTGTAATAGTTCTCCATTCTTTCCTCCTCACAGCCCTGAAAACCAGTGTTCTACTTTCTGCCTCTATAAACTGAGTACTCTAGGCTCCTCCTGTAAGTGGAATCACCCAATATTTCTCCTTTTATATTTAGTTAGTTTCACTTACCATAATGGCTTCAAGATTCACCCATGTTTTAGCATGGGTCAGAATTTTGGATTGAAAATATTTTTTTTTCTGGCACTCTAATGAAACAGAAAAATCCTACAGTCTTCAAAAGAAAACCATTAGCTGGGACCCAGCAAGTGTCAAATGATGTCACAGAGGTGCTACTTTTGTGGTTGAGAGGAATAGGTTAACTGGTCCTTCATTCTGGAGATAGTCTCTCAGTTAGACATCATGACTAGGGCCTCAGTTCATGTCATATGAACTGAAAACCACATGGAAGCTCCCAGATGCACCACTTCATCCTTCTACTGGAATGCCAGACCATCCACTGCATTGGTTTGCTTTTTTAATTAGCTAATTAATCAATTAATGAATTGAATTTTACCCATTCACTTTATGTGCTCAAAAAAGTTTTCAAATTTTCAAAGTTTTCAGATGTCATCCTTTCTCTTTTAACGTTTTATTCAGCTTGTTATTTTTCTTCTGTCATAGCCAGAAGAGTATAACATTTCTAGACAGAAAAATGTATGGCTGACTCCTTTCGCTGTTCACCTGTCACAACACTGTTAATCGGCTATACCCCAATACAAAATAGAAAGTTTATAAAGACAAAAGAATATATGCATGTGGAATCTAACTCATTATCATGAATCAGGAGTTCCTTTGGGGGTATTTCTATAACTTTAATTTCCTCTTTAAAGTGGTTTAACTGCTACTGCTGCTAAGTCACTTCAGTCGTGTCCGACTCTGTGCGACCCCACAGACGGCAGCCCACCAGGTTCCCCCGTCCCTGGGATTCTCCAGGCAAGAACACTGGAATGAGTTGCCATTTCCTTCTCCAATGCATGAAAGTGAAAAGTAAAAGTGAAGTCGCTCAGTCGTGTCTGACTCTTCGCGACCCCATGGACTGCAGCCTACCAGGCTCCTCCGCCCATGGGATTTTCCAAGCAAGAGTACTGGAGTCAGGTGCCATTGCCTTCTCCAAAAGTGGTTTAAATTCAGATATTAATTATACAAAAATATTTTTTGTATATCTTTGCCACTTCAATGATATGTTCTGAATGTTTATTAGTATTATGAATATTACACAAACACTGTTGATAGAAAATATAAATATTTCTTTTGTTCTTCTTCATGAGTGTTTTAAAAATTGTGATAAAATATACATAACATGAATTTGACGATGTCAGCCATTTTTAAGTGTATGGCTCTGTGGCACTAAGTACATTCACATTGTTCTGAAGTCATCACTACCATCCTTCTCTGGAACGTTTTTTACATTTATAAATTGAACTGTGTATCCATTAGTACTAATTCCCCATCTTCATGAGTTTTTACATGTATACTTTGAGAGCTTTCTTGAATGTCCTACAATTTTATATCCTGCCAAACTTAGCTTTATAACTGTGGCTTTCCATTTTCAAAATCAAACTAGACAACAAAGTAGACAATCAAAGCTAGACAACACTGGGCATAGAGCATTCAAAGAAATACATACAGGAAGAACTAAAACAAAATAAATAACATTAACTTTACTACACATAATAAAATCTTATGTTTCCAATTTTATAACTGTGGCTTTCCATTTTTAAAATCAAACTAGACAACAAAGTAGACAATCAAAGCTAGACAACACTGGGCATAGAGCATTCAAAGAAATACATACAGGAAGAACTAAAACAAAATAAATAACATTAACTTTACTACACATAATAAAATCTTATGTTTCCAATCTTAGTATTCAATTTTGCTAAAAAATGCTATTTGTGACCCCTTATATCCATTCCAGTATTCTTGCCTGGAGATTTCCATGGACAGAAGAGCCTGGTGGGCTATAGTCCTTGGGGTCACAAAGAGTTAGACATGACTGACTAACATATACACATCTATTTTCATTTAATATTCTATTCAAAAGGTTACTTCTTGCAAATTAAAAACAGTGCATTACATGATACAGTTGAAAAGGGAAGTTCAGTTCAGTTCAGTTGCTCAGTTGTGTCCAACTCTTTGCGACCCCACCGACTGCAGCACGCCAGGCTTCCCTGTCCATCACCAACTCCTGGAGCTTGCTCAAACTCATGTCCATCAAGTCAGTGATGCCATCCAACCATGGTTGTGAAGATCTTTTTTGTATAGTTCTTCTGTGTATTCTTGCCACCTCTTCTTTATATCTTATGCTTCTGTTAGGTCCATGCCATTTCTGTCCTTTATTTTGCCCATCTTTGCATGAAATGTTCCTTTGGTATCTCTAATTTTCTTGACGAGATCTCTAGACTTTCCCATTGTATTGTTTTCCTCTATTTCTTTGCATTGATCCCTGAGGAAGGCTTTCTTATCTCTCCTTGCAATTCTTTGGAACTCTGCATTCAAATGGTTATATCTTTCCTTTTCTCCTTTGCTTTTCACTTTTGTTTTCACAGCTATTTGTAAGGCCTCCTCAGAGAGCCATTTTGCTTTTTTGCATTTCTTTTTCTTAGGAATGGTCTTGATCCCTGTCTCCTGTACAGTATCACGAACCTCCATCCATAGTTCTTCAGGCACTCTATCAGATCTAATCCCTATTTTGATTCCTTTTCTCCTTTGCTTTTCACTTTTGTTTTCACAGCTATTTGTAAGGCCTCCTCAGAGAGCCATTTTGCTTTTTTGCATTTCTTTTTCTTAGGAATGGTCTTGATCCCTGTCTCCTGTACAGTATCACGAACCTCCATCCATAGTTCTTCAGGCACTCTATCAGATCTAATCCCTATTTTGACACTTTCACTGTATAATCATAAGGGATTTGATTTAGGTCATACCTGAATGGTCTAGTGGTTTTCCCTACTTTTTTCAATTTAAGTCTGAATTTGACTAGATGAACCTTTGTCAGCAAAATAATGTCTCTGCTTTTTAATATGACGTCTAGGTTGGTCATAGCTTTTCTTCCAAGAGCAAGTGTCTTTTAATTTCATGGCTACAGTCACCATCCGCAGTGATTTTGGAGCCCAAGAAAATACAGTCTGTCAGTGTTTCAATTTTTTCCCCGTCTATTTCCCATGAAGTGATGGGACCAGATGCCCTGACCTTTGTTTTTTGTTTTTTATGTGGAGTTTTTTTTTTTTAATTCCTATAATTTGAGATTATGGCACATACTATCAATCCATGACAGGTCTGGTAGGCAGAAGGCCAGTGTTAAGTTTTAAGCCAGCTTTTTCACTGCCCTCTTTCACTTTCATCAGTAGTGTAAATAAAGGTGAATCTTAGTTGATTTAGTTAGTTGTTGTTCAGTCACTAAGTTGTTTCTGACTCTTTGCAACCCCATGGACTGCAGCATGCCAGGCCTCCTTGTCCCTCACCATCTTCTGGAGTTTGCGCGAACTCTTATCCATTGAGTCAGTGGTGCCATCCAGACATCTCATCCTCTGCCGTCCTCTTCTTTTGCTTTCGATCTTTCCCGGCATCAGGTTCTTGAAAGAGGAATCTCTGAGTTGTGGTGTTTGATGATTTCCATGGGGTAAATAATCCCACCATGGCTAATTCCAATGGCTTAATTAATGGCTAATACCAGTGGCTTAACTTAAAAAATTTCTGATATTTAACAATCTGCTATTGAGGGTTGGTACAAGCTGGCTCTAGCTCAGTAATGATCCTAAAGCTTTAGTTCTGATGTCAGAGAGTTGTCTCTGAAAGTCCGAGGAATGTCCAAAGGTTATTATAACATCTGTACAATAGGAAATACAGCGTATAAACCATAAAAGAAGTACCTCAGTTGTCAGGTTATCCTGAATCCTTCAGAATTCAGTATTAACTGTGTTTACACACAGCTGCCTGTTAATATTGCAACTTTCTAAGAGAATCCTTTTATATCTTGGTAATTGAAGCATACTAATTTGTTAGCAATGACAAAATAATCTTTGAGGAAAGATAACTGTTAGATGATTTGTTTTTGCTAAGAAAAACTGCATCAGGTCAAACATTTATCATGAGATATTTTTGTTTTATTAAAATTAATTTTACTTGTTTCTTTAAAGTTTTTAAAAATTTAAAGTTACACATGGGCTCACATTATATTTCTGTGGGATGACACTGGTCTAAAGGAAGTAGTTTAGACAAAAGTGATTGCAGATGAAAGTCTGAGATACAATAAGAAATGAAAAAAAGAAAAAATAAATATATGGTTAAATGTGGACATATATGATTGCATAAAAAACAATAACATAGGTTTGTGGGTCAAAAAACAAGATAGAATAAAAATATTTGGCAACAATAGCTTGTTAAGTCTGGAGCAACAGTAATGAGGATTACAGTGATCTCAAGTCCTGTGTTCTTCTGGAGAATAGCCAAATTAGCTTTGGATAAGTAACTTATACATGTTAAAATGTCTAGAATATAGAGTATACGATTGCCTAAGAAGAGGAAAATAGAATAGAAATTAGAAAGCAGTTCCTTAAAAAAGCCAAGAAGGGAGAGCAAAAGCATGGACTGATAGCATAAACTAAGGTTTTGGAATTAAATTTATCTATATAAAAATTATGGGGGAGGGGAGCGCTTCCCTGATGGCTTTGCAGATAAAGAATCTGCCTGCAGTACAGGAGACACAGGAGATGTGGGTTTGATCCCTGGGTTGGGAAGATCCACTGGAGAAGGAAATGGCAACCTGCTCCAGTATTCTTGCCTGGAGAATTCTTTGGACAGAGGAGCCTGGAGGGCTATAGTCCATGGGGTTGTAAAAAGTTGGACAGTGATGAAGCACGCACACACACACACACACACACAGAGTAAGTGTAAATGTTCCAATTGAAAGAGATTATCTGACTAGATTTTTAAAATTATTTAAAAAATTAGCCATTTATAGGAGGCACATCTAAAGCCTAAGCATATAGAAAGACTGAAAATGAAAGAATTGCACAAGATATATTAATATAATGTATATACCTAAAAATTTCAATAGCAGATAAGATAGACTTTAAAACAACAAAAAATTACTAGAAATAGATCAGATTATTACATAAATTAAACAGTATCAATTCTGTCACAACCCTTCTCCCCACCTCAACATTATACTTTCAAGGTTTATCTGCTGGTTCATGTTTTATTTGGATACCAAGAATCCCTGCTAGGGGCTTCCTGGTGGCTCAGTGGTAAAGGATCTGCCTGCCAGTGCAGCAGACAGCTAGCTGTTCGATACCTGGGTCAGGATGATCCCCTGGTGGAGGGCATGGCAACCCACTCCAGTAACCTTGCTTGGAGAAGCCCATGGACAGAGGAGCCTGGTGGGCTACTCTACTGTCCGTAGGGTCCATAGGGTCGCAAAGAGTCAGACATGACTGAAGCAACTTAGCAGGCAGGCAGGCAGGCAGGCAATCCTTGCTAGATGCATGGAAGCCCTTCCCTCCCCCTTCAGGAATTTATGGATATTGGGATGCCTACATTGACTTGTAGGTTCTAATGTATATGAGATAGTTACTCATATTGTCAGCCTCAAAAACATTCCCTGAAAGGAAAAAGCTCCTTGACATTGGTCTTGGCAGTGGTTTCCTGGATATGACAACAAGAACACACGGAACAAGAGCAAAACCCAACAAGTTGGACTGTATAAAACTAAAAGCTTATGCACATCATAAGAAACAATGAAATAAAAAGGCAACCTTTAGAAAGGGAGAAACTACTTGCAAATCTTATCTGGTAAGTTAATATCCAAAATGTACTTAGCAAAAAATCATATATTCAATTAAAAAGTGAGCAGAGGAACTGAATAGACATTCTTCCAAAAGAAGATGTACAAATGACCAACAGGTACATGAAAAGATGCTCAACATCACTAATCACCAGGGAAATCCAAATCAAAACCACAATGAGATATCACCTGATACCTGTTAGAATGACTGTTACCAGAAAGATAAGAAATAACAAGTGTTGATGAGGATGTGGAGGAAAGGAAGTCTTTTTGCACTGTTGGGAGTGTAAATTGGTGCAGCCACTATGGAAAACAGTATAGAGGTTTCTTTAAAAATTAAAAGCAGGTCTACCAGATGATCCAACAATCCCATTTCTGGGTGTATATCCAAAAGAAATAAGCACAGGATCGCAAAAAAGATATCTGTACCCCCATGCTCATTTCAGCACGATTTATGATAGCTAAGATAGGAAACAATAATCCATCAACAAATGGATAAAGATGTAGTATGTGGGACTTCCCTGGTGGCCCAGTGGTTAAGAATCCATCTTGTAATGCAGGGGACACAGGTTTGATCCCTGATGAAGAACCTAGATCCCACTCGCCAAGGAGCAGCTAAGCCCACTCACCACAACTACTGAACCTGTGTACTCCGGAGCCCATGTGCCACGACTAGAGAGTCCATGTGCTGCAACGGAAGGTCTCACACAGTACAAAGACCCAGTGAAGCCAAATAAATAAATTAATTAAAAAAAGAGAAGATATAGTGTTTATGTATACACACACACACACACACCATGGACTATTATTATTCAGCCCGAAAAAGAAGGAAATCCTGCTATTTCTGACAGCTTGGATAAAGCTAAGTAAAATCAGTCAGAGAAAGACAAATACTGTATGGTATCATTTACACGTGGAATCTAAAAAAGCTGAAACTTGGAAAAACCAAGGGTAGAGTCATGGTTCCCAAGTGCTGGAGGTTGGAGGCAATGGGGAGATATTGGATCAAGGGTATAAACATTCAGATTTAAGATTAATAATTTCTAGGAAGTTAATGTACAGCATGGTGATTATAGCTAATACTCTTGTTTTATGTACTTGAAAGTTACTAAAAGGGGAGTTCTTAAATGTTTTCACCACTAAAAAGAAAGAGTAATTATGTGATAGGATGGAGGTGTTAGCTAAAGCCATGGTGGTAATCATATTGCAATATATAAAGGTATCAAGTCAACACATTGTACACCTTGAACTCATGCAATGTTATATGTCTACTCTATCTTAGTAAAGCTGGGAAAAAAGTAAGACTTTGAAATGATAAAAACAAACAAGCGAAAAAATCTCAGCAGGTGAAGAACTTGGATTTCATCTGGAGCAAAAGAGAGTAAAGAAGGGGGTGGTGGCTCTGGTCTGTATTATGGTCAGGAAGCGAGATGGTTGGAGGGTTCCACCAAAGGGCTGGTTTAAACTTATCTGCCAACACCAAGGGAGGGTGCCTGGACATTCTTATGGGTTGGCCTAGACGTGGGGCAAAAGGGAAAGGGAGAATAGTGGACTTGAATACTGTCAGTGGTCAAATATCAAAAATAGTCAGACTCGGAATTCTCGGGTGATCCAGTGGTTAGGACTCAATGCTGTCACTGCCAGAGCCTTGGGTTCCATCCCTGGTCAGGGAACTAAAATCTAATAAGCTGAGGGCCATGGTCAAAAAAAGTCAGACTTCTTATTATGTCCATCAATCTAATTTATTTATTTTAACTAGTATATAGCATTCTGTCATTGATGTAGTTTTATCAATTTATACTTCCATGTCTTGAAGCAGTTAAGTTTGCATTTTGTTCAAGGGGAGGTCCATTAGAAGGCCTAAGTGTGACAGTGGTATGATCTGATTAATAGAAAAGTAACTCTGGCTGTTTGTGGGGACTTGGGGGTGGTAAGTAAGAGTGGAAACAAGGGGACAGTTATTGTAATCATTAGGATGAGAGACATTGGATAGGGTGGTACTGGTGGAGATGCTGATGAATGGTTAGAATTCAGGATATACTCTGGAGACAGAGTTCATAGAATCTTTGATGGACTGGATATGGGCTGTGACAGAATGATTCCTAGTTTTTAGTCTCACTAATGAAATGGAGAAGACTGGGCAACAAGGGGCTGGGGCAGGGGAATCAAGAGTTGTTTTGTCTGTATTGAATTTGAATATTGGGACTTACCTGGTGGTTCTTAACCAGGGGCTGAGAATCCACTATCAATGCAGGGGACATGGGTTTGATCCCTGGTCCAGAAAGACTACACGTGCCTCAGGGTAACTAAGCCCCTGCGCCACAACTACTGAATCCTGTGCGCCCTAGAGCCCATACTCCGCAATGAGATGCGACTGCCATGAGAAGCCTGAGCACTGCAACTAGAGAGTAGCCCCTGCTTGCTAAAACTAGAGAAAGCCTATGCACAGTTTTTTTTTTTTTTTTAAAAAAGAATAATAATAAAATAAATAAATAATTGAAATACCTTTTAGACTTGCAAGTAGAAATGTGGAATGTGCAGCTTCTTATGCATACTGGGAGCTCAGGAAAGAGGTCAGAGCTGGAGAGCTGCATTTAGGGTCCTATTTAAAGCCACAGGCTAGATGAGATTACCTGGGTATATATACGAGAGATGAGAAGGAATTTTCAGACCTCCAACAGTTAGATATTGGGAAGAGAAGAGGACCTTGCAAGGGAAACAGAAGTGGTGGAGGCCAATGAAAACATTAAGTGACATCAGGAGAGTACGGTGGGTGAGTCAGGAGCCACATGAAAACAGTACTTTAAGAAGTGGGGAGCAACTTCCCTGGTGATCCAGTGGTTAACAATCTGCCTGTCAATGCAGAGGACATGGGTTTGATCCCTGATCCGGGAAGATCCCATATGCAATGGGGCAACCAAGCCCACACGTCCCGCTACTAAAGCCCTCATGTGCTCTAGAGCCTGTGCTCCACAACAAGAGAAGCCACTGAAATGAGAAGCCCGCTCATCAGATGAAGAGTATTCCCTGCTCACCGCCAACTAGAGAAAGCCTGAGCAGCAACGAAGACCAGTGCAGCCAGAAAGAATAAATCAATAAATTTTTTTTTTAAAGTAAGGAAAATCACTATGTCAAATGCTGCTAGATTAAGATGAACTCTATGTTTGGTGGTTTCTTACAAAACTAAGTGTACTCTAACCAAATGATCCTATAATTGCACTCCTTAGTGTTTACCCAAAGGACTTGAATTTTTATGTCTAGACAGAAATCTGCACACAGATGTTTATTAGTAGCTTTATTCATAATTGCCAAAATTTGGAGGCAACCAAGATCCCCTTCAGTAGGTGAGAGGATAAGTAAACCATGACACATCCAGACAACGGAATATTATTCAGCTCTAAAAAAAAGCAATGAGCTATCAAGCTATGAAAAAAACATGGCAGAAGCTTAAATGCATATTACTAAGTGAAAGATGCCAAACCAAGAAGGCTACATACAGTATCATTCCAACTATATGACATTCTGGAAAAGAATACAATGAAAAGACCAGTGGTTGCAATGGGGGAAGAGATGAGTAGGTAGAGCACAGAAGATGTAGGAGGTGGTGAAAATACTCTTATGTTTAGTGGATTTGTGTCATTATACATTTGTCCAAAGCCATAGAATGTGCAAGACCATGAGTGAATCTTAATGTGAAACTATGGACCTGGGGTGATTATGATGTGTCAATGTAGATTTGTCAGTTGTAATCAACGTACAACTCTGGTGGGAGATGTTACTAATAGGGGAGGCCATGCATGAGTAGGGGCAGACAGCATATGAGAAATCTCTGTCCTTTCTTCTCAGTTTTGCTGTGAACCTAAGATAGGCATCCCACTCCAGTACTCTTGCCTGGAAACTCCCATGGATGGAGGAGCCTGGTAGGCTGCAGTCCATGGGGTCGCTGAGTCAGATACGACTGAGCGACTTCACTTTCACTTTTCACTTTCATGCATTGGAGAAGGAAATAGCAACCCACTCCAGTGTTCTTGCCTGGAGAATCCCAGGGATGGCGGAGCCCAATGGGCTGCCGTCTGTGGGGTCGCACAGAGTCGGACACGACTGAAGCGACCTTAGCAGCAGCAGCAATGACTACCTTAAAAAATAAATAAAGCTACTATGAAAACAAACAAACAAAAAAATTAGCTCTGTGAATAGACCAAGATCATTGGAGCCCTTTTGTTACTTTTGAACTTTGATTTTCCTGTATTTTGACACCTTAATTATAGTCCTCAGTATTTGTAAGTATTCTTATGGGGATATCAAAACCCACCCTGCAACTCCCATCCCATTCTAAGTATATCATTAGACGTAGAATGAAAAAGATTAAAGAATTAAAAAGCGCTGGAGGCCTTGTATCTGTTGGTAGCCATTTAACCTACCCCATAGTGGCATCCTGGTGTCAAGCAGCTGTGTATATGTTTTAAAAGCCCATCCGAATGCTCTCGAGGGCTTTTTATATCATGAGTTAGAACTCCCTGGAAGATCTGATTGGCCCAATTCTGCAAAGAGGGTTCCAATAGGTTTTAAAGCCTTCTGTCTCATTTCTTTCTGCATTTGTTATTAGCTCAATAAATAAAAAATAGAGGAATTACCCAGTCACTAATTTGCTTTTTTATCAAGCAGAGTTTGTGTTTTAATAAATTGCCATTTTTTGTATTATTGAACATGTGCTATAATATGCCTGTAATTCAAACATTAAACTTTTTATTGTAGTATTTGTTTCCTTTCCTGTACATAGTTTCTTCAGCTGTAGTTTTTACCAGGATGTTTGATCATTTATTGCTTATATATGATGTCTCTTAGTAAAATGTTTGCTTTCTTCCTGAATTATTGAATTAAAAATTAATATTTATTTTTCTCTGATCATAGGAGTGATGAATGATGCCCTTTAAAAAATTCCTAAATTTCCTTTTTTAAGGCATAGTATTCTTTTTTTGCTACTGTCATGTTTTAGGTTAGTGTTGCCTTTCCTGTATTTTTAGGAAATGTTAGGTTGAGCTATGAAATTGCTGACATTTGACCATTTCTGGCTTCAGAAATGGCAATTTCAAAAGGTTCAATCTGATACTTTTGCTTGCTTTAGTAATATTACTGAACAGTCACTCAGCCTTTCAGTGAAATGTCTGACTTTAAGTTGTCCCAGATTAATTTGACTGGAGCTTGGATAGTTTGCTGAAACCTGATCCCACGTGCACTCTTTTCTCAAAGCATTGCTTCCATAGAGAAGGAATTACCGCCCTCTCCTTTAACTCCTCTCCTTTATCTTTACTGGCCTCTCCACTGGCCACATATTATACTTCAGCATTTCTTGCAGTGTGCTCTGTAATTGCTAAGACCTGCACAGAAGTAGCAATGAGACTTCACTTTTAGAAAAAAAGTTGTATTTGGATATGACTGTTGAAGGTGCTCCAGTTTATAGCCTTGTGAATATTTGCAGGTTGTTTTCCATTTTATGAAAGCTGCTGCCAGTGTTGGTCTGGGTAAGGGCACCTTGCCCACTAGCCTTCCTGCTTCCTTCTCACGCACCTTCTCAACCACCTGGAGAAACGTCCTGTGCATTCTGCCCCCTGTTTCCTTCTCCTTGGTCTCTGGCTGGCCCTGGTCCATTTTTTTTTTTTTTTAACATCAGAATCACCTTTTATTATTTATTTATTTGCATTATAGTACATGTATATTTCTTTTTTCCTTTTTAATCAACTTTAAGTATAATTTGCATACAATAAAATTAGCACATTGTTAAGAGTTCTGGTGCGGGTCCTTTATTTCAGGCCCCTCCATTCTTCTTGAGGTGTGGATTATTGGTAATAAAAATGGTTTTTGTTTATGGAGGATTGTGTGCCAAACACTGTGCTTTCTATACATATTTGCTCCTTTGGTCTTCCCAGTAACCCTATGGTGCTGTTATTATATCCATTTAGAGGTGAGGCAGAACCCGCTACGTAATTTGCAGGGCTCGATACAGAACAAAAATGTAGACATCTTTTTAAAAAATGATTAAGGAGAGCACCAAAAATGATTAAGGATTTCAAGAGAGGGACAGCATTAACCAAGTGTGGAACCTATCTATGTGTGGTCCTTTCTGCAGCTCCACAGGTCGCAGGCCAGTGAAGGTAGCCCTGGGGTGAGGCATCTGAGGCAGAAGGTGGGTAAGTGAAAGTCCCACCTTATGACGTGATGAACTTGCATCACACCGATGTCTGCAGACTCCCCAGGCCAACTTGCCTAACTGCTCTGCTGCCCTGTCATCGTCTCTCCATTAGTCTCTCTCTCTGGTCTTGCCCCACTCCATTCAACCAGCGTGTGATCTTTCTGAAACTGAAATCTGACCACATGACTCTTCTGTGGAATGGTCTTCTGTGCCGCTGCCTTTGAATAAAGTCTAATTCTTGGTACTGAACCTAACACCATGTGGGATCTGGTTTCTGGCCAGATACGCTTCATTGCCTCATACGCTGTGCCATATACACTTTGGTCATCCTGCCCTCCTTGGAGATCTGGAAAATACCATGCTTTTTCATGCCTTCTTGGCTTTTCATATGCTAGTCTTTTTAAAAATGTATGTATGTATTTATTTATTATTTTTGGCTGTTCTGGGTCTTCATTGCTGTACGCAGGTTTTCGCTAGTTTGCAGCGAGCAGGGGCTACTCCTTGTTGCGGTGCATGGGCTTCTCGTTGCTGTGGCTTTTCTTGTTTTGGAGCATGGGCTCTAGGTGTGTGGGCTTCAGTAGTTGCAGCACCTGGGTCAGTAGTTGTGGCATCCAGGCTTAGATGTTCCAAGGCATGTGGGATCTTCTCAGTCCTGTGTCCCCTGCATGGGCAGGTAGATTCTTAGCCACTGGACCACCAAGGAAGTCCGCTAGTCTTTTCCTCTGCTATCCCTCCACATCCAAGTTCCCAGAAAATTCATATTCATTCTTGAACATCCGGGGTAAATATTTCTTTCTGTCTGAAGCTTCAAGAGTTGGCACCTTTCTCCTCTGTGGCCCCAGTATCTTTCAATAATTTCTGTTTAGGTGCTTATGGTGGTATGTGGTTGTCTTTGTTTTTCATGCCTGTCCCTCTGAATAAACTGACCTTTTCATGGGCAGGAACAATGTGTCTTATTTGGTGTTGTATCCCCTGTGCTTATCACAGGGTTTGACATAAGGTGTGTGTTGTGCATGTGCGTGCCAAGTTGCTTCAGTTGTGTTTGACTCTTTGCAACCTTATGGACCCCACCAAGCTCCTCTGTCCATGGGATTCTCCAGGCAAGAATACTGGAGTGGGTTGCCATTCCCTCCTTCAATCTTCCTGACTCAGGGATCACACCCGCATGTCTTAACATCTGCTGCATTGCAGGTGAATTCTTTACCGCTGAGCCACTGGGGAAGCCTAAGGGGTTTGTGTTAGATCAATGCTAACTGTGTTGACTTAAATTCAGGACTGGCCTAGGTAGGGATATGATGATAGTTTAACAGGACCAAGCAAAGAAGGTTTTGGCTGTTGGTGACAGTCCCAAAGTGTCACTGTATTATCTGTCTGAAAAGATGAGGTTAGATGGATACCTATGTAGTCACAGAAAGTCCCACACTCACCTGGGACCAAGGACAGGTATGAACTGTAGAGTCTCGACCTTTCACTGCTATGAGGTCGCTCCAGATCATGGCGCATGAGCCCATCAGCACCTGGGATGGTCACTTGGAGAGATTGTTGGAAGCTCCTGCCCCTTGAGGTCATCATGGGGAAAGAGAACATATTCACTGCTCAAATGTGGAAGGAAAATTATTTTCCTTTTATTTCTCCCGAGGTAATTGGTTGAGTGTTTCAAAGAGAATTTCACCTTTATGCAATGATTTAAATTAGAGCCTAAACAGAAAATACAAAAGCAGAAGATTTGCTAAATAAACCTAAGTAATTAGCAGGCTAACCAGTTATTTTTCAGTTTATTATTTTTTGCTTCATAGATATATGGTTCATAGTGTCCCATTCTGCTGAGTCTACTGTGTATGTGAGCCCTGATGCTTAAATGAGCATCATCACAACCCTTAGAGCATATTGCCTGTGGGTTGGGAAAAAGTAATACTGTTTCTACTCCAAAACCTTTTATATGGATTGTTTTGTGATCCTGATCACAGGAATGTTCCTTCTCTTTCTATCAGCCTCTTTAACTGAAAGGCATTTTCTTGAAAAGGTATGTGTTAGTCACTCAGTCGTATCCTACTGTTTGTGACCCCATGGACTGTAATGTAGCCCCCAGGCCCCTCTGTCCATGGAATTCTCCAGGCAAGAATACTGGAGTGGGTTGCCATTTCCTTCTCCAGGGGATTTTCCTAACCCAGGTTATTAAACCTGGGTCTCCTGCATTGCAGGCAGATTCTTCACCATCTGAGCCACCAGGAAAGCCCCCTTGAAAAGGTATTTGTTCCCCAAATAGATTGAGGCTATGGAGATAATACTTAACGGACTTTTTGAAATTGTATTTCTAAGTTTTGTCTTACTCTGTTTCTAAAAAAGCGATATGGACTGTTTCTTTCTCCCTTTACCGTGTGGTCACATGGATTGTTTCCCAGTGTCCCCGGGAAAGCCCACTTAAGCTTTTGTATTCTACTTTATACCATCACAGCTGCTCCCTGCCTCCTGACACACCCTGTGCAAATGACTACCCGTTCTCCTCTGTCTACTGCCTGAGGTGGACTGAACTGTTCAGCAAGAGATGGGGGAAGAGGAAGAAATGATATCCGATTATCATATGTGCTCAGAAGAAACTGGTCCATGACTTTATACTCGAAAGTGATTCAGGATGTAATCTTTGCTGGACATTAACTTTCCTTGAGGATCTTAAATATCTTCCTTAGTGTTCTGGCTTTGAGAGTTACTGTTCAGAAGTTTTATGCCAAACTGTCTTTCTTTTCCTTAAAAGTCATGTTGTCTTTTTGCCTGAATCCTGAAAGCTTTTTTTCCCTTTTTTTTCTTTATATTTTCATTTTTTTTTCTAGAATGTCTGTCTCAGTATTGACCACTTTGTGTTGTAAATATGAAGGTTCAAGTCTTCTTTTATTTCAGGGAGGGATTTTTGATTATAGTTTTAAAAATTCCTTTCATTTCCTTCCTATGCATGTTAGCTTTCTTTAGCTTATCTTCTGTGTTTATTGTTCTTTCCTTAATGTATTTTATTCCTTTCATTTCTGTTTTATTTCCTTCTTTTTTTTTCTTATTTCCACACATTTATTCTCTTACTGTACTTTCTGTGGTTTCCAGTTATTCCTTTTAGTTTAGTCTTCATTCCTGAAATGTGTTTTTCTTCTTCAGAATTGTTTCTGAGCTTGTCAACTCTTCATATCTGCCTATTTTCTGGCTACCTCATTTCTGAGCTTCGCTAGTTCTGGCTTATGCCCTTCTTTCATAACTTTTCCTATTTTCTTAATTTTGTTTCTGTTAAAAAAATTTTTTTTTTTTTTTTGGTTTCACTATGCAGCATGTAGGATCTTAGTTCCCTAACTAGGGATCGAACCCATACCTCCTGCATCATAAGTGTGGAGTTTCAACCACTGGATTGCTAGGGAAGTCCCTTATTTTTAAATTTTGTTTAACTCATTTTGAAATATTAGCTCACTGTTTTCAAATGCTTTGTAGTCGTTCTTCTGGTGAATATTTATTTTCTGTATATGTGTTATTTGCATCACTTTTTTTACTTTTTGGCATTTTTGAATGTGAGATTTTGATTATAATCTTTTTCTGTTGCTGAAATGTTATTTTTACAAGGAAGTTCATGTGTAGAGGATGGAGAGGGCCACAATATCTTTCTTTATTTTTTGGTTTTATGACGAAGTATTTAACGGTTCTTATGCGTTCACCTCTTCAATGCTTTCTACTTGCTTCCTCCTGTCCCCTTCTCCACTGGTGTCTGAACACTTTTCTCTTTTATGCCCAGGTGCCCTGCTCTGATCAACTTGCTGTGCTTCTGCTATTCCTCCTCCATGTGTGTTTCTACCTGTCTGAAAGGGAGCCCACTGGGTGTTCCTGAGTCCTGACGGTCAGCTGCCTTTCAGCCTTCCCGTAGTGACCTTGCTTTGATCGTGAAGCCCCTTCCACCTGTTGTGCCTACATCCACATCTAAGTTGGAGCCCTTCCTTTTGAAGCTAACTACTTGCTGGTAATCTCTCAGTTCTCCAGCACTGAGGACCCAGTTTTCTCCCTTGTTTCTGCCTTGCTGTCATTCTCTTGTGGGTCTTACTGTGGTTAGTGGTTTGGCCCCACCCACTTGTATCATAAGGTTATTGGAGATTCTTTGTGAAATGATTTTGTTGATGATGTCATCCTGGGTTTTGGCTTCTACTATCCTATTTGATTTTGTTTATGAGGGGATTTGGGGAAATTATAAAACCATGCTGTCTTCACTTCTGTCTTATCTCTCTTTTCTTTTTGTCCATTTTCACAGTCTAAAGTCCATCCTTTTTTGTGTACTTGGGAAAAAACCCTTCTTCTTATTTTAAATTTTATTTTTGGTTTTTGGATGTGGTGGGTCTTCGTTGTGTGCAGGCTTTCTCTAGTTGCACTGAGCAGGGGTTACTCTTTCTTGTGGTGTGTGGGCTTCTCATTGTAGTGGCTTCTCTTGTTGTGGAGCATGGGCTGTAGGGAGTGCTGGCTTCCGCACATGTGGTCTCAGTAGTTGCAGCTTGCAGGCCCTACAGTGTGAGCTCAGTAGTTGTGGCACATGGACTTAGTTACTCCATCACTTGTGAGATCTTCCCAGACCAGGGATCAAACCAGTGTCCCCTGCACTGGGACATGGACTCTTAACCACAGGGCCACCAGGGAAGTCCCTGTGCACTTTCTGATTTGGGCTTAAAAGAATCCTCTGAAGATTCATTCTACATAGAAATGACTCATTCCATTCTCTAGGGGTAGAGTCTTGGCTCTTATTCATGTTGAAGTATAGGCAGAGCATAATCAGATGTGGGAGCAGTGAGTTCTTAGCTTTCTTATACAGAAAAGGGTAAAGCAAAGATAATTTTTACAATGTGATAGAAACTGCACATTAATTTGTGTGTGTGTTTTGTTTTGTTTGGAGGTGATCATTTTGCAATGTTTTACTACTAAAAAGTCTGATTCGGTGCCACATACCTATGTTTAAAATAAAGGAAGCATCCTACTTCTTTATATTTTTGTCTTTTTTTCTCCCTCTTACACATTGTTTTCATTTCATTTTTGCTTTATTTAATCATCAAGTTCTGGTTCCTTTTGTTTAACAATTCTTCTCTTATTTATGTGTTTCTTAGATGTGTATAAGAGACAGAAATAAAGGAAGCATCCTACTTCTTTATATTTTTGTCTTTTTTTCTCCCTCTTACACATTGTTTTCATTTCATTTTTGCTTTATTGAGTAACTGATACTTTTAGTAGCATCATGATCTAGAATTTTTTGATATACATATTTTATTCTGGATTTGAGTTCAGAATTTGCTTTAGAGTTCTATTGGTAATAATTTTGTATTTTGGATAGGACTGTTGTTAGAATCTATTTCAAAAGCCTTGGTTTACTTGTCAACTGCCAATTTATTGACTGTAGAAATAATTACTATTGTTCTCGGATATCTTTGAAAAATTGTTAGTATCTTCTGAAGTATGGTAACATATAATTATTGTGCTATCTACTATAAATTATGACTTCTTGTAAAGTATGAGTTTGATTTCCAAAATACTTTATCATGCTTTTTTGCACACTACATAATT
>SJYT01064131.1:65685-149786 GCA_006410635.1 Cephalophus harveyi | reverse complement strand
ATGCTTTTTTGCACACTACATAATTCATTACATTTTGATGTATTTCAATTATGTGGGTGGAAAAAGTGAATCAGAAAAATATATTAGGCTAAATGGAGTAGGAGAACTAGAGGGAAAAAAAAAACCAGTCAAATGCATCAGATCAAGTAGGATTTATACCAGGAATGCAAAATTGGTTTACATTAGGAAAACCAATCAATGTATTTCATCATGTTGACAGACAAAAGGAGAAAAACCATATGATTATCTCCATAAACACCAGAAACCATTTGATAAATTTCTAAATCAACTAAAGGTTAAAACTCCCAGCAAACTAGGACTAGACAGTAACTTTAAGAATCTGTTTTTAACAAAGAGTTAGAAATATAAAGAATAAACAGAAATGAAGATTATAATAAGTAAAATGAAAAATAGACTAGAAGAAAAAATAGTAGATTAGATGATAACAAAGGAATGGATCAGTGTAAAGAGAGTAGAGGAAATAAATCACTGAAACTGAACAGAAAAAAAGAGTGAAAAGAATTGAGGACAGTTTAAGAGACCTCTGAGACAACATCAAGTATAATGACATTTGCACTATAGAGATCTCAGAAGGAGAACAGAGAGAGAAAAGGGAAGAGAACATCCTTGAAGACATAATAGCTGAAAACTTCCCTAACTTGGGAAGGGAAACAGACATTCTGGTCCACAGAACACAGAATTCCAAATAGAATCAACCCAAAAATGACCACACCAAGACACTGAATAATTTAAATGACAAAAATCAAAGATAAACAATATTAAAGGCAACAAGGGAAAAGAAAGAGGTTACTATGAGGGAACTTCTGTAAGTCTATCAGTGAGTTTTTGAGCACAAGCTCTGCAGACCAGAAGAGAATGGAATGGTATATTTAAAGTGATGAAAGGGGAAACCTCATAACCAGGAATACTCTACCTGGCAAGGCTTTCATTCAGATCTGATGGAGAGATCAAAATTTTACAGATAAGCAAAAACTAGAAGAGTACAGTACCATCAAACCAGCTTTACAAGAAATGTTAAAGAGACTTTTTTAAGCAAAAAGAAAAGGCTACAAGTGGAAACATAAAAATTATGAAAGAAAAAATCTCATTAGTAAAGGCAACCTTACAGAAAAATAGTAGATCAGCCATGTATAAAGCTAGTAGGAAGCTTTCCTGGTGGTAGAGTGGATGAGAATCTGCCTGTCAATGCAGGGGACAGGGGTTCAGTCCCTGGTCTGGGAAGATTCCACATGCAGATTCCATAATGGCAGTGGAACAGCTAAGCCTATGTGCCACAATGACTGAGGCCGCTTGCAAGCTGCAATTACTCAGCCTGTGTGCTGCAACAACTGAAACCTGTAAGCCTAGAACCTGTGCTCTGCAACAAGAGAAGCCAGTGGAATGAGAAGCCCTTATACCACAAGGAAAAGTAGCCCCTGCTCACTGCAGCTAGAGAAAGCCCACGTGAAGCAATGAAGACCCAGCACAGTCAATAAAATAATAATAATAAATAAACTAAAAAAAATTAAGCTAGTAGGAAGGTTACAAGACAAAAGTAGTAAAATCCTCTGTATCTGCAGTTAAGTAGTTGAGATATAAAACAAACAAAATATTTTTTAAAAATGTCGAAAACAGTAAACATGGTAAGGGAGAGTAAAAATACAGGGTCATTAAAATGCATTTGAACTTGAGATAATCATATATATTTATTTATTGCTATGTACAGTGTGGGGAATATAGTCTATCACTAGGTAATATCTTTGTTGACATATTATAACTAGACTTATCATGAGGATCATTTTGAAATAGAATAGGAAAGTCCAACATCTGATATTAAAAATTCACTAGAGGGGCTCAACAGCACATTTGAGGAAGTAGAAGACTCAGTAAATTTGAAAATAGATAATTCAGATTATCTAGTCTGAGGAACAGAAAGAAAAAAGAATGAATAAATATGAACAAGGCCTTAGAGACCTGTAGGGTACGTAAAACATATGCATAATGGCATTCTAGAGGAGGAAAAGAAAGAAAAAAAAAGAATATCTGAAGAAATAATGGCAGAAAACTCAAATTTCTACATATTGAAGGAGCTGAATAAACTTCAGATAAGATAAACTCAAAGAAATACACACCGAGGAACATTATAATCAAACTGTTGCACATAAAAGACATCTTTCAAAGGGAATCTTGAAAGTGAAAGAAGTATCTCATCTTGTGCAGAGGATTCTTAGTAAGATTAACAGCTCTTTTCTCATCAGAAACCATGGAAGCTAGAAGGCAGTGAGATGATATATTAAAAGAGCTGAATGAAAAATTTATCTAAGAATTCTGTATGCAACAAGATTATCATCCCAAAGATACAGAAGTTAATACATTTCCAGATTTAAAAAAACTAAAACTTTACCACTGGCAGACATGCCCTACAAGAAATACTAAATGTTGTCTTTTAGGCTGATGTGAAAGGACACTAGAGAGTGACTTAAATTCACATGCTGGAATAAAGAGTTCCAGTAAAGGAACTACATAGGTAAACATAAAAGACAGAATAAATATGATTTTTGTTTGTGACTTTTATTCCTCCTATATGACTTAAAAGATAACTGCATAAAGCAGTGATTATAAATTTGTGTTGGTGGGTATGCATTGTATAAAGTTGTAACTTTTATGCCAATAACAGCACAAAAACAGAGAGGAATAAAGCTATATAGAAGCAAGGTTTTTAATATTATTGAAATTAAGGTAAGGTAAGGTAAAGTCGCTCAGTCGTGTCCGACTCTTTGCGACCCCGTGGACTGTAACCTACTAGGCTTCTCTAACAAAAACTATACAAAAATATATAGTATTAAAACCCCATAGATATTAAAAATATTCACATAAAGCAAAGAAAATAGAAAAGAGGAAGCAGAGAAAATTAAAATGGGAAAAATAGAACATACTTCTCTTCCAAACATATCAATAATTATCCAAATTTATCAATAATTATATTAAATTAACTATTTGCACACACTGACTGAAAGTCAGATTTTCAAACTGAACTAAAAAACATGAGCTGACTATGTGGTGTCTAGAAGAACTCACTCTAAATACAATTATGTAAGTAAATTAAGAATAAGATGTTAGAAAAAATACACTATCAAATCCTAATAAAAGATAACTAGGAAGCTATATTAATATCAAAAATTAATTTTGGAAGGTAAATTATAAGAGATAAAGAAGGACATTACATAACAATAATGGGCCAAGTCACCATGAAGATATAACCATTTTAAATGCGTATGCATCTGACAACAGAGCTTTGAAATACATGAAGTAAAAACCGGGATAGAACTTAAAGAAAAAATCTACAATTATAGTTGGATATTTCAACACCTCTCTCAGTAATTTATATAACAAATAGAAACTAACAAGGATATAGAATAACTGATCAACACTATCAAGCAACTGGATCTAATTGACATGTATAGAACACTCCACTTACCAACACAACATAACATTTTTATCAAACACACATGGGACATTCACTAAGATATATCACCCCTTGTGTCATAAAACAAATCTTAACAAATTCAAAATTAAAATCATATGAAGTATATTCTCTGAGGCAGAGTGGAATTTCATAGAATATAGGAAGAGAGACATTGTAGACTATGATTAAAATATTGTATTTGTTTTTTAATGCTGAATAACAATATTATGACAAACTTAGTGGTTTAAAACATCACACATTTACTATCTTAATTTTCTGTGGGTCAGTAGTTCAAACATGGCTTAGATGAGCCCTGTGCTTAGAGTCTTACAAAGCTGCGATTATGTTGGTCCAACTGGGGAAGGATCCATTTTGTTAACATTTAGTTCCTTGAGGTTGTGGGACTGAGATCTTTTGTTTTTTTCTGGCTGTTGGCTCAAGGTGTTCTCAGTTTACGGAGGCTCCCTGCAATTTCTTACCACTTAGGATTCTCCAACATGGCCATTTATTTCATAATTTGTTCTTAGAGTGGAAACACCTCTCTATATTTGGTGTCAGATGTGCAAGTAGAGAAACAATTTTCCTTTGGTATTTCTCAGTTCTGCTCTCTGAGTCATTCTTCCCTTTTCATGAAAGGTAGCATGTGTTTGCACCTGAGTTTTATTAGCCTGCTCCCTACCAATAGAATACTGGGAATCCTACAACTTCCTTTCATTTTGTATTCTTTTTCCCTTTCAATCTATTCTGTTAGTTTCTGTTGAAATAATTTTCTCAGGAACTTTCTGGGCCTTCCATGGGTTTCACTTAGATTTACTCCATTCTAACAAAGTCACACACATACAGATCTTTTTGAGATAAGCCCTTCTCTACCTGCCCAGAGTGTTGAGGAATATCTTCCTAAGCGCCTACAGGCTGTAGGTTTGGTTGAGAGGCTCTATGAGGCCCAGTCTTTGCCTCTTGAAAGGTCACTTTGAGTGACTGACTACTCCAACTTTTTGGTCTTTCTGTGATTTAAGTAGAAGTTTGTACAATCACACCCTCAGCTTTTTCTTTAGAGCATACTTTCCTGATAGTGCTTGGAAATTATTTGTTAGTATATTTGGAAAGTTTGAGAATTTTAGAAATCATCAAGTTCTGGTTCCTTTTGTTTAACAATTCTTCTCTTATTTATCTCTTTCTTTTCTCATTTTACTATAAACAGCAATAAGAAACCAGGAAGCACCTTTAATACATTGCTTGGAAATTTCCATAGCTATATAGACAAGTTAATTATGTACAAATTTGGTTTTCCATATAACTGCAGAAGACAGTTTAACTAAGTTTTCTGCCACTGCGTAACAAGGATCCCCTTCCTTCATTTTCCAATAGGGTGTTTCTCGAGAATTTCCTTTTAACTGTCACTAGCAGTATCCTCCAGTTTCACATTTCTTCTAACAGACTGTTTCAGGAAATTTAGGCTTTCTCTATGATGCTTTTCAAAATTCTTCCAGCTTCTGTCCACTGCTTGGTTCCGAAGCCACTCCTTAAATTTTTAGATATTTATTACAGTAGCACCATACTCTCAGGTAACGAAATCTTTATTAGTTACCTTTTGTTGTTCAGTAGGTCTAGGTTGTCAAAACCTTGCCCATCCAAAGAAAGGTTTGCTCCTTGCCTGGCTCCTGGGAATATCCTGCCTGTTAAGAGTGGCTTTGTTTAGCTGAGGCCTTGGGCCATGCTAGATAGTTTATGCTAATTGCGATGTGTGTGGGTACCTTGGGCTACACATATGTGTTTGATCTCTGGAAAGGCTGGAGACTGAAGGTGAGCCATACAGGGAGTCAGCTGCGCCGATATAACCAACTCTCAATGAAAACTGAGCTTCCTAGGGAATACTCTGTGCGTTGTCACACACCATTTGTGAGAGAAGTAAGTTCTGTCCACATGACTCTACTGGGAAGGGACAACTGGAAACCTATGCCTAGTCCTTTCCTGCATTCTGCTCTATACATCTTTTTCTTCTGCTGATTTTAATTTGTATTCTTTAACTACAAGAAACTTTAACCATGGTTATAATGGTTTTGCTAAATGATATGAATCCTTATAGGCTTCTCAGGTGGCTGAGTGGTAAAGAATCCTCCTGCTAATGCAGAAGACACAAGAGATGTGGGCTTGATCTCTAGGTTGGGAAGACTCCCTTGGAGAAGGGAATGGCAACCCACTCCAGTATTCCTGTCTGGAAAATTCCATGGACAGAGGAGTCTGGTGGGCTATAGTCCATGGAGTCACAGAGTTGGACACGACTGAGCAACTGAGCATGCACACACGCATGAATCCTTATAGCAAATTATTGAACCTGATTGCAGTTTGGGGGACCCTTGAACACAGCTCTATAACAATTTATCACAAGCTTAGTGACTTAAAAGAAAGCACACTGCCTAGACTAGGCATAGATTAGCTGTCTCATGAGACTGCAATCAAGGGAGTGACTGGAATATATTCTTATCTGAAGGCTTGACTGGGGAAGAATCTGCCTCAAAGTTGACCAGAGTTGTTGGCAGAACTCATTTTCTTATAGTTGTTTGATGGAGGGCCCTAGCATATGGCTGGCTATTGGCTGCCTTCAGGCCCTAGAGGCCACCTTTACCTTCTCAGCAAGAAAGCCATATGAGCCTCCCATCATGGCTGTTCATTTCTTCATAGCCAGCTAGAGAGAGAGTCCTAGAATGAGTTTAATAGCAAGATGGGGTCTTACATAACATGATCATGGGAATGACATTCCATCAATATTGCCCTATACTGTTGATTAGAAGTAAATCACAGGTCTATTCACAGTCATGAGGAAGGGATTGTTGAAGAATGTGATACCAGTGAGTGAGATTGGGGGTTTCCTTTAGACTCTGTCCAATATAACTCTTATGAGGAATTTCATCATAAAGGGAAAGAAAAATAGGGTATTAGCCAGGGGACGAAGTAAGGTCAAAAACTTTATTGAGATGGGAAAAATGTATGCTGATAGGAATGATCCAATACAGAGGAAATAATTGGTGAAATGCTGCTTTTTTATATTATATTCTTTATGTTGTTTTTTAAATGTTTATTTGAGTATAGGAAATTTATGAAATTATGTTAGTTTCAGGTAGAGCAGAATGAATCAATTATACATGTACATGTATGTGGAATTGGGAGTTTGCCTTAGACTATGTCCAATATAACTCTTATGAATAATTTCATCATAAAGGGAAAGAAAAATAGGGTATTAGCCAGAGGATAAAGTAAGTGAATCAGTTATATATATACATATATCCACTCTTTTTAAAGATTCTTTTCCCATGTAGACCATTACAGAATATTGAGTAGAGTTCCTTGTGCTATACACTACATTGTTATCAGGGATTGCTGAATCATATGGTAGTTCAACTTTTAGTTTTTTAAGGAACCTCCATACTGTTCTCTGTAGTGGCTATACCAATTTTCATTCCCACCAATAGTGTAGGAGTGTTCCTATATTCTTTTTAATATAAATGCAACAAAAATTCTTATTTTGTCTCTCTTGGATCACAAAATACATGACTTATGGGTTCTACTTTTCCCAAGTTAGAGAAGGAAATGTATATTCTAAGAAAATTCAAGGAAAGATGATGATCTTTCTCCCATATGGGAGCTTATATTTTGATTTTTTATGGCATCTTTTAACAATTTTTATTTTATGTTTTATACTGTATATGATATATCAGTACAATATTAAGAATAATTTATAAACAAAATGTACATAAATTTGGAAGCATGTTAACATTGTTTTTACTGATGTGGGAGCAAATAAAAAAATTTTGCCAAGTGCTTTTCCAATCTTATAAATCTGTTTCATTCTATTTAGGTTTTTTGCAAAGAGATTCATAGAAATGATCATTTAAAATAGTTTTCTGCTCAGACCTCACATTTATGAAAAGATATCATTGGATCATGACAGACCACCTGTGACTTCAGGATTCTATTGCTGTTGTTGTTCAGTGACGAAGTCATATCCAACTCTTTGTGACCCCATGGACTGTAGTACTCCCAGCTATCTCCCGGAGTTTGCTCAAACCCATGTCCGATGCCATCCCACCATCTCATCCTCTGCTGCACCGTTTTCCTGTTGCCTTCAGTATTTCCCCACTTTAGGGTCTTTTCCAGTGAGTCAGCTCTTTGCATCAGGTGGCCAAAGTATTGAAACTTCAGCTTCAGTATCAGTCCTTCCAATGAATAGTCAGGGTGGATTTCCTTTAGGATTGACTGGTTTGATCTGCTTGCTGTCCAAGGGACTCTCAAGAGTCATCTCCAGCACCACAGTTCAAAGACATCAGTTCTTCGGTGCTCAGCCTTCTTTATGGTCCATCTCTCACATGCATACCTGACTACTGGAAAAACCATAGCTTTGACTAATATGAACCTTTGTCAGCAAAATGATGTTTCTGCTTTTTAATACGCTATCTAGGTTTGTCATAACTTTTCTTCCAAGGTTGCAAGTGTCTTTTAATTTCATGGCTGCAGTCACCGTCTGCAGTGATTTTGGACCCCAAGAAAATAAAATCTGTCACTGTTTCCACTTTTTCTCCTTCTATTTGCCATGAAGTTGTGAGACTAGATGCCATGATCTTTGTTTTTGGAATGTTGAGTTTTAAGCCAGCTTTTTCACTCTCCTCTTTCACCCTCTTCAAGAGACTCTTTAGTTCCTTGTCACTTTCTGCCATTAAAGTGGTATCATCTGCATATCTAAGATTGTTGGTATTTTTCCCAGCGATCTCAATTCCAGCTTGTGATTCATCCTGCCTGGGATTTTGCATGATGTACTCTGCCTAGAAGTTAAATAAGAAGGGTGATAGGTTCTTCTATCCATGGAGTTCTCCAGGCAAGAATACTGGAGTGGGTAGCTATTCCTTTCTCTAGAGGATCTTCCTGACCCAGGGACTGAACCTGGGTCTCCTGCCTTACAGGCAGGTTCTTTATCATCTGAGCCACCAAGGAAGCCCAAGTGATAGTCGGTCAGTCGTGTCCCATTCTTTGCAACCCCATGGACTGCTGCCCACCAAGCTCCTCTGTCCACGGAATTCTCTAGGTAAGAATATTGGAGTGGGTAGTTTTTCCATTCTCTAAATCATCAAGTTCTGGTTCCTTTTGTTTAACAATTCTTCTCTTATTTATCTCTTTCTTTTCTCATTTTACTATAAGCAGCAATAAGAAACCAGGAAGCACCTTTAATACATTGCTTGGAAATTTCCATAGCTATATAGACAAGTTAATTATGTACAAATTTGGTTTTCCATATAACTGCAGAAAACAGTTTAACTAAGTTTTCTGCCACTGCGTAACAAGGATCCCCTTCCTTCATTTTCCAATAACGTGTTTCTTGAGAATTTCCTTTTAACTGTCACTAGCAGGATCCTCCAGTTTCACATTTCTTCTAACAGACTCTTTCAGGAAATTTAGGCTTTCTCTATGATGCTTTTCAAAATTCTTCCAGCTTCTGTCCACTGCTTGGTTCCAAAGCCACTCCTTAAATTTTTAGATATTTATTACAGTAGCACCATACTCTCAGGTAATGAAATCTTTATTAGTTACCTTTTGCTGTTCAGTAGGTCTGGGTTGTCAAAACCTTGCCCATCCAAAGAAAGGTTTGGTCCTTGCCTGGCTCCTGGGAATATCCTACCTGTTAAGAGTGGCTTTGTTTAGCTGAGGCCTTGGGCCATGCTAGATAGTTTATGCTACTTGCGATGTGTGTGGGTACCTTGGGCTACACATATGTGTTTGATCTCTGGAAAGGCTGGAGACTGAAGGTGAGCCATACAGGCAGTCAGCTGCGCTGATATAACCAACTCTCAATGAAAACCCTGAATACTGAGCTTCCCAGGGAATACTCTGTGCGTTGTCACACACCATTTGTGAGAGAATTAAGTAAGTTCTGTCCACATGACTCTACTGGGAAAGGACAACTGGAAACCTATGCCTGGTCCTTTCCTGCATTCTGCTCTATACATCTTTTTCTTCTGCTGATTTTAATTTGTATTCTTTAACTACAATGAACTTTAACCATGGTTATAATGGTTTTGCTAAATGATATGAATCCTTATGAGCTTCCCAGGTGGCTGAGTGGTAAAGAATCCTCCTGCTAATGCAGAAGACACAAGAGATGTGGGCTTGATCTCTAGGTTGGGAAGACCCCCTTGGAGAAGGGAATGGCAACCCACTCCAGTATTCCTGTCTGGAAAATTCCATGGACAGAGGAGTCTGGTGGGCTATAATCCATGGAGTCACAGAGTTGGACACGACTGAGCAACTGAGCATGTACGACTGAGCAACTGAGCGTGTACACACGCATGAATCCTTATAGCAAATTATTGAACCTGATTGCAGTTTGGGGGACCCTTGAACACAGCTCTATAACAATTTATCACAAGCTTAGTGACTTAAAAGAAAGCACACTGCCTAGACTAGGCATAGATTAGCTGAGTCTCATGAGACTGCAATCAAGGGAGCGATTGGAATATGTTCTTATCTGAAGGCTTGACTGGGAAAGAATCTGCTTCAAAGTTCACCAGAGTTGTTGGCAGAACTCATTTTCTTATAGTTGTTTGATGGAGGGCCCTAGCATATGGCTGGCTATTGGCTGCCTTCAGGCCCTAGAGGCCACTTTTACCTTCTCAGCAAGAAAGCCATATGAGCCTCCCATCATGGCTGTTCATTTCTTCATAGCCAGCTAGAGAGAGTGTCCTAGAGTGAGTTTAATAGCAAGATGGAGTCTTACATAACATGATCATGGGAAAGACATTCCATCAATATTGCCCTATACTGTTAATTAGAAGTAAATCACAGGTCTATTCACAGTCATGAGGAAGGGATTGTTCAAGAATGTGATACCAGTGAGTGAGATTGGGGGTTTCCTTTAGACTCTGTCCAATATAACTCTTATGAGGAATTTCATCATAAAGGGAAAGAAAAATAGGGTATTAGCCAGGGGACGAAGTAAGGTCAAAAACTTTATTGAGATGGGAAAAATGTATGCTGATAGGAATGATCCAATACAGAGGAAATAATTGGTGAAATGCTGCTTTTTTATATTATATTCTTTATGTTGTTTTTTAAATGTTTATTTGAGTATGGGAGATTTATGAAATTATGTTAGTTTCAGGTAGAGCAGAATGAATCAATTATACATGTGCATATATGTGGAATTGGGGGTTTGCCATAGACTGTGTCCAATATAACTCTTATGAATAGTTTCATCATAAAGGGAAAGAAAAATAAGGTATTAGCCAGAGGATAAAGTAAGTGAATCAGTTATATATATACATATATCCACTCTTTTTAAAGATTCTTTTCCCATATAGACCATTACAGAATATTGAGTAGAGTTTTTTGTGCTATACACTACATTGTAATCAGGGATTGCTGAATCATATGGTAGTTCAACTTTTAGTTTTTTAAGGAACCTCCATACTGTTCTCTGTAGTGGCCATACCAATTTTCATTCCCACCAATAGTGTAGGAGTGTTCCTATATTCTTTTTAATATAAATGCAACAAAAATTCTTATTTTGTCTCTCTTGGATCACAAAATACATGACTTATGGGTTCTACTTTTCCCAAGTTAGAGTAGGGAATGTATATTCTAGGAAAATTCAAGGAAAGATGATGATTTTTCTCCCATATGGGAGCTTATATTTTGATTTTTTATGGCATCTTTTAACAATTTTTATTTTATATGTTTTATACTGTATATGATATATCAGTACAATATTAAGAATAATTTATAAACAAAATGTACATAAATTTGGAGGCATGTTAACATTGTTTTTACTGATGTGGGAGCAAATAAAAAAATTTGCCAAGTGCTTTTCCAATCTTATAAATCTATTTTATTCTATTTAGGTTTTTTGCAGAGATTCATAGAAGTGATCATTTAAAATAGTTTTCTGCTCAGACCTCACGTTTATGAAAAGATATCATTGGATCATGACAGACCACCTGTGACTTCAGGATTCCATTGCTGTTGTTGTTCAGTGACTAAGTCATATCCAACTCTTTGTGACCCCATGGACTGTAGTACTCCCGGCTATCTCCCAGAGTTTGCTCAAACCCATGTCCATTGAGTTGGTGATGCCATCCCACCATCTCATCCTCTGCTGCACCGTTTTCCTGTTGCCTTCAGTCTTTCCCCACTTTCGGGTCTTTTCCAGTGAGTCAGCTCTTTGCATCAGGTGGCCAAAGTATTGAAACTTCAGCTTCAGTATCAGTCCTTCCGATGAATATTCAGGATGGATTTCCTTTAGGATTGACTGGTTTGATCTGCTTGCTGTCCAAGGGACTCTCAAGAGTCTTCTCCAGCACCACAGTTCAAAGACATCAGTTCTTTGGTGCTCAGCCTTCTTTATGGTCCATCTCTCACATGCATACCTGACTACTGGAAAAACCATAGCTTTGACTAATATGAACCTTTGTCAGCAAAATGATGTTTCTGCTTTTTAATATGCTATCTAGGTTTGTCATAACTTTTCTTCCAAGGTTGCAAGTGTCTTTTAATTTCATGGCTGCAGTCACCGTCTGCACTGATTTTGGACCCCAAGAAAATAAAGTCTGACAGTGTTTCCACTTTTTCTCCTTCTATTTGCCATGAAGTTGTGGGACTAGATGCCATGATCTTTGTTTTTGGAATGTTAAGTTTTAAGCCAGCTTTTTCACTCTCCTCTTTCACCCTCTTCAAGAGACTCTTTAGTTCCTTGTCACTTTCTGCCATTAAAGTGGTATCATCTGCATATCTAAGATTGTTGGTATTTTTCCCATCGATCTCAATTCCAGCTTGTGATTCATCCTGCCTGGGATTTTGCATGATGTACTCTGCCTAGAAGTTAAATAAGAAGGGTGATAGGTTCTTCTATCCATGGAGTTCTCCAGGCAAGAATACTGGAGTGGGTAGCTATTCCTTTCTCTAGAGGATCTTCCTGACCCAGGGACTGAACCTGGGTCTCCTGCCTTACAGGCAGATTCTTTATCATCTGAGCCACCAAGGAAGCCCAAGTGATAGTCGGTCAGTCGTGTCCCATTCTTTGCAACCCCATGGACTGCTGCCCACCAAGCTCCTCTGTCCACGGAATTCTCTAGGTAAGAATATTGGAGTGGGTAGTTTTTCCATTCTCTAGGAGACCTTCCCAATTCTTCACAGTCCAACTCTCACATCCATACATGACCACAGGAAAAACCATAGCCTTGACTAGACGGACCTTAGTTGGCAAAGTAATGTCTCTGCTTTTTGATATGCTGTCTAGGTTGGTCATAACTTTCCTTCCAAGGAGTAAGCGTCTTTTAATTTCATGGCTGCAATCACCATCTGCAGTGATTTTGGAGCCCAAAAAAATAAAGTCTGACACTGTTTCCACTGTTTCCCCATCTATTTCCCATGAAGTGATGGGACCAGATGCCATGATCTTAGTTTTCTGAATGTTTAAGGTATAAAAATTATTTTTATAAAACAATTTTGCATACTAATGTTGATATTTCAGTAATTACAACTTTCCCTGCACCTAATAATCCTATTTTAGTAATAATAAATGTGACATTTGATTCAAGTTATTTTGGCTGAATTTGTTTTAAATCCTGATAGTCGGGCCATTTTCTTGCATATTAGGGCAATTTACTGACATAGCTGAGCCTACTTGGGTAATAATTTTGGCCCAATAAGCTATGAACTGAAGAAATCTAATGAGGAAGAGTTTTGTACCTTGTTCCTTATAATGTTCCTGCTCACTGAAAAGATTCCAGAAAGACTTGTTATTTCTCACCTAGCCCCATTTTATTTGTTTATCTAAAAAGATACACTCCAGGCTTCAGAGTACGCTACAGTGGATATTGTCACTGTAAGCACACATGGGGATACCCTATAGACTGTGTGGCCATCTATTTGTCTAGGATGATAAGTGATTTTGGAGCCCAAAATTTTTCAGTCTCCTGAAATATACACATTTCTCAGTCTTCAGCTTTTGAGTGGTTTTGCCTACAGAAAAACCCAAGTTCAGTGCCCCCTGCTGGTGAACGGCAGCTTTGAGTTTGCCTCGTGTCAGTGATGGACAGAGTGGGTCCCTTTGCTGACACTGAGCCGGGGGTGATGCTGAGCCTGCCAGGTCATTTTAGATCAGGTCATTAAAGTAACAGAAGGTCGAGTCAGTATAAAATGAGCAGCTCATGATTTTCTCTACATTTTTTAGACATGTGAGGATTTGCTGTAGTTCAGTTTGGCTGATAAAATATGAACACTTCACAAAGATGTTTGTATTTCAGCCTCTGTCTTAGCTCATATAACAAGCCATTTTGCTCTGATTTGTAGGAGCTGTATTCTTGTTCAGTAGGGAAACCTAACTTGAACCCTGGCAGAGAAAATTTTAAACATGTAATATTTTAGGGATGTTCATTTTGTTAGAAATTAGAAAAGCAGTTTAAACGAAAAACCCCCTTTCTTTTTTTATTTCATTGATATGAATTAGTATTCATTTATTCTGGTTTCTAAATGATGATGATCCTGTTAAAGAAAATTAATTAAAACTAAGGACCAGATTAGTGTTTAGATTATCATTTTAACTTTGGCCTTTGGTGAAGGTAATTGTTTTTATAACGAACAAACTATCAAATTATTAATTTTGCTCCCATAGTAGATGAGTTTAATTTCTTCGTATACATCCATGATGGGTATGTTACAGTCCATGGGGTGTCAAAGAGTTGGACATGACTAAGCAACTAAACAATAACAGCAATGACAACAGCAAATCCAAGAATATAGTACACATTAAGATTTAAATGCCTAAGGTTAATGAATACATGCCTTGTCTACTTAGGTATTTCCAGTGTGGTAGGAGGAAAACCAGGAGAATGTGTGCCCTCAAACCCAAGGGTAGAAAATGTATCAAGACGGAGGGAGTGATCACTGTTGAAAGAATACCAAGAACTGATCACTGTGGAGGCCACTGTAAGCTTGTCAGGGGAGGTTTTGGTCGAGTGGTGGAACAAAAGTCTGATTAGAGTAGGTTTATCAGAGAATGGGCTTTTCTTTGTCCTCATCTTATCCTTTCTCCCCACCTCTTTCTTTTCTTTCACTTCCTGAATAAATCAGTTTAAAAGCTATTAGAGGGACTTCCCTAGTGACTAAAGAATCCACCTGTCAATGCAGGGAGACATGGGTTTCGTCTCTGGTCCAGCGAGATACCATATGCCGCAGAACAGCTATGACGGTAGGCCACAACTATTGAGCCTGTGCTCTTGAGCCTGGAAACTGCAGCTACTGAAGCCCATGTGCTCTAGAGCCCGTGCTCTGCAAAAAGAGAAGCCACCACAATGAAAAGCCAGCACACTACAACGGAGAGTAGTCCCTATTTGCCACAGCTAGAGACAAGCCCAAGTGTAGCAATGAAGACTCAGCACAGCCAAAAATAACAAATAAATAATTAAAAAACTCTGTAAGCCATTGGGCTTCCCTGGTGGCTCAGATGGTAAAGAATCCACCTGCAATGTGGGAGACCCGGATTTAATCACTGGGTAGGGAAGACCCCCTGGAGGAGGGCATGGCAACCCACTCTAGTATTCTTGCCTGGAGAATCCCATGTACAGAGGAGCCTGGTGGGCACAGTCCATGGGTCACAAAGAGTCGGACACGACTGAGTGACTAACACCCACACATATAAGCTATTAGATATGACCAAGCAAGATAGGTATTCTTGCAAGGTGGTAGGAAGTCCCAGTACCCTAAAGTAGGTGTTCACTCATGTTCTACAAAGGCAGGTATTCACATAGTGGGGAGATTGCCCAGCATGGGGTCTTGGAGCCAACTAGGGAGAGGTGTGGTGGTCTGATACAGGGCATTGGAACCTTAATGGGATAAAGTGGATGAAAGACCTAGGTTGGAGAGCAGGACATGGGGTGGGAAGGGCATTCATGTAGAACGATATTGAGAGTGGGATGAGGAAGTTGTCTGCAAAGAAGAGCAGACTGGTGTGTGGTGCTGGAGCCTGAACAGGTGAGAGGGATGTCCATACAGGGTATCAGAATTTGAGCAAGATGAGGAACATATCCACATAGTGGAGTAAGCCTGGCATGGGGTGTGGGATCCCTAATGGGGTAAGGATGGCATCCATACCAGGTGGGCAGGTTGATGTGGGGTGTCAGAGTCCAAGCAGAACAAAGAAAGCATGTATATGGTGGGGGTGGAAAGGTCACTTGGTGGAAAGGTCAGAACTTGAATGGGAGAAAGATGGCTGGGGTAGGAAAGTATAAGATAAACCTGGAACATCAAATGCCAGAAAGTATGCATATATTTGAAAAATGATGAAGACATATCAAACAGACACAAAAACTATATTGAAGGGCTTCCACTGGCTACTTTTAAGACAACTGAAGCATAAGAATATTGAGAGCAATGGATGGAAGAAAGTAGAAATCCTTGAGTTCACACTAGTATGAATGAATGAATGAATGCGTTGAATGTTTGATGAGGAACAGGATATTTGAAAAGTTTAAAGTACCTTCCTACAAAATACTCGTTAATTATAGAGAGGAATCATAACTTTGCAGTATGGAACTCTGGCAGACTCCTTTAATCAAGTGACCAAACAACATCATTAAGTAATGGGCAAATGGAAATCATGTACTACTTGGTAAGATGTAATGAGAGAATCACAGCATCACTATCCCAGAGATGCATAACCCAAATCTAAAGAGGCAAGCCCAAGCTGATGGACATTCTACAATTTAACTGGCTTATAATCTTCAAACATGTTCAAGTCATGGGGGCATCCCTGGTGATCCAATTGTTAAGTGGCTTATAATCTTCAAACATGTTCAAGTCATGGGGGCATCCCTGGTGATCCAATTGTTAAGACTCTGTGCTTCCAACACAGGGGATGCAGTTTTGATCACTGGTCAGAGAACCAAGTTCCCACATGCTGCGTGGCTGAAAAAGGAAAAAAAAAAAAAAAACAGAAGAAAAAAAAATTAGGTCATGGAAGTCAAGGAAAGACTATTCAGGAGGCTAAAGAGACATGACAGCTGAATGCCATGTGCAATTCTGAACTGAAACACTTTGTTATATGGGATATTATTGGACAGGATTCAAATGAGGTCTTAGAATTAAATGGGAGTAATTATCAGTCTTAATTGCCTTATTTTGACTTTTTTATGGTTTAATATAAGGATGCTCCTTATTTTGGGAACTGTGGACTAAAGTATTCAAGTGTGATGAAGCACTATATTGGCCGTTTTTTACCAATGGTTTAAGAAAAATAAGTTCTATTTATTGTTGAGTTTATGTACAGATAAAACAGAGAGAGTAAGAGTGAGAGAAGAGTGGAAGTTGAAGCTAGATAAATCTTTCTGGAAGTTTTGTTGTAGAGGAGTAAAGAAATAAGACAATAGAGGGTGGAGAAAGATGAACTAGAAAGGACTTTCTAAGACAGTGCCAAAGAATACTCAAAAGTATTGTATTATTGTGCTCATTTCACATGCTAGCAAAGTAATGCTCAAAATCTTTCAAGCTAGACTTCAGCAGTATGTGAACCAAGAACTTCCAGGTGTACAAACTGGATTTTGAAAAGGTAGAGGAACTAGAGATCACATTGCCAACATCTGTTGGATAATAATAAAAAGCAAGAGAATTCCGAAAAACATCAACTTTTGTTTCATTGACTACGCTAAAGCCTTTGACTGTGTGAATGAAAGTCGCTCAGTTGTATCTGACTCTTTGCGACCCCATGGACTATACAGTCTTTGGAATACTCCAGGCCAGAATACTGGAGTGGGTAGCTGTTCTCTTCTCCAAGAGATCTTCCCAACCCAGGGATCAAATGCAGGTCTCTGGCATTGCAGGCAGATTCGTTACCAGCTGAGCCACCAGGGAAGCCCAAGAACACTGGAGTGGATAGCCTATCCCTTCTCCAGGGGATCTTCCCGACCCAGGAATCGAACTGGGGTCTCCTGCATTGCGGTGAATTCTTTACCAGCTGAGCTACCAGGGAAGCCCTTTGACTGTGTGGATCACAACAAACTGGGAAATTCTTAAAGAGATGGGAATACCAGACCATCTTACCTACCTCCTGAGAAACCTGTATGCAAGTCAAGAAGCAACATGAATCGGACATGAAACAACAGACTGGTTCAAAATTGGAAAGAAGTATGTCAAGGCTGTATATTGTCACCCTGCTTATTTAACTTATATGCAGAGTACAAATGCAAAGCTGGATGAATCACAAGCTTGAATCAAGATTGCTGGGAGAAATATCAACAACCTCAGATATGCAGATGATACCACTCTGATGCAGAAAGCAAAGAGGAACTCACAAGTCACTTAATGAAGGTGAAAGAGGAGAGTGAAAAAACTGGCTTAAAACTCAGCATTCAAAAAACTAAGATCATGGCATCCAGTCCCATCACTTCATGCAAATAGGTGGTGAAAAAGTGGAAACAGTGATAGATTTTATTTTGGGGGGCTCCAAAATCAGCACAGATGGTGACTGCAGCCACAAAATTAAAAGATGCTTGCTCCTTGGAAGGGAAGTTATGATAAATCTAGACAGTTTATTAAAAAGCAGAGACATCACTTTGCCGCCTAAGTTCAGTATAGTCAAAGCTATGGTTTTTCCAGTAGCCAGGTACAGATGTGAGAGTTGGACCATAAAGAAGGCTGAGCACTGAAGAATTGATGCTTTCAAACTGTGGTGCTGGAGAAGATTCTTGAGAGTCTCTTGGCAGCAAGGAGATCAAACCAGTCAATCTCAAAGAAATCAATCCTGAATATTCATTGGAAAGACTGATGCAGAAGCTGAAGTACCGATGCTTTGACCACCTGATGTGAAAAGCTGATTCACTGGAAGAGACCCTGATGCTGGAAAAGATTGAGGGCAGAAGGAGAAGGGGGCAACAGAATGAGATGATTGGATGGCATCACTGACTGATGCCTCAATGATGACTCAATGGACATGAGTTTGAGTAAGCTCTGGGAGTTGGTGATGGACAGGGAAACCTGGCGTACTGCAGCCCATGGGTCACAAAGAGTCAGACATGACTGAGCGACTGAACTGAACTGAGGGAGTTAATGAAGGACAGAGGAGCCTGGACGACAAGATAAGGATACGAGACAACCATGGAAGTTTGGATTCGTTATCTAGGGAAAGTGGCAGTTCATACTTCAGTAATTGCCAAGAAAACAATGTCAAACACCTTTTTATGGATCTATACTTGCCAAAATCATCCCTACTTTCAGGAAAAACTTCTTTGTACCTAAGATAGTTTGGAATTGCTGTATTTAGAGCTTATTTTCTCTACTCTGTGATAATAGAGAATAATTTTTGCTACATTTGTTGTATATATTTAAAATCAAGTATTGTTACTCTTTAGCAATTATTTTGGCTTCGTTTATTTATTTGCTTACTTTTTATCTTTTGGCCAAGCTGCAAAGTATGTGGGCTCTTAGTTCCCTGACCAAGGATCAAACATGCATCCCCTGTATTGGAAGCAGGATTCGTAGCATTGAATCACCAGAGAAGTCCCTTAAATTTTCCTTTTAAATCCTTAGGCCATTTAGGTCATTTGACCAAGAAACTTTTACTGAGTTTGACTGTGTGAAGAAAGAGGCTACTTAGTTTGAGTATAAAAACAGACATGTTCCCAGACCTCCCCAATCTGACAGCCTAGACAGCTTGTATTAAACAAAACAGTCATGGCATTGTGGTGAGTCATGTGAAAAGAAACTATAGGAATTTAGATAAAATACAAAAGGAAGCTTGAATTTAAATTGAAGAGTCAAGGAGTACCTCCTTAAAGAAGTGCCAGTTAAACTGTTGATGTAAAGGGAAGGTCAGAACTGAGCAAAAAGCTGGGATAAGAGCCCTTCTGTAGCAGACCAAGCAGAGGTCCATGGAGCAAAGGAGTGGAAGGAAGGCCAGTGAGGTCAGGGCACAGGTAGCCAGGGTGTGGATGACTGGATGGAGTCAGCGAGAAGAACACCATGAAGCCATTGAAAGGTTTTAATAAAAGGAATGGCATAATTAGATTTGTGCCTGAAGAACTATGGACAGAGGTTTGTGACATTTGTACAGGAGGCAGTGATCAAGACCATCCATCCATAAGAAAAAGAAATGCAAAAAGGCAAAATGGTTGTCTGAGGAGGCCTTACAAATAGCTGAGAAAAGAAGAAAAGCTAAAGGCAAAGGAGAAAAGGAAAGATATAGCCATTTGAATGCAGAGTTCCAAAGAATAGCACAGAGAGATAAGAAAGTTTTTCTCAGTGATCAATGCAAAGAAATAGAGGAAAACAAGAGAATGGGAAAGACCAATTAGTGATACCAAGCGAACATTTCATGCAAAGAAGGACACAATAAAGGCAGAAATGGTATGTACCGAAGATATTAAGAAGAGATGGCAAGACTATACAGAAGAACTGTACAAAAAAGATCTTCATGACCCAGATAACCACGATGGTGTGATCACTCACCTAGAGCCAGACATCCTGGAATGTGAAGTCGTGTGGGCCTTAGGAAGCATCACTACGAACAAAGCTAGTGGAGGTGATGGAATACCAGTTGAGCTATTTCAAATCCTGAAAGATGATGCTGTGAAAGTGCTGCACTCAATATGCCAGCAGATTTGGAAAACTCAGCAGTGGCCACAGGACTGGAAAAGGTCAGTTTTCATTCCAATCCCAAAGAAAGGCAATGCCAAGGAATGTTCAAACTAATGCACAATTGCACTCATCTCACATGCTAGCAAAGTAATGCTCAAAATTCTCCAAGCCAGACTTCAACAGTTTGTGAGGTGTGAACTTCCAGATGTTCAAGCTGGTTTTAGAAAAGGCAGAGGAACCAGAGATCAAATTGCCAACATCCATTGGATCATTGAAAAAGCAAGAGAGTTCCAGAAAAACATCTACTTCTGCTTTATTGAGTACGCCAAAGTCTGACTGTTTATTTAACTTATATGCAGAGTATATCATGCAAAATGCCAGGCTGGATGGAGCACAAGCTGAAATCAAGATTGCTGGGAGAAATAGCAATAACCTCAGACATGCAGATGACACCACCGTTATTGTAGAAAGCGAAGAAGAACTAAAGAGCCTCTTGATTAAAGTGAAAGAGGAGAGTGAAAAAGTTGGTTTAAAACTCAACATTCAGAAAACTAAGATCATGGCATCTGGTCCCATCACTTCATGGCAAATAGATGGGGAAACAGTGGAAACAGTGACAGACTTTATTTTCTTGGGCTCCAAAATCACTGGAGATGGTGACTGCAGCCATGAAATTAAAAGACACTTGCTCCTTGGAAGAAAAGTTATGACCAACCTAGACAGCATGTTAAAAAACAGAGACATTACTTTGCCAACAGAGGTCCATCTAGTCAAAGCTATGGTTTTTCTAGTAGTCATGTATGGATATAAGAGTTGGACTATAAAGAAAGCTGAACACCGAAGAATTGATGCTTTTGAACTGGTGTTGGAGAAGACTCTTGAGAATCCCTTGGACTGCAAGGAGTTCCAACCAGTCCATCCTAAAGGAAATTGGTTCTGAATATTCACTGGAAGGACTGATGCTGAAGCTGAAACTCCAATACTTTGGCCACCTGATGTGAAGAACTAACTCTTTAAAAAAAAACCTTGATGCTGGGAAAGATTGAAGACGGGAGGAGAAGGGGATGAGAGGATGAGCCTGGTGTGCTGCAGTCCATGAGGTCACAAAGAGTCAGACATGACTGAGTGACTGAACTGAACTAGATGATGTCTTATTTAATCATGAAGGAATTACATTTTCCTTAAATCATTTATTTGGGCTCTGTATCTGTACATTATAGTGAAAGGATGTTTTAAAATGTTTTATTTAAATCGATAAGGATTCCACCCTGCCGTGATGTTTAAAGAACAGTTTGGTGATCTTCTTCCCAATGGGGTGGTAACTCTCTGTGAGAGACACAGCTCTGGCATGGTCTGGCCGGGAGGATGTGTTTGGCTCTGGGCAAATATCTTCCATGACTGAACACCCTTCAGTTAATTCCATCCGCCGGCCCTGGGGTTGGAGACTGAGGCATCTTGTTTATGCAACAAGAAGAGCATATATCTTTGTGTGTGGAAATGATTATTGTATTATTAGTTTTTGTAATTATAAAAATGTGAAAGTTGCTCAGTCGTGTCCAACTCTTTGTGACCCCATGGACTGTATAGTCCATTGAATTCTCCAGGCCAGAATACTGGAGTGGGTAGCTATTCCCTTCTCCAGAGGATCTTCCTAACCCGGGGATTGAACCCAGGTCTCCCGCATTGCAGGTGGATTCTTTATCAGCTGAGCCGCCAGGGAAGCCCATAAAAATTAAGTCAATGGTTAAAAAAAAAAAAAAAGGTGGATTCAGCACAAGCATTTTCTTATAATCCTATGCTATGTGCTGGGCTTAGTTGCTCAGTCTTGTCCCTCTCTTTGTGACCCCATGGACTGTAGCCCACCAGGCTCCTTTGTCCATGGCAGTTCTCCAGACAAGGATCCTGGAGTGGGTTGCCATGCCCTCCTCCAGGGGATCTTCCCCACCCAGGGATCAAACCCAGGTCTCCCTCATTGTAGATCGATTCTTTACCATCTGAGCCACCAGGGAAGCCCCATGTTCCCTCCTGAAGCCTACTGAAACAAGAGTAAAATGATTTATTTTTCTTATTTTTTTTTAGTTTTTAAATTTTATTTTTCCCCATCCTCCATGTAAGTAAGCATTTTCTTTCTTTCTTTTTTTTTTTTTTTTCTTCTGTTTTTGGTGTTCTGGGTTTTTGTTGCTGCATGTGGGCTTCTTCTAGTTGTGATGAGCAGGGTGTACTCTCCAGTTTGGAACATGCGCTTCTCATTGAGGTGGCTTCTCCTGTTGCACAGGAACGTGGGCTTTAGTAGTTACAGCTCGTGGGCTTAGTTGCACCATGGTATCTGGGATCTTTCTGGACCAGGGATTGAACCTACATCAGCAGGTGGAGTCCCAGTCACTGGACCACCAGGGAAGTTCCAAAATGATTTTTTTTTTTTAAAAGGAAAAATCCTCTAGGACCACCCCCCCCCGCAAGAAAACAAGCAAATAAACAACCCCTCCCTCACATTCAACAACAACAATAACAAACAAAAACAAGAAAGTCTTCCAATATTTTGGAAGTTAAAAAGCACATGAATGAGCTAAAAACCACATAATTAGCAGAGAGAAGATAGCTGTAGTCTAAGCTGGCAGGGGAAAAGCCAAGAAGCATCCAATTTACATGACAGAATCCTGCCAAGGCTTAGGATAGGCAGACCAAGGTTGAAGGTGGGCCTAAGAACAGGGGAATTATATGATAAGCTGTCTGGGAGCCCCCGGAAGCTCCATCTCTCCCTCTGCCTCTGTACTCCCAGGAGACTGCCCTCACTTCTATGCCAGCAGAGGGCAGCAGTTTTATTATCCGAGGAGGTCAAGGCGTGGAGGACTTGAGCATCTGATTTGTGGGCCCTGCAGTTGTCCTGGAGTTCTTCAGGGTGCCCATGTACCTCCCATCCAACACTGTGACCCCCTGTTCCACTGACCTCCGCTACTCACTTCAGCCATTTCACCTTGAATTTGTCATCCTTGGGTCCTGCTATTTCAGACATTGCATTCTGAGCACATCTACGTCTCCTTCTGGGTCAGCTGCCTCCCCCATGGCTGCTCTTTGACCAGATTGGAGGCCATCAACTGCTCTGCTTTTTCTTAGACTTTCAGCCTCTTCCTTTCCTTCCCATCCCCCGCCCTGAAAGTTCTTGGAAATAGAAGTTGCTGGCGTTTGACCTTCCATTTTCATATTATATCTTCCTCCTCACTTCTGGCCTCATGGTCAAGCCTTAGTAATGGAAGGGATCTAAGAGGGAAGGGATGAAAGAGAGAAGAATCGGGGGTGGGGGGCCCAAATCAGAAGGAATCTCGTCTCTGATTTTTGCTTACAAGAACACCCCATCCTCTGCTGCTTTGTTGCTGGTACAGTGGGTAGTGGGCGGGGGCTGTCGCTCTCTCTAAAACACTCTGTCACATGATGCCATTAACCTTGGCCTCCTCCACCTTCTCTAGCCTTGCCCATTACATCAGTGGCTTCTACACTTTCTCATTGAACTCCATGATTACACTGCGTTCTGGTGTGCACACAAGCACATACACACACACTTCCCTTACAGGTTTCATGAAGCAATCCTTATTTGGAAATTCTCTGATACTTTAAATTTTGTTTTGTTTTATTGTATCCATTCAGCTTAATGTTTAAAATACTGGCCAATAAATTGATATTTCAACCATTGGTGGATCCTGGCTCACAATTTGACAAATACTGCTGCAGATCATCCCTTCCTGTCCCCCTCATATATTCCACTTTTTTTCCTACAAGCTGGATCCTTTCTTTTTCATTTAACAGGCTCAGATCTGTCTGGATTTTTAAAGAACCCTCCTCACCCTTCCCTGCCACATTCCAGGAGTTGTCCATGCACAGGATTCCATGTCCTCTTAGACCCCTTCGCTCTCGGTCCACCCAATCCTGACTACCTTTCAGCACCAGCCTTGCACTGGAACAGCCAGCCTCATTAGCCCCAGATGACTCCCTGGTCATTTGTTCTGTGGTTGATGTCTGGGCATCTCCTTAGTGGTTCTCACTAGTGTCCAGCTTAGTGGATACTCCTTTTCCCTGGCTCTGGTGTTCTACCTCCCTCTCAGTGATCACTGAGGCTTCCCTGGTGGCTCAGACGGTAAAGAATCTGCCTGCCATGCAGGAGACTTGGGTTTGATCCCTGGGTTGGGAAGATCCTCTGAAGAAGCGAATGGCAACCCACTCTAGTATTCTTGCCTGGAGAATCCATGGACAGAGAAGTCTGGTGGGCTGTAAGAGTCAGACATGACTGGGCAACTAACACACATCCTTACTTTGATCACACACCCACTTGGGTGCAGACCATTCACTGCCTGGCAGCTCTAGACCATCGATCTGTCCCCTCTGGATCTGATTCCTGGCCCTGCTTTGTCGCTGCTTACATGTTTACTCCTTCTGTTTCTGAACACGCGTGGATCTGTTACCTTCCTCATATCACACCAACTGCTTGCTGGTTTTTTAGGTTTTTTAAAAAATATTTTTTAATTTATTTGGCTGTGCTGAGTCTTAGTTGTGACCTTAGTTGTGACCTTTACATGTGGTCTGTGGGATGTTTACTTGCAGCATGTGGAATCTAGTTCCCTGCCCAGGAATTGGGAGAAGGAAATGGCAACCCACTCCAGTGTTCTTGCCTGGAGAATCCCAGGGATAGTGGAGCCCAATGGGCTGCCGTCTGTGGGGTCGCACAGAGTCGGACACGACTGAAGCGACTTAGCAGCAGCAGCAGCAGCCCAGGAATTGAACCCAGGCTGCCTGCATTGGGAGCGCAGAGTCTTAGCCACTGGACCACCGGGGAAGTCCCTGGTTTTTTAGTATATGTGAGTCTTTGGAATCTGTGCATCCTGAACATTTTCCTCTGTCAGGAGACAAAGCCATGGAAGAAAGAGTCGTCTCCCCCATCCCTCTTGTATTATCTTTGCTCCTTTGATAACATTGAGCTTTCCTCTAACATGCTCCCTCTTCTTTTATTATGTGCTTTGTGCCATTTCCCAAATCTCATTCTAATTTTCCCTGGAGGGCAGCCTTCATTACTGCTGTTGATGAGCACTGAGGAGGGAATGTAGGCGTGCAGTTTCCCTCTTTCTCTGCCATCCTCTTAAAGTGAGCACCGTTAGTGGGTGATCATGCAGCTGCTTAAGGCCACGGGCTGTTTCTTAACAGCATTACTCTTCTCAGGGGACTTCTGTGTTTATTCCTTGCTCTTGCTCTACAGTTTTCTCTCTGATCTGGGAGGGTCCAACACAATAAGGTTCTTGGAAGTCTAGGTAATATTAGGTTGTACATGAAGTAATTTTATTATTTCAAGTAGAGAGAGTCTATTTAAATACAGTAACCAAAAAAATAACGGAAGACTATAGAAGGATTCCTTTGTTAATGTTCATTAAAGACATCAATGTTCCCTTGATCTAAAATATATTCTCATATTCTGTTAACCTTTGTGAAGCGCAAAATGGAAAAGTCCTGGAGATGGCCTAACAGGATTCCTTTCCTAGAGAAGCTGAGCCCCAGGTGACACGCTCTGACCCATGCCTCATTCCTGGCCGAGTTCTGATGAAGGCCTGTGTCTTCTAGGGCAAGCTTTTTCTGCCGTGTCTCTCACCTCCCCGTCTATCAATGCCTTTCCCCCGTTCTCACAAATACTTAAGTGTACATGGACACCCGCACCCACATTCTCCTTTAATCATCATTTTGAGGAATGAGGAATTGTCTTGCTTAGTGACATTTTTGGTAACATGATCTCAGCTTTAATGCATATTAATTTTGTTATCGTTATCCCTATAAAACATTTTCAACTGAATTTTAAAAGTTATTTTCGGGGCTTCCCTGGTAGTCTTGTGGTTGAGAGTCCGCCTGCCAATTCAGGGGACACGGATTCCATTCCTGATGTGGGAAGAACCCACATGCTGCAGGGCAACTAAGCCTGTGAACTGCAACTACTGAGCCCCCTAGTCACTACTGCTGAAGCCCGGGTGGCTCAGACGGTAAAGAATCTGCCTGCAGGGCAGGAGACCTGCGTTCAATCCCTGTGTTGGGAAGATCCTCTGGAGAAGGGAATGGCAACCCACTCCAGTATTCTTGCCTGAAGAATCCGTATGGACAGAGGAGCCTGCCGGGCTGCAGTCCGTGGGGTCGCAAAGAGTCTGAGGAGCTAACACTTTCACTGAAGCCCAAGAGCTCTAGAGCCGGTGCTCCATGACAGAAGCCACCGCAACGAGAAGCCCATGCACTGCAATGAAGGGAAAGCCCAAGTGCAGCGACAAGACCCAGGGCAGTGGAAAATAAATAAATAAATTTTAAAAAGTTATTTCACATCTATGGATCATGTATGCTTTATTTAACATATGCTTAACAAATAGCATATAGATGACCTCTGAGTTTTTTTTTTTTTTTTTTGAATGAGAGAATTTGGTAATGAAATCCCAAATCCTTTGGGAGCCTCAGTTATGTAACCATAGGATTTCACAGATCAGAGTGTGCTCTAGAATATTTTGAAACACATGGAAAGGGTTACCTTTGAATATGTAGTATCAGTTTTTTCAGATTATTTTCTTTGATAGTTTTTTGAGAATGAACTTAACTTGGGTATCTTGAGTTTCTTTGAAGCTTTAGAGAAATGATTTTTAGTATAATATATCTGTAGTGCCACCTGTCTCCTTTCCTTTGAATGGCTGGTATTTTAGACCAGGGTCAGCAAACTTTCTCTTTAATGGGCCAGATAGTAAATATTTTAGCCTCTCTGGGCCCTCTGGTCTCTCACATGATCAGTTCTGCTGCCGTAGTGGGCGAGCAGCCACAGATCGTTGTAAATGATTGGCCATGGCTGTTCATGAAAACTACATTCACAAAAACAGCCTGAGTTTGCCAACCTCTGATTGAACATAACGTTGAGCTTCTTTCCAAGTGCAAGTGGCAGTCTCTGCCAGCAATTCCATCCCCCTCCCCAGAAGGAGTCACCAAGGAACTGAAAGAATAACAGAAGCAGCAGTTGTGTTCCCACTTCTGTGCCTTTTCCAAACTTGGCCTCCCTGCCCGAGATGCTGTCTTTTCCATCTGCCTAAATGTTACCTAGGAGGCCTTTCCAGTCAACTCCTAGTGCTCTCTCCCTGCTTTGAACTCTTTTGGCATGCTGTTTCCATGTCTCACTGGCAGGTCTTGTGGTATTTGTGTGTTCATGGATTTAGGGCCCCTTCCAAGTTCCCAGAGCACAGGGTGTCTGGCACGATGTTCTGTGTGCAGTGAGGGCCGAGGAGTGGCTGTCAGCACCCAGTACGAGTCCAGCTGCCCTACCCGCCTGGGAGGGACCATTCTTTGAGGGATCAGTAGGATAGACATGTGTTCAGAGTAGAAAGGACCACAGTTATTGTTTTACGGCTCTAATTTCTCAGAAAGGAGCCAGAGTTCATTGTGGAAATGGGGATGCTAGAAACCATAAAAAGTTTAGGGAGGAACCTAGACAGCATCAAAGAGAAGCCCAGAGCACTTTGGCAGCTCTGTCTTTCAGCCCCCAGAGAAGAAATGCCCCAAAGACACTTTACATGTTGGAAATAAAACCACCACTTCCTAGCTGAGGGACCACAGTGAATTAACTTGCTCAATTGCTCACCTGTACAATGGAGATGACAATAGTACCAACCTTAGAGGGTTGATGGGGCATTAAATGAGTTAAATCTGGAAAGGACATAGGGTGCTGTCCATCACCTGGTAAATGTTGGCTCTAGTTGTCATTTGACAGGTGGAACCTGGTGGGAGTCTGCCTCACCCCCAGCCCAGGGATCATGATTTAGTGCAATGATGAAACAAGCTGAGGACCCCAGACTGTAAAAAGAAGCCTGCCTTCTAGGCTGAGATGAGCACCATAAATATGCAGTTACCAAAAGATAACCATACTTCAGATATTTATTAAACTTAACACCATTTTGGATTTTTAAAAAATATTTATTTGTTTTTTTAGTTTGACTCCTTCTGCTTTTCACTGTGGCATGCTGAATCTCCGATCTTTGTTGCAGGATTCAGGCTCTTTTGAAAAGCTATGGCATGCAGAATCTTTAGTTGCTGCATATGGGATCTAGTTCTCTGACCAGGGATTGAACCCAGGCCCCTTGCAGTGGATTCTTAGCCACCGGGCCATCAGGGAAGTTCCTCCATTTCAGTTTCACTAAAGTTGATTGAGCCATTCTGTTTGCTATATCCTGGTGGGTGCAGAGGTTCTCAGATATGGCTGCTGACCTGAAGGACTTAAGAGTCAGGGAGATGCATAATTTCATCATGTTACGTAAGTGACAAGATAGATAGTATTGTAAGGAGAGTATTATCCTGCTTGAAGAGGATATTAAAGAGTGAAAGGATATTAAAAGCTTACATTAAGCTACAGAAATTCAGTAATGAAATTGTTGATTCAAGGATACTGAAAAAAGCAGCTCCTGAATGGTTCTTGGCAGAGGCTGGCTGTGTGTCCGGGGAGTCTGCTGGTGTTCTATATGTGATGTGGGAAACTTGGGAGGTCCCTGGGTTCTGGTGAGGCTAACGCCATCTAACAAGAAGACTTGCTCTTCATTTGCTTGGCATGGTCAGGGGGCGGGGGGAAGAACTTGGACTGTGTCACCCTGCAGCAGAGCTGGCTAAGTGCTCTGAAGGTGGAGAGGACTCTGTAACAAAAATGCAAATCCCATATGATCTGGGAGAAGTGAATCTCCCATCAGAGCAGGGGCAGGTCTGCTGTCTGTGAAGATATTAACTAACAAAGTCTACTTTTGCACTTTTAAAATGTTTATTTATTTGGCTGTGCCAGGTCTTAGTTGCAGCACTGGGGATCTTTGATCTTCATTGCCCACTTGTGGGATCTTTAGTTGCCATATGAGAACTCTTAGTTTAGGCATGTGGGATCTAGTTCCTTGACCAGGGATATCCCCTGCACTGGGAGTGCAGAGTCTTAGCCCCTGGACCACCAGGGAAGTTCCTTTTTCACATTTTATGTAGCATTTTATGTGTCCTTTATTGCACATGAAATGAATAAAAATCTGACGTTGGCAGACTCTGTAGATATGCAGAAAGTGACTAATCACGTTGTTATGAAAGTTAGAACATCTCATTAAATCTTTCACTGTCACCGTGGCAAGAGCTCCGTTGGGTCCTGTATTGGACACTGCCTGTGCATGTACCTCTTACAATCATCACTGTGGCCGCAGTGGCAATCAGTTCTGCACACACAGGTGAAACCAGTCAGCACCTACTGGCAGCTCTTGATTACTGCCCTGAGGCTTCTGATGGTGTGATGTGCGCTGCTCCTGGGTACCCGTTCGGCACTCACACTTGTGCAACCATTTGAGCAACCTGGAAGTGCAAGGGAGATATTACCCCCAGGGAAAACTTTAATCCTTGGGGCATAGGTGCCATCACTTTTCTTCCTTGAGTAGGGAGAGGCTGGAGGTGGTGGTTCCTAGATATTTTATAAAGATCCTGTGGTGGTCCCATGGGAGGGAGCCACCATGTCTGATGTGATAGCCAATGTAAGAGTGCACCCTGAACTGGCCGTTCCTGTTTCACTCCTCCTGTACGAACAGTCTGCTACTCGTGATCATGAATGGATATACCTCACAGGTTCTGCTTTTGTGGGAACAATGGCAACCCACTCCAGTACTCTTGCCGGGAAGGTCCCATGGATGGAGGAGCCTGGTAGGCTGCAGTCCACGGGCTCGCTAGGAGTCGGACACGACTTCACTTTCACCTTCATGCATTGGAGAAGGAAATGGCAACCCACTCCAGTATTCTTGCCTGGAGAATCCCGCGGACGGGAGAGCCGGGTGGGCTGCCGTCTATGGGGTCGCACAGAGTCGGACACGACTGAAGTGACTTAGCAGCAGCAGCAGCAGATCAAGATGGATTCCTTCTGAAATTTTCCTTAACCTTTGGTGCTTCTTCATCACAGAAGGCTCTTCCTTACTTGTCCGGTGGGAATTTCTCTTCTGTCACAGTTTGATTCTTCTCTACCTCAGGAAGTGGTCTTCCCTAGGGTGAGTCCTCTCAGTTTGGGTTATAGAGGAACTCTGGAGTTGGAGATCGGAGAAGGTTTTCTTTTTGAAGAAAACTCAGCCTTCAGGATATTGATCTTTCCGTTAGCTTCAAAAAGCTAGTTTGGGGATGGAAAGCTGATTGGGAGCCATCTGTTTTTGGCTATGTCACTGATTCCTTTCCTGATACATCAAATCTTAGTTGATGCATTATGACCACAAGGGAATAAAAATTATGTCTTTTTAATATTTTAAAACACTATACTTTTTTACACAGGCAATGGAATTAAGGCAAAAAGGAGTCATAAATGTGAATCTCTTATAGAGGTGCCAAAACAAGTATGCATGACAAAATACACATCATTTAAAAAAAATTAGCAAGACAATTTTTGAGTACCTATTATAATACTTGAGAATTTTAGGTTTATCCCAGTTTCTTGTATTGATATCATAAGCATATCTTGTAGACCCATCCTGGTATCTGGTGTTCATATTAGTGGTTCAGATGATCATATTAAACTTAAAATAATAATGAGAGATTCTGGGAAGATGGTAACAGTTGTAGTGGGAGAGTTTTCTGATCTCTCTAAATTTACACATAAAAATAGATCCTTGGATGGAAAAACCAAAGCATGGATGACACTGGCAGCAAAACTGATAACAAGGAATCCCCCATACCCTAAATCCCCAATGGGTGAAGACAAACTAACAACCACAGACCTTTAGAGAATCAGTCTCTCTGTGGAAAAATGCAGAGAGAACTAATGGGACATTTGATGGACTTAAGAATAATAGCACTCCCAAAATAGCCACATTCACCAGAAGGTGAGTGGGACAACTTGAGAACAGTAGCAGAGATGGGGGATTCTGCACCTTTTGACCTGGGTAGGTCTGCAGTAAGGTCTGAAGGACTGGGTTAGACTAGGCTCAATAGACTTTCTCAGCTTGTGCCTTCTTGGGTGTGGTCCCCATACCCGGAAACCACTGCTAGCAATGGAAATTATGTTGAGCAGAGTCAGGCGATAGAGAGAAAGGAAAAAGAAAGTCCAGATAAAAGTGCTGAAGGGGAGCAGAGCCAGGAAATCTCTGAAAGTAGACCTCCACTGAAAAAATTTTATATATTCTTTTACTTGGCTGCACCAGGTCTTAGTTGTGGCACTCTAGATCTTGGGTCTTGGTTGCAACTTGCGAGATCTTTTTTGTTGCAGCATGTGAACTCTTAGTTGCATCATGTGGGATCAAGTTCCCTGACTAGAGTTCTAGGACCTGCATTGGGAGTCTTAGCTGCTGGACCACCAGGGAAATCCCCAAACCTCCATATGGAGAAAATAACAGGAGCGAGTACTCTGTGAAATTAAAAAAGCTAACCCCTTCTAAAATTATGGGAAAAAGAATTTTATATAAAAATAAGCAGGAAATTGAGGCCAAATCCTGCACTGTTATTATTATTATTTTAAAGAGAAATTAAAAGACAGAATAACATACTTTCAGACAATGAAACCACACATAAAATATGCCCATAAAACAAATCCAAACTGTAACCTTCTGTTTCAACATAAGGTAAAAGATACTAAGAAATTATATAAGACATGAAAGAATAAATCAGAATTAGAAAGATATAAAAAGGTGTCAAAATTCTTTTAAAAATAAAAGTGAAAAACATTTTATTTAATTAATTTATTTAAATGTTTTATTTTTTAACTATTTTAAAAATAGTCTTTTTAATATATAAAAATATATTAAAAAACGATTCTTGTTTTTTTTTAATATTTATTTATTTTGCTGTGCTGGGTCTTCATTGCTTTGTAAGGGCTTTTTTCTCTAGTTGTGGCAAGCAGGGGCTACTCTTCGTTGTGGTTCGTGGGTTTCTCATTGTGATGGTTTCTCTTGTTTCAGAGCACAGGCTCTAGGCATAGTGTGCAGGCTTAGTTGATCCATGGGATGTGGAGTCTTCCCTGTGTGGCCTGCATTGGCAGGCGGATTATTATCCACTGAGCCACCAGGGAAGTCCAAGAAAATTATTTTAGGAATGAAGACAAGTTAGAAGGAATATAAACACAAATAAAACAATAGATAATGTCTTAAAATGGTTAAAAGGATGAAAATGTTCTATATAAAAAATAAATGAGGAAAGAGATAAAAGTATTTTAGAGAAAGTGACAAATATTGAAGATAGGCAAAGATAGTCCAACATATAAGTAATAAGATCCCCTAAAGAAGAGGACTAAGCAAGGGAAGAGAATAAATGCTAAAATCTATAATTTCAGAAAAGTTCTCTAAAATTAAAAAATATTTGAAATTGCATATTGAAAGAACTCACCACATACCTAGAATATTGATTCAGAGTGAATATTAATAATCCAGAATGACCAATACCAAGACTTTTTCTGCTAAAATAACTAGACTTAAAATTCCTTTGACTCTCTAAGTGAGAAGAGCAAGTGACTTAGAGAAGGGAAAGTCAATGAAATACTGACTTTTTTTTTACAGCAACAATTTTATGTCAGAATAAAAGGAGTAATATTTAGGTATTCAGAGAAAGAAAATGGGAGCACAAGATCTTATATCCAAGAAAACTGACTTTCAACTAAAAAAGATTACTGTTATCAATTTATAGGAACTCAGAAAATAATGTTTCCATGTACCCTTCTTGAGGAGTCTACTAGAGAAAGAGCTTCAGACTATCCAAATGACTAGAAAGACACCAGTATAAGGACTGCTGGAAAATATAAAAAATTGAGGGCAAAAGGGAGAGACTGTGGTATGTAATGGCTGTATGCTCTGATGCTGTCAATATAACTGTAATAGGGGAGAAAGGAGAGAGCATAAATTTTTAAAAACTGTTCTCAGTAATTAGATTGGTGGTGATAGTATTAGTATTATAATCTGAGACCATTGTGTGTATGATGTGGGATGAAGTAAATGAATAGTTTTGAGATATTCTATCATCTCTTGTGTTTTAGAGAACTACGGTTCCCAGTGTAGAAGAAGGGAGACATAGATGTAATAAAGAGAGACTGTATGAAACAGTAGTGGTCTTGAGTTTAAATGAGGAGTTATCAGTATGAACTCAAGAGCTATTTTATTTTAAAAAATATTATATATGTGTGTGTGTGAATGTATATTTCTAGTTCTGACTAATGAGAAGGCCTATGAGTGAGCATTCTCAGCGCCCAGACTGTATAGCCTTTTAATGTCACTTCCCATTAAAAGAAATCAGGGTATGGGCTTCCCTGGTGGCTCTTTGGTAAAGAATCTGCCTGCCAATGTGGGAGATATGGATTTGATCCCTGGTTGGGGAAGATTCCATATGCTGCAGAGCAGCCAAGTCCATGGACCACAATTAATGAGCCTGTGCTCTAGAGCCCAGGAACTGCAACTGTTGAGCCATGCGCTGCGACTGCTGAAGCCCGTGCACCCTAGAAGCTTTACTCTGCAGCAAGAGAAGCCACAACAGTGAGAAGCCACAGCAATGAGAAGCCTGCACACTGCCACAAAGAGTTGCCCCTGATTGCTGCAATTAGAGAAAAGCCCTCACAGCAACGAAGACCCAGCACAGCAATAAATAAATAAATAAAATTATATATAAGTATATATATACACACATATATAAACCAGGGCTTTTGGAGAAATGGGTGATTCCAGGTCTGAGACCAAAAATGTGCAAGATGAACTAGAACATCTTAACAAATAATGAGGAAGCTAGCAGAAACTATAAGGTCATGTCAGAAGGACTCAGGAGATGATTCGAAAAGAATTTTATTAGCCAGATTTGAGACCATTTGATCTACAATAAGAGAAGTATTTGTAGTGAATCAAAACTTATCAAAATATGTTTAAATTCACGAATGTGTAATGATTTTTAAAAGGTTGGTCACCTTCAGATGATAGGAATCCAATTTATTATCTTGAAATTGACAAACAAAGGGAAAGATTCAAGTCTTTATTTTGACTTTTCTTAATAACCTGAGCCAATGGTAAGAGGGGATGCATCTATTTATAAAAACATTCCAACAAATAAGAAACATCAGAATTAAAATATCATCACTTTAATGGACTCGAGCATGGTGCATTAACAGCTGCTCACATCATAAGAAAGATTCTCAGACTTTATGTGCCTTCTATTGAAAAAAACTGAGCACCACTTGTCGTATTACCAGGGAGGTTGAATCTGACTCTCATCCAGCCTCTAGATCCAGCTGTCCATTTGCAAGAAATATAGAGGAACATGTTGAATTACACCAACAGTATCAATTAGCAAAACTAACTCTATAGGTCAAATGCACCAGATTTTCAACAGATAAATTATAAATGAAAAAGGGTTGAAGAGGGACTTGTAAAACTAAGAGAGACCCAAGACATATTACTTTTTTCCGAAGGGCAAGACAAGATACACACTAGGAGTGTGATACAATCAGACACACAGTGACTTACCTGGTGGTGTAGTGGTTAAGAATCTGCCTTGCAACACAGAGGATGTGAGTTTGATCGCTGATCAGAGAACTAAGATCCCATATACCTTGGAGCAACTAAGCCCATGTGCTGCAACTGCTGAAGCCCACGTGCTCCTGAGCCTTCGAGCCACAACTACAGAGTCTGTGCACCACAGTAAAGAAGATCCCGCATGATGCAATGAAGATCCAGTGTGCTGCAACTAAGAGCCGACACAGCCAAATAAATAAATATGTATTAAAAAAAGAGAAAACGAGCCAGACATACACATATACATATACACATATAAGCAAAACAGGATATTTGTTCCTTTTGGGGAGGAGGAGGGGCTTGAGAATGAGTTTATGAGGAAGTTTATTGAGAATGAGTTTATGGAGGGATTTCTGGGATTGTTGGTAGATTTGTATTTCTTGACTTTGGTGAGGGTTACAAGGTTTTTTATTTTATTTTTTTAAATGATAATGTTTCTTTTATTTAAAAAGGTTAAAAAAGAGAAAAAAATGATGAGTTGTCTAAAATATACCCATACTTTAGAAAATTTATATTGAGATTTTTGTCTTAATAAGCCCCTCATCTTAGGGATTTTCTTAGATCTAACCAGACTGGCAACCTACTCCAGTATTCTTGCCTGGATAATTCCATGGACAGAGGAGCCTGGTGAGCTACAGTCCATAGGACTGCAAAGAGTTGGTCTCGATTGAAGTGATTTAGCAACCAGACATATAGACCCACAAGACCCAAATCAACCCCAGCCAGCACTATTAGCTCACTCTAGGTAGCTTAGTCTCTTTGTCTGCCTCCTCCTACCCAGTGACAGCCTGGGAACAAGCTGACATTACACTTTGACCAGGTTTCCAGAGGGGACAGAGGCAGAATGTTAACCCAAGGTCAAATTTGCCTATAAGAAGGTGAAAGATTTGTCCATAAAGAAGGTGAAAGATTTTTTTTTTTTTGCTAGTTTGTTTTTTAAACCCATTACTTACACCTTCTGAGAACCAGAGCACTGTTGTTGCATTTTTTCCCACAGCATGCCTTTCAAGGCACTCATGTACAGATGAAGGCAGGTATAAATTAGGTGAGTATCAAGGCCTCCTTCAGCTCTGATATTTGGTATTTGAGGTAGAAGTATGTTAACTTCCTTATTCTTCATATGGAGATGATAGAAAAGAAGAGATTTAATGGAATTTTCCGGGTCACACAGGGAGCTGAATGCTCTGTTAGGTCACCTGACAAAAGTTATTGTCAGTGTAATTTTTCTGTTTGTTTCATTTTTAATGCCATAGGTTTTATTTACAATTTTCCATTCCACCGCCCTCCTCCCTTACTCTTTTTGGCAAGGACCGGAGAAGTACATCGTTTCTGAATGGTAGTAATTAAAGGTATATTCAGAAGGGTTTGTTCTCTGATTTAAATCCCTGAAAAACCAGAAGAGGTTTTGACAGAACTAGGACATGGGAAGCAAAAAGTCAATTAAATCTGATTTTTTTTTTTTTCAAGAGCCACATAAATGTTATAAAAGTGCCACATACTTGAGCCATTTTAGCAGTTTTCCATCTGCTTTTGTTATCTCAAAAAGAAGGAAGTTTTCCTGGCATTTCTCTGAATTGTCTTAAGTGACTTTTAGATCATCACAGTGAGTGGGGTGGTCCTAATTCTCAGTGCTCCAATTTGACTCTGAAGTTTAGAGCAGACTGCACTAATTCATTTGGTTAGTTTTGCCCCCTTTTGACTTGAAAAAGAAAAGGCTGTGAATTCTTTCACTTGGCAGAGAAAGTAGCATTGTGGGTTGTCCTTCCAATACATTTTCCACAGGCACCAATCTCTTCTTGGGTATAAACAGGCTGTTGTTGAACAGACAGACATTCAGGAGATTCTATAAATTGAATCTTCCATCTTCTGCTAATATGGCTTTTGGCAATAAAGCCATTATCATGAAGTGCCATAAAAGGCGTCTTTTTTTGTTGTTTTTTTTTTTTTCATCTGTTGCCTACTCAGCATGGGGTTTATTGCTATTTAGAAGTCTGACTGCTAAATGCTAAACTAGGCAGGTCACCCTGCAGTAAATGGATAGATGAGTCTTAGATATGCCACCTGCTGCCCTTTGGGACAACAGGCACATTTTTTTGGTGGCAAGACCTAAAATGGCAACAGAGGCATGCTCCCTTGATTTTTGATTGCCAGTTGGACATTGGCTAACTGGCACTAAAAGAGATCAGTAGGTATGTATTCTATGAACTAAGCCACCTCAGATACATAATGATTATCGATTTGGAGTCTGGTGCTGTGAAGATTTTAGAGCTAAATAAAATAGAATTTCTCCTCCTAAGGAGTTTATATCCAAATTTTGGAAATGATACTGAACAATAAGAAGCAAATGTCAAAGTCTATTAATTCTTTAAATACTTGGCTCCATACTAGGGCCCTTGGTAAATGCTCTATAGCTTTATTATTATTACTATTATTGTTGCTGCTAGGAGCATAGGGGTAGGATTTTAGAGTGAGTGGAGGATGGGCTCCAATATGAATGTCCAAAATAGGAGGCCTTTGGAGAACGGATGAGATTTGTATACATAGAAAGCATTTGAAAGTAGCATAGTGTAAATTAAATCAGTTCTCTGTTTAGGATCTGACATTCTTTTGTTTGTTAAGTCACTCTTTCACCTGCTTTCCACCTCCCAAAAGTTTATTGTTTGTTCTATTATTATTTATTTTCTTTGGGATTATGTCTCCTTTTCTTGAGAAAATAACTTTATTATAATTTTACTGAGGTTTTCAGAGTAAAGGATGCATATGTTCAAATTATCATTTTAACAGACTCTTGAAGAGAAATAGCTTTATTTTTAACAAAGATACATACTCATTATTTTAACAAATCAAGCAATACAGAAGCGTACAAAGAAACAAGTAAAAGTCAATAAATACAATAAATACTCTACCATGCAGAAATTATTTTAATAATTTTATTAAAGTTCATTCCATTTCACAATATATGCATATATACACAAACACAAGAGTAGAAGGGTCATTTGTTTGTTGTTGTTGTGGTTGAGTTATAAAAGTTCTTTATATATTCTAGATATGAATCCCTTATCATATATATAATTTACAGATATTTTTCCCATTCTTGGTTTATCTTTTTACTTTCCTAGTGGTGTCCTTTGCAGATATGTTATTAGTTTTGATAAAGCCCAGTTTATTTATTTTTTCCTTTTGTTGTTTGTACTTTTGATTCATGTCCAATAAACCATTGCTTAGGGTCATGAAAATTTACACCTGTATTTTCTTCTAAGAGTTTCATAGTTTTAGCTCTTAAATATAGGTCTTTGACCCGTTTTGAGTCAACCTTTTTGCTATGATGTGAGGTAGGGGTTTCACTTCATTCTTTTGCATGTTCAGTTGTCCCTAGAACAATTTGTTGAATCTATTCCTCTCCTATTGGACTGTCTTGGCACCCTTTGAAAATAAATTCACTTTAAATGTGAGGATTTTGATCAATAACCCACCGTCTTGTTTACCATTCCTTTGTCGTTAACCTTTGAGGTCAGAAAATGTAAATCCTTCAACTTTGTTTTTCCTTTCAAGATTGTTTTGGCTATTTTGAGTCCCTTGCATTTCTGCATGAATTTTAAGATTAGCTTATAAATTTCTACAAAGAATCCAGCAAGAATTTTGATGAGGATAGCATTGAATCTGTAGACCAGTTCGGGAAGTGTTGCTATCTTAATATAGTAAATATTAAACTTATTTCCATTTATATATAAAACCTAAATATTAAGTCTTCCAATCCAAAAACATGGGATAGCTTTCCATTTATTTTGATATTTTTATATTTCTTTCAACAGTGATTTGTAGTTTTCAGAGTATAGTTTTGTACTCTTTTGTTAAATTTCCTAAGTATTTTCTTCTTTTTTGATGGTATTGTGAATAGAATATTTTTTAAAGATTTCATTTTTTGATTGTTTGTTGCTAGAGTATAAAAGTACAATTGAATTTGTATATTGATCTTATATTCATAACCTTACTGAACTCATTTATTACTTCTAATAGTTTTATGGTAGATTACTTGGGATTTTCCTTATAAAATCATGCCATCTACAAATAAGACTTATTTCTTCCTTTCCAATCTGAATGCCTTGTATTTCATTTTCTTTTCTAATGTCCTTGGCTAGAACTTCTGTATAATGTTGACTAGAAATGGTGAGAGTGGACATCCTTCCCAGTGTTGGGGGAAGTCTTTCACAATTAAGCATGATGGTTGCTTAAAAAGTTTTCTTTTTGTGGATGCCTTTTTATCAAACATAGGAGGTTCCCTTGTGTTTCAAATTTGTGGAGAGATTTTTCAATAAATAGATGTTTAATTTTGTCAAATGCTTTTTTATATCAATTAAAAATTTTAATTGAAAATTTTATTTATATGGTGATTATGTAGTTTTTCTTTTTTAGGTAGTTAAAATGGTGGATTACATTGATTGATTTTCAAATGTTGAACCACACTTGCATGCCCAGGATAAACCCACTTGATTGTGGTGTTATTATTCTTTTAATATATTTTATATATCTTATTTATAATGTATTTCATTGTAATAATTCATTGCTAATATTTTATTAAAGATTTTTTGTGTCTGTATCCATGAAGGGTACTGGTTTGTAACTTTCACTTCTTATATTGTCTTTGTTAGATTTTGGTATCTGGGTAATGCTGGTTCTCGTGAGTTGAAAAATGTTCCTTCTTCTATGTATTGGAAAAGATCATAAAGAATTAGCATAATTTCTTCTTTGAATCTTTGGTAAAATTCACCAGTGAAACCATCTGAGTTTCCTTTTCCTAGAAAAAAAATTAAATTAGGTATTCAATTTCTTTAGTACTTATAAGACTATTCAGAATTTCTATTTAACCTAGAGTCAGCTTTGATAATTTGTGTTTTTCAAAAATTGGCAGATTTTTTTCTATTGAATTTCTGCATGTAGAGTTGTTCACAGTTCTGCTATGTTATCATTTTAATGGCTGTAGGATCTGTAGTGATATCCCCTGTTTCATTCTTAATATTGGTGATTTATATCTTTTTTATTTCTTGGTATATCTTGCTAGAGATTTATCAGTTTTATTGATTGTTTCAAAGAGCAGCTTTGATTTCATTGATTTTGTCTACTGTTCTCTTTTCAATTTCATTGATTTCCACCCTAACTTTATTATTTCCTTTCTGCTGTTTGATTTGCTTTTTTCTTTGCTCTTCTAATTTCTTTTTTTTTAATTAATTATTTTATTTTTGGTTGCACTGGGTCTTTGTTGCTTTGTGAGGGCTTTCTCTAGTTGTGGCAAGCAGGGGCTTCACTTCATTGCAGTGTGAAGGCTGCTCATTGCAGTGGCATCTCTGGTTTCAGAGCATAGGCTCTAGATGCTTGGGCTTCAGTAGTGGCACATGGGCTGTTGCTCCATGGCACATGAGATCTTCTTGGATGACGGACTGAACTCATGCCCACTGCATTGGCAGGCAGATTATTATCCGCTGCACTAGAAGAGGGAAGTCCCTCTTCTAACTTCTTGAAGATAAGATTAGATTATAGATTTAAGAACTTTCTTTTCTAATATAAGCATTTAATGCCATGTTTTCCTCTAAGCACTGCTTTATTTGCACTTCACAAATTTTGAAATGTTTACTTTCATTTTCTTCCAGTTCAAAATATTTTCTAATTTCCCTTATGATTTTCCCCTTGATTCATGGATTACTGGGAGAAGGCAATGGCAACCCACTCCAGTACTCTTGCATGGAAAATCCCATGGACGGAGGAGCATGGTAGGCTGCAGTCCATGGGGTCGCAAAGAGTCGGACACGACTGGATGACTTCACTTTCACTTTTCACTTTCATGCTTTGGAGAAGGAAATGGCAACCCACTCCAGTGTTCTTGCCTGGAGAATCCCAGGGACAGTGGAGCCTGGTGGACTGCCATCTATGGGGTCGCATAGAGTCGGACACGACTGAAGCGATTTAGCAGCAGCAGCAGCATGGATTACTTGAGGATCATATTGTTTAATTTCTAAGGTTTAAGAAGGAGATTTTCCTGTTTTTTTTCATTACTGATTTCTAATTTATTCAATTATAGTCAGAGAATTTTGTTTGTATCATTTTATTCTTTTAAATATGTTAAGATATATTTTATCACCCAGGATATGGCCTAACTTGGTGAATGTTCCCTGTACACTTGAAAAAAATGTGTGTTCTGCTACTCTTAAATAAAGTATTCTATAAATGTATATTTAGGTCAATCAGTTGATGGTATTGATTAGTTCTCATATAACCTTGCAATTTCTGTTTGCAAGTTCTATCAGTTACTAGAAATGTTGACATTTCTAATGATAATTGAATATTTGTTTACTTTTCCTTTCAGTTTTCTGTTTTTGCTTCATGCATTTAGAGGTTCTGTTGTTATCTGCATACATATTTAGGATTATTATGCTTTAAATTGATCCTTTAATCATTATGCAATGTCTCTTCTGTCTCTTATACACATACCTGTTCACCCTTTCTTGCCTTCTTTTGAGTTATTTTTTAAATTTTTATTTATTTATTTTTATTATTAGATCTCTTATTAGATCTTTGTTGCTATGAGTGGGCTTTCTCTAGTCGCAGTGTGTGGGCTTCTGATTGCAGTGGTTTCTCTTGTTGTAGGGCACTGACTCTAGGGTGCTTGGGCTTTAGTAGTTGTAGCCCATGGGCTCAGTAGTTGCAACTCATGGGCTCTGGAGCATGGACTGTATAATTGTGGTTCACAGGCTTACTTGCCCAGTGGCATGTGGAATCTTCCCAGAGCAGGGATCAAACCCATGTCCCCTGCATTGGCAGATGGATTCTTAACCACTGGACCACCAGGGTAGTCCTCTTTTGGGTTATTTAAACATTTAAAAAAAAGCTTACATTGACAAGTGTAAGAAATAATGGCAATCCCTTATTCAGTTTGCTTAGTTTCCTCTAATTATAAACTTTGCAAAACTATAATATTGAATCAGTATATTGACATTAATACAGTCTTATTCAGATTTCCTCAGTTTTACTTGTATCCATTTGTGTGTGTATTAAGTTCTATATAATTTAATCACTTCTTTATGTTTTCGTATCCATCACTCCCATTTACTCTGAGCATTAGCAGACCCCTTTCCTGCTCTTCAAACCAGAACAAGGACTGTTCTTCCCATTCCAGGTTTCAACTGTGTTGCATCCAAGCCGGGGAAACCTGTGATTTGGTGACTTTGAATTATGTCTCTCCCCCAATCTATCATTTTCATTTGAGTCCTCAAATATCTGATTCATTCATTCTGTCTACAGTTTATAACTGCATTCAGTGGGAGAGACAGGGTGGAGTGTACTTTTTCCTTCTTACTTCATCCATTTTGTCTTTCAAACATTTGTTGACATTTGACACATCCATCTATAGGTGTTTCTTTTTAGTTCTCTTTGTCTTCATAAGCTTGTGTTTTTGTTCTTTACTGAAGCTCTTTATAGCTCTGGTAAAGTCTTAAATTAAGACAAAGAGGAGATGGTCAATCTTCTATCTTTGTTTTATGGATTCTAACAAAATTGTATTCTATGCAAACTTTGACTATTTTTTTCTTGCTTTTCTCTGTTAGTATTAGTTGCTGTTTTAGTTCCATTTCAAGCTCTTACTGTTGTTGTTTTCTTTTCTTTTATAACAAGTAACAGAGGCATCTATTAGAAAGTTGGAAGAATTAATTGGAAATCTGCTGTCTTGTTTTTTCCCAGCTGGTTAGAATAGAGCCTCCCTCTAATTGTAGAATATGAATATATATATATGATATATGAAATGTATGATAAATAAGACATTCAGATTTTCCCCTTTCTTTATGTTAACCAAAGAAAAATATTTTAATTTGTTCACTATTGTTGTTTAGTCACTAAGTCATGTAAGACTCTGTGACCCCATGAACTACAACACGCTAGCTTCCCTGTCCTTCACTATCTCCCTGAGTTTGCTCAAATTCATGTCCATTGAGTCAGTGATGCCATCCAACCATTTCATTCCCTGTCACCCCCGCTTCTCCTCTTGCCCTCAATCTTTCCCAGCATCAGAGTCTTTTCCAAACTATGACAATAAAAACCCTTTACATCTGTATATTGCTCTCATATCTTAACATTAATTCTTTAGTTAGATTTGATAATTACAGGTTTGCACCAACATCTACCATATTTTTTTAGAAGAATTATTTTTATTTCACTTTCTTTGGGATTTTGCTGCCTGTCTTTACTAATTAAGTACCAAAGTGTCCTCAGAATTGTGAAACCTTTGCTGAGAGAAATATCTATTCTAGTTTAGTTGGTTTTTTATTATAGTCAGCCTTCATTGTTCCTTTTAAGATTGTCATAAGCATAGACCTTTAACTTTATGTGATAAAGGGGAAACTGGGGTTTGAAACTAGATTTTATCCTTAAGTACACTGCTTTTAACTTTCACTTTTTTATTAACGAGGCTAATGTGAAAGCAAAGTGTTTTCTGTTGCCAATTTAACTTCTTTAATTAAAAATGAAAGTTATAAGGTAATAGTGCCATGGGTGAAGTTCTAATGTTATCAGAATGGGGAAAATGGGTTTAAAATTGAAACGGTTGACATGGTGGTGACTATAGTACGGCATCAGGAGTTTTGACACTTTAATGGAAAAAGGATACCAATGCCTTAAACTCTTTTAGTATTAACTTTAAAAAAATTATAAAACTATAAGAGGCATGACTATGAGAAAAGCACTGATGAAAGCCGAGGGTGCCCTGGGAAGGTACAAGTTTGAAAGATTAAAGCATGAATACTCGAGGTTTCAAACTGTAAAAGAATGTGTATCCTGTGCCTAAATGAGGTCAGGCAAACCAGAATTCCTCCTCACTTTTACCAACCTCATAAAGTTGACAAGTGTTTGAAACAAACAATCATTCTGGAATGTGCTGAACCTGATTATAGCAAAATCCCTGTGAAAAAAATCATGGTCTACAGTCTTTGTGCCAGTGGGGGCGGCTTGAGGAGTTAGGTATTCAGAAAAGTATTTTTATTTATGGAGAGTCTTAAGATCCCCCTCTCTAATTTCCATTTATATCAGAAAGTATGTTTTCAAATGTTTCCCATTCATGAGGAACTCAGCCTGTTGAGATCAGTGTATCTGTCATGTTTGTGCAGTTCACTCAGTAGAATTTCTAATATTTTGTAGAATTATATTCTCCACCCCCCACCCACAGAAAAAGCCCAATGTCATACCAGACACATCACTTTACAAAATATTAATAGATTTCCCCCAGTATAAGTATTATACACAGAGGTATTTCAGGCATACAGCATGTTACATCTACAAAGACTTTAACATAAAAATGTCCTTGGCTCAGGACTCACAGTAAAAGTGTAATAGTAAAGCTAAATTAATTTCATGGTAATTTATCATCCCTAAAATTTAAAGTGGGAGAAGGCGAAGGGTCTTTCAGTCAAGTATCTACACCGTGTCTTCTGACAAGAACTAAAAGCTGAGAATTAGTGACAACAAACTAAAAGATGGTAAATCTGGGTAATTTATAAGGAATTTTTTTCCCTGTAAGTCTGCATACTTGAAAAAGCCAAAAGACATTGAGTCCCAACAACACTGATACTTTCAGAAGATTCAGTTTTTACAGGAGCAACTGTGGCTGGTGGAGGGGACCTCTTGAAAGCACCAGGCATGTTGGAATGACTGTCCAGGGTGAGCGGGACAGCCATATCCCACTGGCCTTCAGAGCTCAGAAAGCTGGGGGTACCCCATTCCCTCCCACATCAGACCTCTGTGCCCAGCCAGCTGTGTGACCAGAAAGAGGCCCTGGGGCCCCTGTCCTAGCTTCATGAGGCAGAGGGGACCATACATATCAGCAGCCATTGCATGGGTTTCTCCATAAGCATCTCCAGCCTTCCCAAAGCTTCCCTCAGCTTCCATTCTATTATTTCATAGGTGGATCCAGGAGAGAATTTTTCCTCTTTACAACCCCTTCTCGGGATGGCTGTAAAATTATCTCCAACCGTTTCACCTGGAAATGTCCAAGAGGACACACAGCTCCTGTTGACATCCCACTGTGTTTTCAGTAGCTTTGCAGATTTGTCTGTGGCGTGTTTTCCACTCCTGTGCTTTTCTTCATTCTCCCCAAGTGATTCATTAGTATGTTTCCTATTGTAGAGGGTTATCATTAATATACAAATTAATAGTCAAGGAAGTATCCAAATTTAGGGCAGCAATTTTTTTATATACATATAGGAAATTGGGTTAGTTACTTTCTTTCCTAACAAAACCTCATTTTGCTAGATTTTTAGTTTTAAAATTTTTTCTTGAAATAGCTTTATTGTCTTCATGTGTTTATAAAGTGAAATACATACTCTCTGCAAAAGCTTTAGAAAATCCTATAAATACAAAGAGGTTAGCAAAGACTATCTGTAATTCCATTTCCTGGAGATGGCCTCTCTTTCCACTTGATTTAAATCCTTCTGGTCCTTTTTCAGTTCAGTTCAATCGCTCAGTCGTGTCCGACTCTTTGCGACCCCATGAACCACAGCACGCCAGGCCTCCCTGTCCATCACCAACTCCCGGAGTCCACCTAAACCCATGTCCATTGAGTCAGTGATGCCATCCAACCATTTCATCCTCTGTCGTCCCCTTCTCCTCCTGCCCTCAATCTTTCCCAGGATTAGGGTCTTTTCAAATAAGTCAGCTCTTCACATCAGGTGGCCAAAGTATTGGAGTTTCAGCTTCAACATCAGTCCTTCCAATGAACACCCAGGACTGATTTCCTTTACGATGGACTGGTTGGATCTCCTTGCAGTCCAAGGAATTCTCAAGAGTCTTCTCCAACATCACAGTTCAAAAGAATCAATTCTTCAGCGCTCAGCTTTCTTTACAGTCCAACTCTCACATCCATCCATGACTACTGGAAAAACCATAGCCTTGACTAGATGGACCTTTGTTGACAAAGTAATGTCTCTGCCTTTTAATATGCTGTCTAGGTTGGTCATAACTTTCCTTCCAGGGAGTAAGCATCTTATAATTTCATGGCTGCAATCACCATCTGCAGTGATTTTGGAGCCCAGAAAAATAAAGTCAGTCACTGTTTCCAGTGTTTCCCCATCTATTTCCCATGAAGTGATGGCACCAGATGCCATTATCTTAGTTTTCTGAATGTTGAGCTTTAAGCCAACTTTTTCACTCTCCTCTTTCACTTTCATCAAGAGGCTCTTTAGTTCTTTTTCATTTTTTGCCATAAGGGTGGTACCTTTCTTTGGGATTGGAATGAAAACTCACCTTTTCCAGTCCTGTGGCCACTGCTGAGTTTTCCAAATCTGCTGGCATATTGAGTGTGGCACTTTCACAGCATCATCTGGTCCTTTTTAGGGAACTAGAACTTCCCTGGTGGCTCAGACGGTTAAGCGTCTATCTACAATGTGGGAGACCTGGGTTTGATCCCTGTGTCAGGAAGATCCCCTGGAGAAGGAAATGGCAATCGACTCCAGTACTGTTGCCTGGAAAATCCCATGGAAAGAGGAGCCTAGTAGGCTACAGCCCATGGGGTCGCAAAGAGTCGGACATGACTGAGCAATTTCACTCACTTATATGTGTGGTGCACAACTACCCTCTCTCCTTAGAACATTTCCAATCCCTTGTCCCTCCTGTTTGCTCAGTAACACCCAAACTTGGTCCAAGCAGAGCAGAAACTCTTTAATTTTATGACCAAAAACCTCATGGGGACCCTTAGCACAGCTCAGCAATGTGAGTCCACTTCCCCAGTTGGCTCACCCTCCCACTCTCTAAGACCACTGTTCTATTCTGCCTTTTCTTTCTCCCAATCTTTACCACCCTTTCCTTCCCTCTCATTCAGATGATGACCTTGTTTCTTATTTCAAAGAGAAAAATAGAATCAATACAGTGAAAGTTGTCTCATTGCCCAGCCATCAGCTCACACCCATCAGCCTTCTGGCCACTGTTCCCCTCTGACTCTCCTCTTGCTGTGAGCAACCCCCATACAAGCTCTGCATCCCATTCCTTCTCCTAGTCAGGGGTTTTGCTTCTGACGGGGTTTGACCATTCCTTCGTTCTTCCACTCATCAGGTTTCCTCTCAACTCCTTCATTCCCAGTAGCACAGAAGCGTGCTGTGCACTCAACCATCTTAAAAACATGTCCTAATGTCTGTATCGCCCACAACCACATTTCTCTGCTTGCCTTTATGGTAGAGTTTCTCTAGAGTTGGTAGTCCATTTTCACTTTATATTGACTATATTTTCTTATTTTTGGGATTCTTGATGCTTTGATGTTTGGGGTCTTGATCTTTGGGAAACTGCCCCTCCCAGAGCTCGCTAATTCCTGGAATTAGCAAAGGACTGCCCTGCAAGCACCTTCGATATACAAACTAACCAATTCAGAGCTCACACCCCAACATCTCCTGTATCAAACTCTCACACACCAAACCAGTATTTCCCCTGCCCTAAGTCACCTCAAGGCCAGGTACTGGACAACCAGGGGCCATTCCTTTAGCCCACAGCCTGCTGAAATTATCCAGACAAGATAATCATAAACTTAAACCTACCTACTGTGCCTCACCCATTCCTTCCTTTGAAAATTCCAGTAAAGTTTCTGCTCTGGGCCATGTTCCCCTCTCCCCCTTCTGCCTCCTGGCTGACCTCAGTTCTTCCCCATGTGGCCCTGCAGGGTATGCCAGATTTCCCATTTCTGGGTATCCTACTGGATTTTTTTTTTCCACTTTCTCTGTCAAGCAGAAAGAGAGTTGCACTGAGTGTGAGCGAGGACATTCCTTGAGCTGAACACTGCAAGTGAAAGTGAAAGTCCCTCAGTCATGTCCGGCTCTTTGCAACCCGGTGGACTATACAGTCCGTCGAATTCTCCAGGCCAGAATACCGGAGTGGGTAGCCTTTCCCTTCTCCAGGGGACCTTCCGAACCCAGGAATCGAACCAGGGTCTCCTGCATTGCAGGCAGATTCTTTACCAGCTGAGCCACAAGGGAAGCCCATTTCTGGAGATCTGTAGGTATAAATTTCTTCTTTCCTGACAGTCATTTCCATGTTTGTGTACCTTACCAGATCTGATTCAAACAAATCCTGGGTACACACTTTAGAATACACTTCTGCGTGGGTTTTCTGTTTAAATGACTGTAATCAGATGTTTGTCCCCAGCATTCCTCTGAAACAGATCTTAGAACACCTGCTTCTTGCCAAACTCAGTGGTTAATTCTTGGTTCTCCTATTACTTGAGCTCCTAGTAGATTTGAAGATTTGATAGATTCTTATCATCTCCTTTTTACTTTTCTAAAAATATTTATTAACTTATTTGCCTGCATTGAATCTTGGTTGTGGCATGAGGGGTCTTAGTTGCTGTGCATGTGGGCTTCTCTTTTGCGATGGTAGGCAGGCCCGGTAGTTGCAGCAGTCTGATTCAGTTGCCCCAGGGATGTGGGATCTTAGTTCTCTGAACAGGGCTCAAACCTGTGTCACCTGCATTGGAAGGCAGATTCTCAGCCACTGGACCACCAGCGAGAGTTCCTCAGTTGTCTTATCTTTAGCCATTACCCCTCCCCTGCATTTCTGTTACCTATATACAACTTCCTACTTGATACTGTCTCCTGGCTCTCTGATACAGCAGACTTTGTGCATCCCAAAACACACTCTTGAGTTACTTCCTATACTCACCTGATTTTCCCATTTCTGGATATAACACCACCATTCACCTAGTTCCTCACTCCAAAAAAACTAGGAAATATGTGGTTTTTGTTTTCTGCCTTCATTTGTTTCTCCCACTACCCCTCTCTTTTCCTTTTATTTCTCTTCCTATCTTGTTTGGCAGATCTTGTCATTACCAGAATTACGATAGTTCAATGGTAAAGAATCTGCCTGAAATGCAGGAGACGCGGATTCTGTCCTTGGGTCATGAAGATACCCTGGAGGAGGAAATGGCAATCCACTCCAATATTCTTGCCTGGAAAATTCCATGGACAGAGGAGCCTGGTGGTCTATAGTCCGTGGGGTTGCAAAGAGTTGGACGTGACTAAGCACGTATACACCTCATTGTAACTGGGAGAACCTGGTGCAGCTTGTCTAAAGGAAAAGCAGGCGGTTTCTACATCAGAAGCTGCACGAACAGCCGTGTGCTTGATGGGGAGGGTCCAGCCACTGCAGCCAGGACTGAGACGGGCAGCAGTCATGGAGCAGCCTAGGGCTCCTCTCTTGGGAAAGAGGGTAGTAGTTTAGTTGTTCAGTCATGTCTGACTCTTGCTCAGACTGTAGGCTGTCAGGCTCCTCTGTCCATGGGATTCTCCAGGCAAGAATATTGGAGTAGGTTACCATTTCCTTCTCCAGGGGATCTTCCTGACAGAGGAATCAAACCCAGGTCTCCTGCATTGCAGGCAGATTTTTTCTGATCAAGCTACAAGGAAAGCTCAGACTGGGAGAGAGGGGGTTGCCCATTAGTCCAGCATCAGGAGGCTCTTTCTGCAAACGGTAATGTTGTCTCTCCCCTGCCATCACAACTCCTCATTGGTGTCAGTGTCCAAATTCAGGTCCCTCTGATGGTCTCTGCCACTGTTCTCTGTTTAAGTGGGTGTATTTTAGCTTTAACATGTCATTCTTTTCCTTTTAAAAAATATCTCTATTTATTTGGCTGCACCTGATCTTAGTTGTTGCATGTGGGATCTAGTTTCCCCACCAGGGATCAAACCTAGGCCCCCTGCATGGGACTGTGGAGTCCTACCCACTGGATCACCAGGGAGGACCTTAGCATGTCATTCTTCATTCTTTTTCAACTGTTTTGCCAATAAGTGTTGGATTAAGACCAGGCATATTTTTTTTTTCTTTTGGAATTTCAAATCAAATATTTAAAATTTTTATTTGCTTCTTCACTTTAAGCCCCAAGTATGTCAGCACATGCTAACCAGCATGGAAGGAGGGAATCTTGCCTTATGTTGCTGGCATTTTTCTGTGATAGATGTGCAAAGATCTGTTAGCAATTAAGGATTGATTTCATTGTCCAAGAGATTTGGGGACTGAAAGCTTGGCATCACAGGCTATTTCGGGATCCAGGAAGTAGGACATGTGCATTTCACATACTTTATCTCCTGTGTCGTAGCTACTTCTCCATCAGATGAGTTGGGCTTCCTGGAAAGAAAAGATTTGGGGGCATAATTGTATAGAGGATCTAATTAATGTGGAAGGACTTGGTGTACAGCATTTTGAATACCTAAAAAAGAATGGAAACTTATTTTGAAACGAGAGTGAGCAATATTATAAGTAAAGTGGGTTGATTTTTTTTAACCTACAGTAGATTTTATTTAAAACTGAATATTTAACAGCTAATTGGGTAAGCCTAAAGGCTTGAAATTACACGTCTATGAATTTAGGCCTTGCGTTTTTGACACCTTGGATCCTCTTCTCCCTCCTTTGCTATTTTTAACTTACCGCAACAGATGAGGGGCTCTTAAACCATCTGTTAACCTTTCTTTCTCCTTTTTTAACCATGTAAAGTCGCTCAAGGCAAGAAGACCCAGAGACAGTACGACTGAAACAAAAAGCAAAGGAGGTAGGCATGGCTCGAGATCATTGGGTTTGACATTTCAAGGCTTTTGCCTATTAATTTTTTATGCCTTGCTACTTGTATATCGTTAATAAAAATCTGACGAAAAACTTTTTAGGATGTATTTGTTGCTTTGGCTTTGATCTTAATGTTTGCAAACTAATACATTAATACATGTGAAGCCTTAAGGAGTTTTTCTAAAAGAATATTTCCATACATTATGTTTTCATTTCCATTTTAGGTAGCTGAGCCTCTGTGGGGTTGTTGATGGTGGTGGCATTCGATTTTGGTTGGGAAATGTATTTCTTTGCCTGCCATTAAATGTGACTTTCGAAGCATGTGAAACCTTGTCATCAATATTTTACCTCAATTCACTTCAGTAAGGTCCCGCACTTCTAAGAAGTGTTGCCATTTCAAATTCTTCATTTTGGAAAGATGTGTGAAACTCCATTCGGTTATTTGTAATAGTAAAACTCATCCCAAATCATCTAATCATAAGGCTTGCTGTCTGGTTATTAAAATTTCACTTAGGTTAGGCTACAGAGATCAGCTCAACTGAATGTCATTATCTTTGCTCCCTTTAAGGTGCCTGCTTCCTTGAAGTGGCAGCTGTGCCTGACTAATTGAGTTGCAGTAAAGCCAGTTGTCCAGAAACGTAAGTCACGCCAACTAAAACATGTCATCTTGTTCCTTAACATATGTACAGGTCCCCCAATGCAAAATGTAGTCATGACATGACAAAATATCCACTGAAAACTTCGAAAGAGTATTTGAGATTCAAGGATCCAATGAATAACTAGATCACATTTGAAATTTTATTTCATGAAAATAAGTAGATAGGAAACTTGAATGATTACTCATTGGAAAATGATTGCTCACCCCATTTTGAATGCCTTGCAGTGACACATAGGTGAATAGGCTGTTGAAATGGCCCTTTAAGTTGTGTTTTACTCAAAAGTGACTGTGAAATTCTTTGAATATTTATGATTTATGCTGAGTATCATACAACCTTCAATAGCGTTCAGATTTTTATCCTTGTAAGTAATGTTTGAAATGTCTATCATATTCTGATTTCTGAGTGGTTAATTATTCAGATAAATGTTAAGTACCTTTCTCTAAGAGGAGAGGGAATGGGAAAAAACATACTGCACAGGAAAGCAAAATTAATTCACCATGGTGATCAGTAAGATAACCACCGATCAGGGTCATCGTTACAGAAATTTCTTTTACTATTGTTCCCCAAAAGATGAAATCGTTAACAACCATGGTTATTTTTTAGATCCACTAGAGGGAGTAATGTTGTATAGATAGGTACTTTTAAAAAGATCTGTTTGTCATTGAGTTGGTAAATAAATTTGTGGTAATAGTATTATCAAAATTTAACAGCCGTGATATTTTAAGTCTCTTTTTATTTGCAAATGTTGCTAGGTGGTTGATTTAAACCCAAAACCAGCTTTTCGGTGATGGAGGAGAATGCTCTATACTTTCACACGTTTGTCCTACTTCTTTCTCTTCCTTCTAATGTAATTCCTTAATTTTCTAATTCTGCTTACTGTCCTGAGGCAATTTTGATATGCAAATAAGCTTTAGCATTAAGAAAACCGGAAGCTTTTGAAATTCTGACTTTCATTTTTTGAGAGATTGTGTGTTTGGTATGGAAGCCCCACAACAGGGAATAAATGATTACCATTTCATTTCTACTGTGGCTTTCAAGAGCATGTGTCTGTTCCTGGATCTCCTGGTGGTCTGCCTGACCAGGGCTTTGGCTTGGTGGGTAAATGACACCCTCCCAGATAGAAGATGTCATCTGGTCTTCTCTTTTCCATGAAGTGATAATAAAATGAAGCTTCAAATGTAACGGTTTTTTTTCCCAAAAGTTGCAGAATTTAAAGTAATTAGCACCTAATGTTTTACAAACGTTTAGAACTACCAAAGGGCTTGCAATGGAAGTGCAACACTGGGCTCATCTTCCGTCTTCATACCACTCCTCAGAGCAATCACTTGATAAAACAAAATTTTACTAGAGAAGGAAATGGCAACCCACTCCAGTGTTCTTGCCTGGAGAATCCCAGGGACGGGGGAGCCTGGTGGGCTGCCGTCTCTGGGGTCGCACAGAGTCGGACATGACTGAAGCGACTTAGCAGCAGTAGCAGCAAAATTTACATACACTGAAACTCACACTTGAAAGCCTTCAAGTAAATTGGTTTTGATTAATTGGTCCAGTTGTGTAACTACCACCACATTCAAGACACAGATCATTTCTGTTATTCCAGAAAATGCCCTCATGCCCCTTCTTGTCAAAAAAACTTTTTTTTGTCTTTATTGTATTTTTATTTGGTTAAATGTTTTCCAGTGTTTTTGTATATATATATATATATATATATATAAATTATTATTGTTATTTTTTCTAGCTGTGCTGGGTCTTCATTACAATCCATGGGCTTCTCTAGTTTCGACTCACGGGCTTAGTTGCCCCATGGCGTGTGGAACCTTAGTTCCCGGACCAAGGATCAAACTTGTGTCCCTGTATCAGAAGGCATATTTTTAACCACTGGACCACCAGGGAAGCCCCAAAATTAATTCACCGTAGTGGCTGTTTAAATGACCACTGATTAGAGTGATTGCTATAGAAATTTCTTTTACTGCTAAGTCATTTCAGTCATGTCCGACTCTGTGCGACCCCATAGACGGCAGCCCACCAGGCTCCCCCGTTCCTGGGATTCTCCAGGCAAGAACACTGGAGTGGGTTGCCATTTCTTTTACTATTGTTTCAAAAAAGGTGAAATAGTTATAAATGTGGTTATATTTTAAATCCACTAGAGGGAGTTCAGTTCAGTTCAGTTCAGTCGCTCAGTCGTGTCCGACTCTTTGCGACCCCATGAATTGCAGCACGCCAGGCCTCCCTGTTCATTACCATCTCTCGGAGTTCACTCAGACTCACGTCCATCGAGTCCGTGATGTCATCCAGCCCGTGATGCCATCCAGCCATCTCATCCTCGGTTGTCCCCTTCTCCTCCTGCCCCCAATCCCTCCCAGCATCAGAGTCTTTTCCAATGAGTCAACTCTTCGCATCAGGTGGCCAAAGTACTGGAGTTTCAGCTTTAGCATCATTCCTTCCAAAGAAATCCCAGGGCTGATCTCCTTCAGAATGGACTGGTAATGAAGTTCAATTTAGCAGTCTTTAAAAAAATTTTATCTTTTATGCTTTTCATATCATTTCTAAGAAATCATTGCCTAACCATGGTCACTAATAATTACTCCTCTGTTTTCTTCTAAGAGTTTTGTAGTTTTAATTTTTATGTTTAGGTCTTGATGTATTCTGAGTTACATTTTATGTATGGTGTGAAGTAATTGTCCAAATACAACCTTTTGCATATGGCTCTCCAGTTGTCCCAGCACCATTTGTTGAAAAGACTGTTCTTTTCCCCACTGAATTGTCTTGGTAGCCTTGTCGAAAATCACTTGGCCATGAATGTAAGGGCTTATTTCTGGAGTCTCGATTCTCTTCCATTGACCTAAATGTCTATCCTTATGCCAGTACCACACTGTCTTGATTTATGGTAGCTTTGTAATAAGTTTTGAAATTGAGATGTATAAGTTCTCCAACTTTGTTCTTCTTTTTCCAGATTATTTTAGCACTTTTGTGTCATTTTGTATTTCCATGTGAATTTTAGAGCAGCTCATCAATTTCTGCCAAAAAAAAAAAAGCCCAGCTGGGACTTTGATAGGGATTATATTGAGGCAGATCAGTTGGCAGAAAATTGCCATGTTAACAATATTGTTTCCCAATCCATGAAGATGTAATTGTCTCTCCATTTGTTTAGATCTACTTTAATTTCTTTCAATAATGTTTTATAGTTTCAGAGTATGTTTTACACTTCTTTTGTTAAATTTATTTCTAAGTCTTTTATTCTTTTTGATACTATTATGAATGGAACTGCTGTCTTAATTTCACTTCAAATGTTCATTGCTGGCACTTAGAAATACAATTGATTTTTGTTTGTTGATTTTTTTTTTCAATGTTGATCTTCTGCTAACCTGCTATACTCATTATTAAGTTGTAGTCTTCTGTTTTCTTTAAACTTGACTTCATAAGGTTTTCTATATACTTAGATTATATTTTCAGTCTGGATGCCTTTTATTTCATTTTCTTGCCTTATTTCCCTGTCCAGAACCTCCAGTATAGTGTTGAATGAAAATGTTAGGAGTACACATTTTGTCTTGTTCTCAGTTTTAGGAGGAAAGCATTCTGATTTTTGGTTAAAAAAATAGTTAATTTTGATGAAGTGCATGTTATCAATTTTTAAGTGTTTTTTTGTGTTCTGTCTTAGAGATCTTTGCCTATATTTGTCCTGCACCCCAATTCCAATGTTGGTTGGGAGTCTTTCCCACACCAACAAGCAATGTGCCTTCACCAACTAATGTCCTACACTCAATTCTGATGCTATCCAGAGATAGGGTCAGATTACACAGCTTAATCCCACAAGGTTGCCCTCCACTTCAGGTGCCAATTGTAAATTCAGATTGTTATCTGTGCTTCTAATTGACCAAACCAGCTACAGACGGAAGGTTCCCACAACCATATCCTTGGGTTTGATTAATCTGTTAAAAGAGTGGCTCACAGAACTCAGAAAACCCATTTATTCTCTAGAGTACTGGTAAACCACTTCAGTATTATTGCCTTGAGAACCCCATGAACAGTATGAAAAGGCAAAAATATATGACATGAAAAGATGAACTCCCCAGGTTGGTAGGCACCCAATATGCTACTGGAGAAGAGCAGAGAAATACTTCCAGAAGGAATGAAGAGGCTGAGCCAAAGTGAAAACAATGCCCAGTTGTGGATGTGTCTGGTGGTGGAAGTAAAGTCTGATGCTATAAAGAACAATACTGCATAGGAACAGGGAATGTTAGGTCCATGAATCAAGGTAAATTGGAAGTGGTCAAACAGGAGATGGCAAGAATGAACTTTGACATTTTAGGAATCAGTGAACTAAAATGGATTGGAATGGGTGAATTTAATTCAAATGACCATTATATCTACTACTGTGGGCAAGATGTCCTTGCTCTCTAGAGAAGTTTGGTGGTCTATCTTAGAAGTTTATGTCGATGATCCATTTCAAATTTATTTTTTGTGTAATTGTTAATTTCTGCCTTTATTTTTGTCATTTTTGCTTTATGAACCTTGAAGCTCTGTTACTAGGTATATACACATGCTAGTAAAGTAATGCTCAAAATCCTCCAAGCCAGGCTTCAGCAATACGTGAACTGTGAACTTCCTGATATTCAAGCTGGTTTTAGAAAAGGCGGAGGAACCAGAGATCAAATTGCCAACATCTGCTGGATCATGGAAAAAGCAAGAGAGTTCCAGAAAAACATCTATTTCTGCTTTATTGACTATGCCAAAGCCTTTGACTGTGTGGATCACAATAAACTGTGGAAAATTCTGAAAGAGATGGGAATACCAGACCACCTGAGAGATCCAACCAGTCCATTCTGAAGGAGATCAACCCTGGGATTTCTTTGGAAGGAATGATGCTAAAGCTGAAACTCCAGTATTTTGGCCACCTCATGCGAAGAGTTGACTCATTGGAAAAGACCCTGATGCTGGGAGGGATTGGGGGCAGGAGGAGAAGGGGATGACAGAGGATGAGATGGCTGGATGGCATCATCAACTCAATGGACATGAGTTTGGGTAAACTCTGGGAGTTTGTGATGGACAGGGAGGCCTGGCGTGCTGCAATTCATGGGGTCACAAAGAGTCGGGCACAACTGAGCGACTGAATTGAACTGAACTGAAATTATATATTAGTGGCTGTTCTAAGGCTAACAATATGTATCCTTGGTGTATCAAAGCCTGTTTAGAATTACATTGTACGATTGTTCACATCTACTGATTTTCATTTCACACCTTACACTACTTTGTACATCACAATTTATATTTCACACTTCACAAATTCAGTAACCTTAAAATAGAATCATTCCATGTATTCACTCTCTCACCCCATCTTTTATGCTACTGTTGTTATATCTTTTATTTCTATATATCTTATAAGTCCCAAGTGGCTCACACAGTAAAGTGTCTGCCTGCAATGTGGGAGACCTGGGTTCAATCCCTGGGTTGGGAAGATCCCCTGGAGAAGGAAATGGCAACCCATTCCAATACTCTTGCCTGGAAAATTCCATGGATGGAGGAGCCTGGTAGGCTATATAGTCCATAGGGGTCACGAAGAGTTGGAAACGACTGAACGACTTAACTGTAAGTCCCATCTTACAGTGCTTATTATTTTGCTTTAAACAGTCAGTTTTTAAAGTAAATATGGGAAGAAAAAAGTTTTGTATGTTTACAAAGTTATTTACCATTTCTAGTGTTTATTCTTTCCTGTAAATTCAACTTCCCATTGGGTGTCACTTTCCTTTATCCTGAAGAACTTCCTTTAGTATTTCCTTGTATTAAAAGTCTAATGACAAATTCTTTTAGCTTTGATTCATCTGAAAATATTTTTATTTCATCTCATTTGGGGAGGTTATTTTCATTAAATATAGAATTCAGTATTGACAGCCATTTTTCTTCATGTTTTCATCTTTAGAAATGTAATTCCATTGCCAGCTGGCAGCCATTATTTCCAATGAGACATCAGTGAACAGTGTTAATTTTTCAATGATTTTCTGCTCCTCACTGGGTCCTTCTGAAACTTCAATCACATATGTTTGACCAATTAATATTATCTCAGAGTTCACTGAGACTTTGTTCTTCGGAAAGCCTAAGTGTTGACCAAATTCCTCTTACTTGGGAGGATGCTAAGCCCAAACTGTCTTCCTTGCAGTAGATGAAAGCTGAAATCTCTCCTCTTTCAGCAGCTGCCTTTCAGCAGGCTTCTTAGAGTTTCCCTGCATATTTGCAGTTCAGGGTGAGCTAAGGATTTGAGGGGAGTTTATATAAAAATTTGGTGACTCCCCACCCTGTGGTTCCTTTTTTTCCCCACCTGACTTTTTCCCTCTGAATTTTTGGCTTCTCTGGCTGCTTCAGATTCTAACACTTCAAGTCAACTCAGACTCTCTGTTTCAGTTCAAGCTGTTCCACCCCATAGAGACTAGGGAGTGCCTTTGGGGAAAATTAATAAGAACACAGATCTCACCTAGTACAATTCCCTTATTTCAAAGCTTGAATCCCTACCTCTTTATGCCTGTTTCAGGTCACTTTCTAGTGCCTTCAAACAGTTTTTCAAAGATTTTGTTCAGAGTTTATAATTATTATCTACAGAAGTGGTAGTCTGATACAATATAGTCTTTCATAGTTTAAACCACAATTTCACAGCAATCATGTTTAACCATTTCTAGTATAAGGTCTTCTGTAGTTATTTCCATGCTTAAAATACTATGTCTATGTCTGAATTCCTCAACTTTAGAATTAGCTGGTGGATTTTTGCTGTGTTAGATGAAATTTAACTTAATTTGTGTGTCTTTCACCTCCATACTAGTATTGTTCAGTCATACCAACATAGTTACATTACTGTTTTGTTATTTTAATTGTTACCCATGTAACTTTAAATAACCTTCTTAAACCTATATTTCTTATTCATCAACTCTGGAAAGTATCTTAATTATCCACATAGTAATATAAGGATATTAGCACCTTTAACTTTCCTTCTCTCTTATTTTTTTGCCTTTCCACCCCCACTTCTGTATGCTGTGCCTTCATTTTTGTGTTGCCAAGCATAATAACATTTAATTTCTATCACATAAGCACAATTATGGCTTTTGTGACTTGCCTATGGCTTGATTCAACATTTATGAATGCAGCAAATATTTATTGTAGACCTATCATGAGCTGGCCCCTGTCCTTGGTCCTGGGGAAACAAAAGTAAGTACAGTAGTGAAGAAAAATCCCTGCCTTTGTGGAACATACTTTCTAGTGGGAGGTCAGGTGGAGACAGAAAACAAACAAGATAAAGAAGTAAAATATTTAGTAAGATTATTGTGCTTAGAAGAAAAATTAAGCTAGGAAAGGGTACAAGGTGTGTGTGTGTGTTTACAAGTGTGTACACATACCTGTGTGTTTTGTAATTTAGATAGAATTGTCAGAAAAGGTCTCTAAAAGGTGATATTTGAGTAAAGTTCTGAAGGAAGTAGGCTTCCCTGGTGGCTCAGACGGTAAAGCATCTGCCTGCAATGCGGGAGACTCAGGTTTGATCCCTGGATGGGGAAGATCCCCTGGAGAAGAAAATGGCAGCCCACTCCAGTACTCTTGCCTGGAAAATTCCGTGGACAGAGGAGCCTTGTAGTCTACAGTCCATGGGGTCACAAAGAGTTGGACACAACTGAGTGACTTCTCTTCTTCTTCTGAAGGAAGTAAGGGGGTAATCCATGTGGATATTGGGGGAAAGAGTTGCAGGCAGTAAGTACATGTACATTATAAAGAGTAAGTATTGTTTGCCATAGAACTAAGAAGGTATTATGACAACATTCCTTCCCAGTGCTTCCAGGGACCCCACTCTTTGTTACTCACAGAAGAATGTTCAACAGAATTTGTTCTTGTGCTTGGCTAATTGCTCATAGTCACATCACGCTTTTCTTTACATTTTATTTATTTATTTAGATGCACTGGGTCTTAGTAACAGCATGCCAACTCTTAGTTGTAGCAAGTGAGATCTAGTTCCCTGACAGGCGTTGAACCTGGGCCCCCTGCATTAGGAGCATGGAGTCTTAGCCACCGGACTACCAGGGGAGTGTCCTACATGATATTTGGATCATACTTTTCTTGTGTGTTTTCCCCACCACCTTTGCTGTTACCTTTCTTTATTCTTGATAAAGAAGAAATCTATTTTATTCATTGTATGTACCTTCCAGGTTATTTTCTCCATTACTTAGAACTTCAATTCTTTTTTCATATCTATTGACTTCTGCTCAAATCTGCTCTAATTTTACATTATTTTGTTATAACTCTGTGATGCAGTTGTTAATTTTTCCTAGAGTTTTCTACGTATCTTTCCCTTTATTTACCTTCCATTCTGTGCATTTTTAAGATTCTCAGTTATTATGAAGTCCCATCATATACACCTATGGAATTCTCCCACATCTTTTCCTGGTCACTTTCCTTCCAAAGCCTGATATCTTCCTAGTCCAGATAGGGCTGCTGGCATCTTCAGCTGCTGTGTAGTTGACATTCTGGTACCTCCCTGTCCTTCCAGTTCCATGTCTTCTTCTGTATCAGACCCCTAAACACAGAATTAACTCAAGTGACTTCTTCAGAAGAGGTATATGGGAGGGAAACTCTTGAGTGTTTGCGTGTTTGAAAAGTGCTTTTGTTCTGTCCTCCATTTTGATTGATAATTTGGCTAGGTATAGAATCCTAGATCTAAATATCCATCAGCAGTTTAAAGGTCCTGCTCTATTGTCTTCAAGTATTTAGTGTTGTAGATGAGAAATATAATGTGAGTTTGATTCTGTTGTTTTTTTTGTTTGCTTTTTTTTTTTAATAGTTAACTCTTTGTCTCTTTCAGGAGTCTTTTCAAATCTTTCTTCTTGGTATTCTGAAATTTAACAGGGTTATATTTATGTTGTCTTTTACATCCAGCTTGCTGAAACTTTGAGAGATCCTCTTACCTTAAAGGCCCACATTATGTCCATATGCTCAAAGGCAGAATGAACACCTGACTGGTGGCTTTTTTGCATTTGGATTTGAGTAGGCAGATGGCAGACCATTCAGAATACAGATCCTTTAATTAATTTCCTTATTTCCAGCCCCATTGCTGACTCTGTGGGTGTGAAATTTGACCTGTCTGAGTCTAGAACCTCTTACAGCTGATTTCCTACCCACAGCTCTAGGCCTCCTACCTTTGTTCAGATTGCAACTTTCTCTGCCCTACGTCACCAGCTAACTCACATTGTCCATCCCTTTCAACCAAACGTTTGTTTGGCCCACCAGTGGTCCCACCCTGTTCTCTGCATAGTATGGATGAAATAAAGGATGGATATTGATAAATACTGTAGTAGTATAGTATGGATGAGTGAATCTTTTCTATTTGCCTACCGTCTTTCCTTGGGAGCTCAGGAGGAAGAGTATGTCACATGTTTTCCATTTACCACCCCTTACCATCTACTCCTCACCCTCTTCTATCCTGACCTTTGTTCCAGGTGGCTGACCCGTAGAGAAACAATGGCTATCGTCCTTGCCTTCTGTGTCTGATTGGATCCAGCTAATGGGGACCCTAGCAGAGGATCAGAGGAAGGAAAGAATGAGGCCATGGTGTTTATTCCTTCAGCTCTCTCTCTGTGGAGTTGTCCCAGGCTGAGCCCCCTATTAAAAGCCACAGCTTTTGCCAGGTGGCCCTCTTCACATAGGCCTGTGGTTTCTCTGGCTCTTCTGGCCTCTGTAGTAGCCTTGCTTCTTCAGGCAGATATGGCAAAGGACCCTTCTTTCTGGCCCACCCATCCTTTATGGGTTTCCCTACACCCCACCCACAACTTTGTAAATAATCTTTCTATTAAACTCTTTTTGATTGATCCCTTTTAAATATTGTTTTATTTCCCCATGGGATTCTCTATAATACAAAAAGAACAAAAATCAGATCTGCCTGGCCTACTATATTGGGTCAGGGAATCTCAGGTAGTTTTGAAAGCATATAACTTCCTGTTGGTCCAGTGTTTAGGACTCTGCACTTGCACTGCAAGGGGCACGGGTTTATCACTGGTTGGGGATCCCACATGTCACATGGCACAGCCAATAAATAAATAAAAGCACTTAACTTTTCCATGTAGACTGTTTCTATTTATTTATTGCAACCTAACTAAGACTTTTGGATTTCCCTGGTGGCTCAGTGGTAAAGAATCCGCTTGCCAGTGCAGGAGATGTGGCTTCGATCCCTAGGTTAGGAAGATCCTTTGAAGAAGGAAACGGTAACCCAATCCAGTATTCTTGCCTGGGAAATCCCATGAACAGAGGAGCCTGGCAGGTTACATTATAGTTCAGTTCAGTCGCTTAGTCGTGTCTGACTCTTTGCGACCCCATGAATCGCAGCACGCCAGGCCTCCCTGTCCATCACCAACTCCCGGAGTTCACTCAGACTCAGGTCCATCGAGTCCGTGATGCCATCCAGCCATCTCATCCTCGGTCGTCCCCTTCTCCTCCTGCCCCCAATCCCTCTCAGCATCAGAGTCTTTTCCAGTGAGTCACCTCTTTGCCTGAGGTGGCCAAAATACTGGAGTTTCAGCTTTAGCATCATTCCTTCCAAAGAAATCCCAGGGCTGATCTTGCCTCTCTTCTTTTCACAGCTATTTGTAAGGCCTCCCCAGACAGCCATTTTGCTTTTTTGCATTTCTTTTCCATGGGGATGGTCTTGATCCCTGTCTCCTGTACAATGTCACGAACCTCATTCCATAGTTCATCAGGCACTCTATCTATCAGATCTAGGCCCTTAAATCTATTTCTCACTTCCACTGTATAATCATAAAGGATTTGATTTAGGTCATACCTGAGTGGTCTAGCGGTTTTCCCTACTTTCTTCAATTTCAGTCTGAATTTGGTAATGAGGAGTTCATGATCTGAGCCACAGTCAGCTCCTAGTCTTGTTTTTGTTGTCACTGGGTCATAAAACAGCTGGATACAACTTAACAACTAAACAACAACAACTGCTATGACTTTAAGGTCCTAAACTTCTCTACCATTCTGGCTCATTATTTGTTAGGAATCCTGGAATTTTCCTATAATTTCACAATATTTATTGGTCATGGGCTTCCCTGGTGGCTCAGAGGTTAAAGCATTTGCCTGCAATGCAGGAGACCTGGGTTTAATCCCTGGGTCAGGGAAGATCCCCTGGAGAAGGAAATGGCAACCCACTCCAGTATTCTTGCCTGGAGAATCCCATGGACGGAGGAGCCTGGTGGGCTACAGTCCACGGGGTCTCAAAGAGTCGGACACGACTGAGCGACTTCACTTTTCACTTATTGGTCATAGAGGCCTTTAGAGCGCAGGGTTCTCAGTATGGGATGCTGTGAATTGGCACTGAATTGGACTGAGTTTTCCAGGCATACCCTTGAGTCTGTTTCTGGCCTTGAAGGTTTTTGGCTTACAATTTTGGTACCTGCTTCTGGGTGGCAGTGCCTTGTTATTGACCACTGACCAAGCAGGGGATGTCTCCTCAGATGAATGGTGACAAACCAACTCTTGAACTGTGTCTCTTTCACCCACAAGGAGCTCAGGAATCCTTTGTGGGCACATCTGCCTCTTCTTCCAGACTGATGTCCCTAATGGCAGGGTCCATGTCCTCGTTAAGTTTGTGTTGCCAAAAGCTAGTCCAGAGGCTGCCCATAGCAGGAGTGAGAACATTATTTGTAGAATGTAGGAAGCTGTCCTCAGAGAGCTATAAAACCACAGCTCCAGTTGAACATCTCTTCTACTCACCCCGTCCAGTTTTGCTCCATAAATAAATGACTAGGGGGCTGTGAAACCTCTATGAAGGGTATTCATCTTAGTCCACAGACCCCCGTGTAAAAGAAATGAAGCTTCCCTTTATTCCCTTTAAATCAAAACAAATTGAATTCTGAATTCCCGCATGGCTGGGTTGAGGGAAATTTGATCACATTCATCCTCGGGAGTGTGAATAAAGCGTCCTTCTTCCCAGGATCTGAGAGGCTTCCTTGGTGCCTGGACAATGAGGAAAGAGACCCATCTTCAGTCTCTCAGTCCCCCAGTGACCTCATTTCCAAGCTCCTTTGAAGCAGGTAGCTCTGCTGCTTCTCCCATGAGCTTGGTCCTGGAAGAAGGGCCGGTGCTGGGAGCCTGGGTTTAAGTTTCTAGCCTCTGGGGTACACTGAGCTGGGACCTCTCAGTGAGGCCTCGCCCTCCCCACTGGTATGGCACCTGCTGACTCAGTCTCTCTCCCCATCCCCCATGTGTGCTTGTCCTCTGTTTGTGCCCTGCTCCATCCCTCCAGTTTTAGCTTTTGCCCCATTGTGTTTTTTTCCCCACTCATAATCTCCATAAGGAACTCAGGCTTCTGGAAAGCCAAAGCCAGAGAGGTAACTTGCATTCTGGTTATGCTTTAAGACAAAGTGTGAGTTCATTTCTCTGTGGATTTCCCCACCACCTGTCTGGGCAGGATTGGTAATTGTTCAGGAGGCTCTCACCAGTCTGTGGTTAAATGTTTTGGGTTCACCCCTGCATCTGGGCATTCGTGTTGAAGTGTTTGCCTTTCGCCTCTGCAAACCTGGACTACTGACCATAGCCTAATTGTGATGAAATAAATGGCAAATGAGTGATTACTAATAAACATTCATTCCTTACATTTTCCTTTCTTTGTCATGATTTTATTTTCCCCTACTGCATTGCAAATCCCTTCTTAGGACTCCATTTGTAGCTTCTGTCCCTGGCAAATAGCACGTAATCAATGTTTGTGGAATCCGACCTGCTTTCTTACCTGGATGTTTGGTCTAACTAAGCCTCTACCCACCCCCACACCCCTTTATTTTACTTTATTTTATTTTGACAAATGATGACATTTTATTATAGAAGAAGCACTCCAAATATAGGATTTCCAGTACTGTGGCCACCTCATGAGAAGAGTTGACTCATTGGAAAAGACTCTGATGCTGGGAGGGATTGGGGGCAGGAGGAGAAGGGGACGACCGAGGATGAGATGGCTGGATGGCATCACGGACTCGATGGATGTGAGTCTGAGTGAACTCCGGGAGATGGTGATGAACAGGGAGGCCTGGCGTGCTGCGATTCATGGGGTCGCAGAGAGTCAGACACGACTGAGCGACTGAACTGAACTGAACTGAAACAAAGGTAGGTGAACTTTATATGTAAATATAAAGTAAAGAGGCAAAAACCTACAAGAATTTTGCTTTAAGAGGAGATGTAACTTTCTCCTGCAGTGGTGATCCCACCCAGAGCACATGGGCTCCATCTCTCGTAAAGGCATCATGTTTGCTTTCTGAACTGTGCCCAATTTAATAATTTCAAAATGATGGCAAGGAGTGACATGGAATAAGTCACTAAGACTGATTCTTAACTTATATTGACTTTTACTTGAAAAGGCTCCCAATCACACATTGACCATTTGTAGCCAGTGCTCTGATTATTTTTACTTACAGAAAGACCCGTGGGAACATTACTCATCCTTCCTGGGCTTATTCCACAGCATTTTCATATACCTGTATACATTAGGTATCACATGGAATTTAGTTTAAAATAATATTGGCTATTGCATATCGTGCTGTTATCCAGCTACTTTCTAGCTTCCTCACCTTTTTTACTGTCATTCTTCTAGTACCTTTTCTCCACTTTGGAAGCTGCCATTTTGACCTCTTAGGCAGAGTGAGGAAAGATCTTCCTCCACTTTGAGTTCTCTGCTTAAAGAAAGAAAAAGAAAAACTTAAATTACTTGCTATTTGCCAGGGACAGAAGCTACAAATAGAGTCCTAAGAAGGGATTCGCAATGCCGTAGGGGTTCTGGATCCTGTCTCAGTGCTGGTTTGGGCTGTCACTCTGTCTGGTGGTATGGAGGCTGGGCCCGCTCTTCCTTCTTAAGAAGATTCCTCCAGGCTCTCAGGGAGTCATGTCCTTAACTCACTACTCCCTCTAGGAAGCTCACATGTATTTCTCAACCTCTTGTGAACTGTTAAGGGGGAAAATCTGCTAACTTAGAAATGAATATGATTCAGAAGTTCTGAATTCAGTAAAATATAGCCAGTGACTTTTTTTTTTCATGTGGACCTTGTCTAAAGTCTTTACTGAATTTGTTACAATACTGTTTCCATTTTATGTTTTGGTTTTTTGGCCAAGAGGCATGTGGGATCTTAGCTTCCCGACCAGGGATCTGACCTGCATCCCCTGCATTGGAAGGTGAAATCCTAACCACTGAGACTCCAGGGAAGACCTTAGCCAGTGACCTAAAAAAATAATAATTTTATTTATGTATTTTTGGCTGTGCTGGTCTTGCTGCACAAGCTTTTCTCTAGTTGCCAAGAGTGGGGGCCACTCTCTAGTTGCAGTGTGTGGGTTTCTCATTGCTGTGGCTTCTCTTGCTGTGGAGCACGGGCTCTAGCACAGGCTTTAGTTGTTGCGGCTCCTGGGCTCTACACCGCTGGCTCCGTAGTTGTTGTGCGCGGGCTTAGTTGCTCCATGCATTTGGGATCTTCCTGGATCAGGGACTGAACCCGTGTTTGCTGCATTGGCAGGCAGATTCTTTACCACTGAGCCACCAGGAAAGCCCCACCAGTGACTTTAGAATATCTTTTCAGATAAAATAATATAAAAATAGTATAATTCATTATGGAAACTTGAAAAATGCAGATATATATGTTTATATGCATGTACTGTTATTTTCTGCCCACTCATCACCTTCACCTGGATGTCTGATAAGCATCAGCCTGACCCACCCTGTGTCCTGTGCCTCTGCAGGCTTGCCCAGCTCAGGACTCGTCTTCCAGTTGCTCAGACATCTTGGAATCCACTCCTTCTCACCCACACATCTAATTCAGTAGCAAATTCTGTTGGCTATTCCTTCAAAATCAGCTTAAATCCAGGTGCTTTTCATAGAAACGCTGCCTCCCTCCTACACTCCCCTGTTCCAAACTCTTGTCTGCATCACAATGGAGCCCCAAAGAATAAACCCCCTACAGTTTATTCTCTGAAAGCAGCCAGAGAATATCTGTTTCTGATATAAGGAAGATGCAGGACTTGATTTACCACCTTGCCACAACTAGAAAACCTATCAAAATTCATGAAACAACTGTTTTAAGTACATAAATTCATACTAAATTTGTACATTGGATGGATCTGATTATGAACTTTCTATTTTCTTCCATTGTTCTGTGTAATCCTCTCAGTTCAGTTCAGTTCAGTCGCTCAGTCGTGTCCGACTCTTTGCAACCCCATGAATCGCAGCACGCCAGGCCTCCCTGTTCATCACCATCCCCCAGAGTTCACTCAGACTCACGTCCATCGAGTCCATGATGCCATCCAGCCATCTCATCCTCTGTCGTCCCCTTCTCCTCCTGCCCCCAATCCCTCCCAGCATCAGAGTCTTTCCCAATGAGTCACCTCTTCGCATGAGGTGGCCAAAGTACTGGAGTTTCAGCTTTAGCATCATTCCTTCCAAAAGGACCAGATGCCATGATCTTCGTTTTCTGAATGTTGAGCTTTAAGCCAACTTTTTCGCTCTCCTCTTTCACTTTCATCAAGAGGCTTTTTAGTTCCTCTTCATTTTCTGCCATAAGGGTGGTGTCATCTGCATATCTGAGGTTATTGGTATTTCTCCCAGCAATCTTAATTCCAGCTTGTGCTTCTTCCAGCCCAGCAGTTCTCATGATGTACTCTGCATAGAAGTTAAATAAGCAGGGTGACAGTATACAGCCTTGACGTACTCCTTTTCCTATTGACATATCGATCCTTAAAACATTAAAATGTGGGGGAAATGGATCTTAAAATTGAAAAATCACATTAAAATCTCATATTATCTCGAGAATCAGATTAAAAAAGTTGGCTCAGTTGAAGTCCAATTGTATGTAAAAACAGAAGACTCAACCTTATTGCAATCCTTTTGCATTTTGTGGTTATTCTATTGCAATTTGAGTGCAAATAACTAAAACCTTGAATGTATAACAAGGCCAGAGCTAAAATTCTGATTTAGCATTCTGTACGGAGTAAACACCACTACAAAGATAAAGAACATTAAAGATTTAAACTTACGGGGGAGGGGGGGAAGTAATCTAATTACTATATTAAAATTTCCCTCTGTCTCAGTGAGGAAAATCAACAAGTAAAATTCCTAAACTGATGATCAATCCTATTCACTTGTAATTATATAAAATATCCCAATGCCTTCCCCTTCGTGGATCACAGCCTTGTCATGGCAAAGGGGCTTGCATAACTCAGTGAAGCTATGAACCATGCCGTGGAGGGCCACCTAAGATGGATGGGTCCTATCGGAGAGTTCTGACAAAATGTGGTGCCCTGGAGGAAGGAATGGCAAACCACTCCAGTGTTCTTGCTGTGAGAACCCCATGAACATGAAGAATATGAAAAAGCAAAGAGATAAAACACCAGAAGATGAGCTCCCCAGGTCAGAAGGTATCCAGTATGCTACTGGGGAAGAACAGAGGGCAATTACTAATAGCTCCAGATAGAATGGAGTGGCTGGGCTGAAGCAGAAATGATGCTCAGTTGTGGATGTGTCTGGTGGTGAAAGTAAAGTCTGATGCTGTAAAGCACCATATTGCATAGGAAACTGGAATGTTAGATCCATGAATCAAGGTAAATTGGAGGTGGTCAAGCAGGAGACAGAAAAAGTGAACATCAACATTTTTGGAGTCAGTGAACTAAAATGGATGAGAATGGTAAAATTTAATTCTGATGACCATTATATCTACTACTGTGGGCAAGAAAAACAGAGTAGCCTTCATAGTCAACCAAAGAACTCAAAATGCAGTACTTGGATGAAGTCTCAAAAATGACAGAATGATCTCTATTGTTTCCAAGGAAATCATTCAACATCACAGTAATCCAAGTCTGCGCCCCAACCACAGATGCTGAAGAAGCTGAAGTTGACTAGTTCTATGAAGACCTACCAGATCTTCTAGAACTAACACCAAAAAAAATATGCTTTTCATCATAGGGGATTGGAATGCAAAATTAGGAAGTCAAGAGACACCTGGAACAACAGGCAAGTTTGGCCTTTGAAGGGCTTCCCTTGTGGCTCAGCTGGTAAAGAATTCGCCTGCAATATGGGAGACCTGGGTTCGATCCCTGGGTTGGGAAGATCCCCTGGAGAAGGGAATGGCTACCCATTCCAGTATTCTGGCCTAGAGAATTCCATGGACTGTATAGTCTGTGGGGTTGCAAAGAATTGGACACGACTGAGCAACTCTCACTTTGGCCTTCGAATGCAAAATGAAGTGGGGCAAAGGCTAACAGAGTTTTGTCAAGAGAATGCACTGGTCATGGCAAACACCCTTTTCCAACAATACAAGAGATGACTCTATATGTGAATATCACCTGATGGTCAATACTGAAATCAGATTGATTATATTCTTTGCAGCCGAAGATGGAGAGACTCTATACAGTCAGCAAAAATAAGACCTGGGGCTGACAGTGCCTCAGATCATGAACTCCTTATTGCAAAATTCAGATTTAAATTGAAGGAAGTAGGGAAAACCACTAGGCCATTGAGGTGTGACCTAAATCAAACCCCTTATGATTATACAGTGGAAGTGACAAATAGATTCAAGTGATTAGATCTGGTAGACAGATCTAATCTGGTAGACAGACTGCCTGAAGAACTATGGAAAAAAGGTTCATAACGTTGTACAGGAGGCAGTGACCAAAACTATCCCAAAGGAAAAAAAATGCAAGAAGGCAAAGTAGTTGTTTGAGAAGGCTTTCAGACAAATAGCTGAGGAAAGAAGAGAAGTGAAAAGCAATGATGATGCAGAAAGTGAAGAGGAATCAAAGAGCTTCTTAATAAGGGTGAAAGAGGAGAGTGAAAAAGCTGGCTTAAAACTGAGCATTCAAAAAACTAAGATCATGGCATCTACTTTATGGCTTATAGATGGGGAAAAAATGGAAACAGTAACAGATTTTATTTTCTTGGGCTCCAAAATCACTGTGGATGGTGACTGAAGCCATGAAATTAAAAGACTGCTCCTTGGAAGGAAAGCTATGACAGATCTAGACAGTGCATTAAAAAGCAGAGACATTCATTTGCTGACAAAGGTCCATATAGTCAAAGCTATGTGGACATGTCATGTACAGATGTGAGAGTTGGACCATAAAGAAGGCTGACCATTGAAGAACTGATGCTTTTGAACTGTGGTGCTGGAGAAGACGCTTGAGAGTCCCTTGGACTGCAAGGAGATCAAACTAGTCGATCCTAAAGGAAATCAACCTTGAATATTCATTGAAAGGACTGATGCTAAAGCTGAAGCTCCAGTACTTTGGCCACCTGATGTGAAGAGCCAACTCATTGGAAAAGACCCTAATGCTCAGAAAGATTGAAGGCAAAAGGAGAAGAGGGTGGCCGAGGATGAGATGGTTAGACAGCATCACCGACTCAGTGGACATGAATTTAAGCAAACTCCGGGAGATAGTGAAGGACAGGGAAGCCTGGCATGCTGCAGTCCATGGGGTCACAAACAGTCAGACACGACTTAGTGACTAAACACAACACACAACACACACATCCCAGTGTCATTAGATGACATTTCCTCATTCTGGCATAGCATTCCTTCTTGTTGAGGTTTGAGTGCAAACAAAGGATACCCTTGTTCCCTGCCTGAGTTCAAACCAACTAAGAAGAGAAGTGAGAATTCAGATGGAGACTGAATATTGCCTCTGTTGTAGTAATGATATATTGAAAATAGTGGCCTGAAATTCAGGCCAGGTGAATTTTCTGACTCCCTGCAGACAGTCTAAACCTTGGAACTGTCCATCAAAAGGCAAGTTTGGGTCTGCGGAGTGGACTCACTTAACCATGATTTCTGCCATGAACTAGTTCAAATAGAAGCAAACATTCCTACTTGTAAACCTAAATATATTAATTCCATCCAGTCAAGAAATATGGGCCATTAGTTGTCACCCATCATTGTACCCCATTTCTAGCTAAGGCAAGTAGTAAAAGTTGGGACAAGAAGCCAGGAGTATTTAAGGGGAACTCTCCTCATGATAAACAGGGCACAGACATTTCCTAAAGGACATCTCTATTCATTCCTTTGATGTGGCAACCTGCCTCCAAAGATGGTCTCCAATGATCCCCCACCTCCCCATAGTCATACCCAGATATAGTCAATGGCTATATTGTACTAGAGTTGGCCTGTCTGACCAGTAACATGTGGCAGAAGTGAAGATGTCTTACTTCTAAGATTAGAAGGCTCTCTCTTGCTTTCTCTGGGGGCAACTAGTTGCCATGTTGTGGGCAGTACTAAGGAGAGCACTATGCAGAAAGTAACTGGAGCCCCCAGTCAATAGCCAGTGAGAAACTGAGACCCAATAACAAGCATATGAGTGAGCCTGGGAGTGGATCCCCCAGTTCCAGTCAAGGCCCGTGAAGATGGAAACCCTGATAACAGGTTGGAAACCTGTCAAGGCCCACAAAGATGGAAACCCTGATAACAGGTTGACTACAACTTCATGAGACCTTGAGCTAGGACCACCCAGCTAAGTCACTCTCAGATTTCTGATCCTCAGAACTTATATAAGATAATACATGTTTGTTGTTTTTAACCTCCCAAGTCTTGGCGTGATTTGTTAAGCAGAAAAAGATGACTATTAATAGAATATTTAACTAACATTTATTTCATAATGTTATGAGTTCACATGTATTTATCAGTTTTTATAATATGCCAAGCACTATGGAAGTCCCTGTCCCCAGCATCTGCCATTTAGATGGGGGAATTGTGACGTGGACAGCTCTTTGTGAACTTTCTTACAACTGAGTGAAGCTGATGACCAGAGTCTGATTTTACAGGTGAGGGAACTATGACTCAGACAGATTAAATACCATGGTTCATCAGTTGTTGTTGTTCAGTCACTAAGTCATGTCTGACTATTTGAGGCCCCATGCACTGCAGCATGCCACGCTTCCCTGTCCTTCACTATCTCCCGGAGTTTGCTCAAACTCATCACTGAGTTAGTGATGCCATCCAACCATCTCATCCTCTGTTGCCCGCTTCTCCGCCTGCCCTCAATCTTTCCCCTCATCAAGGTTTTTTCCAATGATGGCTCTTTGCATCAGGTGGCCAAAGTATTGGAGCATCAGCTTTAGCGTCAGTCCTTCCAATGAATATTCGAGGTTGATTTCCTTTAAGATTGACCTCCTTGCTGTTCAAGGGACTCTCAAGAGTCTTTTCCAGCACCACAATTCGAAAGCATCTGTTCTTTGGCACTCAGCCTTCTTTATGGTCCAACTCTCACATCCATACATGGCTACTGCAAAAACCATAGCTTTGACTATATGGACCTTTGCTGGCAAAGTGATGTCTCTGCTTTTTAATATGCTGTCTAGGAGATCAAATTGCCAACATCCACTGGATCATGGAAAAAGCAAGAGAGTTCCAGAAAAACATCTATTTCTGCTTTATTGACTATGCCAAACCCTTTGACTGTGTGGATCACAATAAACTGTGGAAAATTCTGAAAGAGATGGGAATACCAGACCACCTGACCTGCCTCTTGAGAAATCTGTATGCAGGTCAGGAAGCAACAGTTAGAACTGGACATGGAACAACAGACTGAACTTCATGGGAAATAGATGGGGGAACAGTGGAAACAGTGTCAAACTTTATTTTTTTGGGCTTCAAAATCACTGCAGATGGTGACTGCAGCCGTGAAATTAAAAGACGCTTACTCCTTGGAAGAAAAGTTATGACCAACCTAGATAGCATATTAAAGAGCAGAAACATTACTTTGCCGACTAAGGTCCATCTAGTCAGGCTATGGTTTTTCCTGTGGTCACGTATGGATGTGAGAGTTGGACTGTGAAGAAGGCTGAGCGCCGAAGAATTGATGCTTTTGAACTGTGGTGTTGGAGAAGACTCTTGAGCGTCCCTTGGACTGCAAGGAGATCCAACCAATCCATTCTGAAGGAGATCAGCCCTGGGATTTCTTTGGAAGGAATGATGCTAAAGCTGAAACTCCAATACTTTGGCCACCTCATGCGAAGAGTTGACTCATTGGAAAAGACTCTGATGCTGGGAGGGATTGGGGGCTGGAGGAGAAGGGGACAACAGAGGATGAGATGGCTGGATGCATCACTGACTCGATGGACGTGCTGCTGCTAAGTCACTTCAGTCGTATCCGACTCTGTGTGACCCCATAGACGGCAGCCCACCAGGCTCCACCGTCCCTGGGATTCTCCAGGCAAGAACACTGGGGTGGGTTGCAATTTCCTTCTCCAATGCATGAAAGTGAAAAGTGAAAGTGAAGTAGTTCAGTTGTGTCTGACTCTTAACAACCCCATGGACTGCAGCCTGCCAGTCTCCTCTGTCCATGGGATTTTCCAGGCAAGAGTACTGGAGTGGGGCGCCATTGCCTTCTCCCAAGGGACGTGAGTCTGAGTGAACTCTGGGAATTGGTGATGGCCAGGGAGGCCTGGCGTGCTGTGATTCATGGGGTTGCAAAGAGTTGGACATGACTGAGTGACTGAACTGAACTGAACTAGGTTTGTCATAGCTTTTCTTCCAGGGAGCAAGTGTCTTTTAATTTCAAGGCTGCAGTCACAGTCCACAGTGATTTTGGAACCCAAGAAAATAAAATTTGTCACTGTTTCCACTTTTTCCTTGTCTATTTGCAGTGAAGTGATGGGACTGGATGCCATGATCTTAGGCTTCTGAATGTTGAATTTTAAGCCAGCTTTTGCACTCTCCTCTTACATCCTCATAAAGAGGCTCTTTAGTTCCTCTTTGCTTTCTGCCATTAGAGTGGTATCATCTTCATATCTGAGGTTATTGATATTTCTCCTGGCAAATCTTGATTCCAGCTTGTGCTTCATCCAGCCTGGCATTTTGCATGATGTACTCTATATATAAGTGAAATCAGTTCAGTTCAGTTCAGTTCAGTCGCTCAGTCGTGTCCGACTCTTTGCGACCCCATGAATCGCAGCACGCCAGGCCTCCCTGTTCATCACCATCTCTCGGAGTTCACTCAGACTCACATCCATCGAGTCAGTGATGCCATCCAGCCATCTCATCCTCGGTCGTCCCCTTCTCCTCCTGCCCCCAATCCCTCCCAGCATCAGAGTCTTTTCCAATGAGTCAACTCTTCGCATGAGGTGTACAGCCTTGACTTGCTCCTTTCCCAATTTTGAACCAGTGATACTGAAATAACTAAGAAAAGTTAAGTTTGGTTGCCTGCACTGTGTCTTGAGTTTCTTTAATTTCTAGATATGAAAGAGAGAAAACAAGGCTTATACTGATATTCCATTGGGAATGCAGATGTAGTAAAGTTTCATTGCTACGGGCTCCAGAGTGACAGGCTGGCATGTGGGCCTTGCCAGGAGCAGGGAACCGAGCCTCTCTCTGCATCTTGGGATGCCCTCTGGAGAACAGTTGTCTTATCCTTGCCTTCATGGGTCATGGGTCTTCTGAAAAGCCTAGGGTGGTATGAAATGTTGGCGGGGAAGTGGGCACCTACTTATGATTCAGAAATCCATTTTAAAGCCGCTTCCATTTAAAGATAGCCTTGGCAACTGGCAGGGGTTGAACTGCCAGATGTCTTGAGGAGATTGGCAAACAGAGTGAATAACTATGATTCAGCATCATTTAGCCTTGATCACACCATTTTATAATGGTCATCACTTGGATGTTGAAGTTGCTTTACTTGTTCTTGGTTTTTAGTGAGTAGCAGTATAGAAATTTTAATATGCAAAATTTCATTTAAAATTAAAAAAAATTTTTTTTATCGTACTCTTGCCTGGAAAATCCCATGGACGGAGGAGCCTGGAAGGCTGCAGTCCATGAGGTTGCAAAGAGTCAGACACGACTGAGCAACTTCACTGTCACTTTTCACTTTCATGCATTGGAGAAGGAAATGGCAACCCACTCCAGTGTTCTTGCCTGGAGAATCCCAGGGATGGGGAAGCCTGGTGGGATGCCGTCTATGGGGTCGCACAGAGTCGGACATGACTGAAGCGACTTAGCAGCAGCAGTAGCAGGTCTTTATTGCGGTGCTCAGGCTTTCTCTAGTTGTGGTGTGTGGGCTTCTCTTGTTGTGAAGCATGGGCTCGAAAGTCCGTGGGCTCCTTAGTTGTGGCATGTGGGCTTAGTTGCTCTGTGGCGTGTGAGATCTTTGTTCCCTGACTAGGGATCAAACTCAAGTCCCTTGCATTGGAAAGCAGATTCTCAAACACTGGACCAGCAGGGAAGTCCCCTGTATACAAAGTTTTGAATACCATCAAATGTATGGAGCTTTGTGGGGCTGTTATAGTAGCCACCAGATAAATGTATTAGCACAATAACTGAATGGTATCATGTATCCTTAATTAATTTTGACCCAACTGTATAGCATGAAAACACACTAATCCATCCCCATATTACCAAATTAAGAATTTTTACCTTCACCAAAATGCAGAAGATACTGCAAGTTAAGAAAGATTCTTTCCAGCCACTGATTACTAATTGCATTTAAGAATTTTCTAAGGTTGGAGGAACTTAAATGTTTAGACAGATGGTTATATCAGGTTTGATTATTCATATTTTTGCTATGAATATATTTATTTATGAATAAATAGGTTGTATCAATTAACAGTATAACAGCTGGAACAATAACAGTGAAAATGAATGTCTTTGCATATGATTTTTTGTCTCAGTTGGAATTTTTGTCTTTTGGGGGTTTTAGATTTCAAATTGGACTGTTTTGGTTATTGTGGAGGGTGAAAATGCAGCTGGTAGACAGTTCTCTAAGGGAGGGGGAAAACTAAGGACAATAACCAGTATTAGTAAAGATTGATGCTACTGACTAAATTAAATTTAGGTCAACTCAGAACAAATCAGTCATCATGTATATAAAAAGAAACATATCTCCTCCTACTTCCCCAACTCTATCCCATCCCTCAGCAGCAATTCTTCCTTCATTTTGCTCTGCTCCATGAGACCTGACCTGCTGTGTTTGTTTTTCTAAGCAAGTCAGAAATGGGTAAGTCTGTGCCACTCAGAATTTTGTTAGAAAGATGCAAGCCTATGAAGACAATGCTGCTTCACTTTAACTGCCTTCGGTTTTTCTACAGAAATATTTCAGAATATATGATTTATGAGAAAATTTAAGACTTTGAACTTTTTTGAAAATTAGTGTCAGATTGTGTGTGCATGCTAAGTTGCTTGTCATGTCCAACTCTTTGCAACCCTATAGACTCTAACCTGCCAGGCTCCTCTGTCCGTGGGATTCTCCAGGCAAGAACACTGCAGTGGATTGCCATGCTCTCCTCCAGGGGATCCTCCGAACCCAGGGACCAAACCCATGTCTCTTACATTTCCTGCATTGGCAGGTGGGTTTTACCACTAACACCACCTGGGAAGTCCCTAGTATTAGATTGTGTGTGAAGTCGCTTTAATCATGTCTGAGTCTTTGCAACCCTATGGACAGAGGAGCCTGGCGGGCTACTGTATTGGATACTGGAGTGGGTTGCCATGCCCTCCTTCAGGGGATCTTCCTGACTTAGGGATCGAACCCTTGTCTCTTACGTTTCCTGCATTGGTAGATGGGTTCTTTACCACTAGCACCACCTGGGAAGCCCCAGTTAGGAAGTATCAGATTAAGGTTATCCCAGTCTTTTCTAAATTCAAGTCTTATGAAGTATTCAGGCTAAAACCTCCTACCCTAATGGAATCTTCTTTGTCCATTCTAACACTCTGTAAACTCTGAACCATAACAATAATGGTTTATTTGTTCATTCATTTAAGAAACACTTGTTGAATACCTGTTATAGGGTAGAGTCTATAATGCTAGAAAAATATGTTCTGTGGTTTCTATTGGTACTGATCTAGCAAACAAATGATTTATAGTACAATGAGGATAAGCATTGTAGTGTTTTTGTAAACAGACTGAGAGCAGGTACCCAGACTGGAAAGCTGGTGCCTAAGCTGAGAGAAGAGATTTCATACAAAAACAGGGAGATGTGAGAATGCTATGGCAGATAGAGAGGTGAGCAGGGGCCAGGTCTTTGAGTACCAAGCTGAGGAGCTTCCATGTGATTGTGAAAGCAGTAGGAAGGCACTATGGATGTTTAAGGATTAAAGTAAAATGATCTGGTTGGTGTTTCAGAAACGTCAATCTAGAGGATATCTACAATTAGCAGTGCAATGGATGAGAGACCCTGGCTAACCTTCCTACTAGAAATGCTAGATGAAAATAATTTTTTTCTTTTTAATTTATTTTTTTATTGAAGGATAATTGCTTTATAGAATTTTGTTGTTTTCTGTCAAACCTCAACATGAATCAGCCATAGATATACATATATCCCCTCCCTTTTGAACCTCGCTCCTGTCTCCCGCCCCATACCATCCCTCTAGATGGATACAGAGCCCCTGTTTGCGTTTCCTGAGCCATACAGAAAATTCCCATTAGCTATTTTACTTACGGTAATGTAAGTTTCCATGTTATTCTTTCCATACATCTCACCCTCTGCTCCCCTCTCCCATGTCCATAAGTCTATTCTCTATGTCTGTTTCTCCACTGCTGCCCTGTAAATAAATTCAATACCATTTTTCTAGATTCTATATATATGCATTAGAATATGATATTTATCTTTCCCTTTCTGACTCAACTTCACTCTGTATAATAGGTTCTAGGTTCATTTACCTCATCAGAACTGACTCAAATGTGTTCCTTTTTATGGCTGAATAGTATTCCATAGTGTATATGTACCACAACTTTTTCATTCATCTGTTGATGGACATCTAGGGTGCTTCCATGTTCTAGCTATTGTAAATAGTGCTGCAGTGAACAACGGGATAACTGTGTCTTTTTCAATTTTGGTTTCCTCAAGGTATATGCCTAGGAGTGGTGTTTTTATTCCTAGTTTTTTAAGGAATCTCCATAACATTTCCTATAGCGGCTGTATCAATTTACATTCCCACCAACAGTGCAAGAGCGTTCCCTTTTCTCCACACCCTCTCTAGCATTTATTGTTTGTAGACTTTTTGATGATGGCCATTCTGACCAGTGTGAGCTGATATCTCCTTGTAGTTTTGATTTGCATTTCTCTAATAATGAGCGATGTTGAGCATCTTTTCATGTGTTTGGTAGCCATCTGTATGTCTTTGGAGAAATGTATATTTAGGTCTTTTTCCCACTTTTTGATTGGGTTGTTTGTTTTTCTGGCATTGAGTTGTATGAGCTGCTTGTATATTTTGAAAATTAATCTTTTGTCAGTTGTTTCATTTGCTATTATTTTTTCCCATTCTGAGGGTTGTCTTTTCACCTTGCTTATAGTTTCCTTTGCTGTACAAAAGCTTTTAAGTTTAATCATGTCCCACTTGTTTACTTTTGTTTTTATTTCTGTTACCCTAGCGCCATAGAGGATCTTGCTTTGATTTATGTCATTGAGTGTTCTGCCTATGTTTTCCTCTAAGAGTTTTATAGTTTCTGGTCTTACATGCAGGTATTTAATCCATTTTGAGTTTATTTTTGTATATGGTGTTAGGAAGTGTTCTAATTTCATTCTTTTACATGTAGCTGTCCAGTTTTCCCAGCACCATTTATTGAAGAGGCTATCTTTGCCCTATTGTATATTCTTGCCTCCTTTGTCAAAAATAAGGTACCCATAGATGCATGGGTTTATTTCTGGGCTTTCTATCTTGTTCTATTTGTCTATATTTCTGTTTTTGTACCAGTACCATACTGCCTTGATGACTGTAGCTTTGTAGTATAATCTGAAGTTTTAGGAAGGTTGATTCCTCCAGGTCCATTCTTCATTCTCAAGACTGCTTTGGCTACTTGGGTCTTTTTTGTTTCCATATTAATTGTGAAATTTTTTGTTCTAGTTCTGTGAAAAATGCCATTGGTAATTTGATAAGGATCACATTGAATCTGTAGATTGCATTTGGTAGTATCGTCATTTTCACAATATTGATTCTTCCTATCCAGGAACATGGAATATCTCTCCATCTGTTTATGTCGTCTTTGATTTCTTTCATTAGTGTCTTATAATTTTCTGTGTACAGTTCTTTTGTCTCCTTAGGTACATTTATTCCTAGATATTTAATTCTTTTTATTGCAGTGGTGAATGGGGTTGATTCCTTAATTTCTCTTTCTGATTTTTCACTGTTAGTATATAGAAGTGCAAGTGATTTCTGTTATTGATTTTGTATCCTGCAACTTTGCTAAATTCACTGATTAGCTCTACTAATTTTCTGATATCTTTAGGATTTTCTATGTACAGTATCATTGCACCTGTAAACAGTGAGAGCTTTACTTTTTCTTTTCCGACCTGGATTCCTTTTGTTTCTTTTTCTTCTCTGATTGCTGTAGCTAGGACTTCCAGAACTATGTTGAATAATAGTGGTAAAAGTGGACACCCTTGTCTTGTTCCTGATCTTAAGGGAAATGCTTTCAATTTTTCACTGTTGAGAATAATATTTGCTGTAGGCTTATCATATATGGCCTTTACTATGCTGAGGTATGTTCCTTCTATGCCCATTTTTTGAAGAGTTTTAATCATAAATGTGTGTTGAATTTTGTCAAAGGCTTTTTCTGCATCTGTTGAGATTATCATAAAGTTTTTATCTTTCAGTTTGTTAATATAATGTATCACATTGATTTATTTGCATATATTGAAGAATCCTTGCATTCCTGGAATAAACCCAACTTGATCATGGTCTATGAGCTTTTTGATGTGTTGCTGACTTCTGTTTGCTAAAATTTTGTTGAGGATTTTTGCATCTATGTTCATCAATGAGATTGGCCTATAGTTTTCATTTTTGTGTTGTCTTCTTCTGGTTTTGGTGTCAGGGTGATGGTGGCCTCGTAGAATGAGTTTGGAAGTGTTCCTTCCTCTGCAATTTTTTGAAAGAGTTTTAGAAGGATAGGCATTAGCTCTTCTCTAAATGTTTGATAGAATTCTGTGAAGCCATCTGGTCCTGGGTTTTTGTTTTTTGGGGAGATTTTTGATCACAGCTTCAATTTCAGTGCTTGTAATTAGGTTGTTAATAATTTCTATTTCTTCCTGGTTCAGTCTTGAAAGATGGAAGTTTTCTAAGAATCTGTCCGTTTCTTCCAGGTTATCCATTTTATTGCCATATAGTTGTTCATAATACTCTCTTATAATCCTTGTATTTCTGCATTGTCTGTTGTAACCTCTCCCTTTTTGCTTCTAATTTTGTTGATTTGATTCTTCTCTCTTTTTTTTTTTTCTTGATGAGTCTGGTTAAAGGTTGGTCAACTTTATTTATCTTCTCAAAGAATGAACTTTTAGTCTTATTTACTACTGTTCCTTTCATTTCTTTTTCACTTATTTCTACTCAGATCTTTATGATTTCTTTCCTTCTACTACTTTTGGGTTTTTTTGGTTCTTCTTTTTCCAGTTGTTTTAGGTGTAAAGTTAGGTTGTCTATTCAATGTTTTTCTTGTTTCCTGAGGTAGGATTTTATTGCTATAAACTTCCTTCTTAGAACTGCTTTTGCTGCATCCCATAGGCTTTGAGTTGTCGTGTTTTCATTTTCATTTGTTTCTAGAAATTTTTAAATTTCCCTTTTGATTTATTCAGTAACCTGTTGGTTATTTAGAAACATGTTGTTTAATCTCCATGTGTTTGTGTTTCTTACAGTTTTTTTCTTGTAATTGATATCTAGTCTCATAGCATTGTGGTAGGAGAAGATGCTTGATACAATTTCAATTCTCTTAAATTTACTGAGGTTTGATTTGTGACCCAAGCTGTGTTCTATCCTGGAGAATGTTCCATGTGCACTTGAGAAGAAGGTGTGTTCTTCTGCATTTGGATGGAATGTCCTGAAGATATCAATGAGATCCACCTCATCTAATGTATCATTTAAGATGTGTTTCTTTATTAATTTTCTGTTCTAATAATCTGTCCATTGGTGTGAGTGGGGTATTAAAGTATCCTACTATTATTGTGTTACTGTCAATTTCTCCTTTTATGTCTGTTAGTGTTTGTCTTACGTATTGAGGTGCTCATATGTTGGGTGCATCAGTTCAGTTCAGTTCAGTCGCCCAGTCATGTCCGACTCTTTGCGACCCCATGAATCGCAGCACACCAGGCCTCCCTGTCCATCACCAACTCCCGGAGTCCACCTAAACCCATGTCTATCGAGTCGGTGATGCCATCCAGCCATCTCATCCTCTATCGGCCCCTTCTCCTCCTGCCCCCAATCCCTCCCAGCATCAGAGTCTTTTCCAATGAGTCAGCTCTTTGCATGAGGTGGCCAAAGTACTGGAGTTTCAGCTTTAGCATCATTCCTTCCAATGAACACCCAGGACTGATCTCCTTTAGAGTGGACTGGTTGGATCTCCTTGCAGTCCAAGGGACTCTCAAGAGTCTTCTCCAACACCACAGTTCAAAAGCATCAATTCTTCGGCACTCAGCTTTCTTCACAGTCCAACTCTCACATCCATACATGACCACTGGAAAACCATAGCCTTGACTAGATGGACCTTTGTTGGCAAAGTAATGTCTCTGCTTTTGAATATGCTATCTAGGTTGGTCATAACTTTCCTTCCAAGGAGTAAGCATCTTTTAATTTCATGGCTGCAGTCACCATCTGCAGTGATTTAAAATCACTGCAAAAATAAAGTCAGCCACTGTTTCCACTCTTTCCCCATCTATTTGCCTTGAAGTGATGGGACCATATGCCATGATTTTCATTTTCTGAATGTTGAGCTTTAAGCCAAGCTTTTCACTCTCCTCTTTCACTTTCATCAAGAGGCTCTTCAATTCCTCTTCACTTTCTGCTGTAAGGGTGGTGTGGTGTCATCTACATATCTGAGGTTATTGATATTTCTCCCGGCAATCTTGATTACAGCCTGTGTTTCTTCCAGCCCAGCATTTCTCATGATGTACTCTGCATCTAAGTTAAATAAACACGGTGACAATAGATGTTTACAATTATTATGTCTTCCTCTTGGATTGATGCCTTGATCATTATGTACTGTCCTTCCTTATTTCTTGTAGTATTGTTTACTTTATGATCTATTTTGTCTAAGAGGATTGCTAGTCCAGCTTTCTTTTGCTTCCCATTTGCATTGAAAATATTTTTCCATCCTCTCACTTTCAGTCTATATGTGTCTTTAGGTCTGAAGTGGGTTTCTTATAGACAGCATATATATGGGTCTTGTTTTTGTATCCATTCAACCAGTCTGTGTCTTTTGGTTAGAGCATTTAATCCATTTACATTTAAAGTAATTATTGATATACATGTTCCTATTGCCATTTTCTTAATTGTTTGGGGTTGATTTCGTAGATCTTTTTCTTCTCTTGTATTTCTTTACTATATAAGTCCTTTTAACATTTGTTGTAAAACTGGTTCAGTAGTACTGAGTTCTCTTAACTTTTGCTTGTCTGAAAAGGTTTTTATTTCTGCATCAATTTTGAATGAGATCCTTGCTGCATACAGTAATCTTGGCTGTAGATCTTTCCCTTTCAGTACTTTAAATATATCCTGCCATTCCCTTCTGGCCTGCAGAGTTTCTGCAGAAAGATCAGCTGTTAAGCATATGGGGTTACCCTTGTATGTTACTTGTTGCTTCTCTCTTGCTGCTTCTAATATTTTTTCTTTGTGTTTAGTCTTTGTTAGTTTGATTAGTATGTGTCTTGGCATGTTTCTCTTCGGTTTATCCTTAGGGGACTCTTTGTGCCTCTTGGGCTTGATTGACTGTTTCCTTTTCTATGTTGGGGAAATTTTCAACTATAATCTCTTCACAAATTTTCTCATACCCTTTCTTTTTCTCTTCTTCTGGGACCCCTATAATTTGAATGATGGTGCATTTGATATTGTCCCAAAGGTCTCTGAGACTATCCTCATTTCTTTTCAATCTTTTAACTTTATTCTGCTCTTCAGAAGTTATTTCCACCATTTTATCTTCCAGCTTACTGATTTGTTCTTCTGCTTCAGATATTTTGCTATTGATTCCTTCTAGAGTATTTTTAATTTCAGTAATTGTGTTGTTTGTCTCTGTATGTTTATTCTTTAATTCTTCTAAGTCTTTGTTAAGTGATTCTAGCATTTTCTCCATTTTGTTTTCAAGGTTTTTGATCATCTTTGCTATGTTGTGAAGTTGCTCAGTCGTGTCCGACTCTTTGCAACCCCATGGACTGTAGCCTATCAGGCTCCTCCGTCCATGGGATTTTCCAGGCAAGAGTGCTGGAGTGGACTGCCATTTCCTTCTCCAGCTGACCTTCCCGACCCAGGGATCGAACCTGGGTCTCCCACATTGCAGGCAGATGCTTTACCATCTGAGCTACCAGGGAAGCCAGTCTTTGCTATAATTATTCTGAATTCTTTTTCAGGTAGTTTGCCTATTTCCTCTTCATTTATTTGGACTTCTGTATTTCTAGTTCGTTCATTCATTTGTGTAGTATTTCTCTGCCTTTTCATTATTTTATTTTAACTTACTGTGTTTGAGGTCTCTTTTTCCCAGGCTTCAAGGTTGAATTCTTTCTTCCTTTTGGTTTCTGCCCTCCTAAGTTTGGTCCAGTGGTTTGTGTAAGCTTTGTATAGGGTGAAATGTGTGCTGAGTTTTTGTTTCTTTGTTTGTTTTTCCTCTGATGGGCAAGGCTGAGGAAGGTGGTAATCCTGTCTACTGATGATTGGGTTTGTATTTTTGTTTTGTTTGTTGTTCAGGTGAGGCATCCTGCACAGAGTGCTACTGGTGGTTGCGTGATGCCAGGTCTTGTATTCAAGTGGTTTCCTTTGTGTGAGTTCTCACTAGTTGATACTCTCTAGTGTTATTTCTCTGGTAGTCTAGGGCCTTGGAGTCAGTGCTCCCACTCCAAAGGCTCAGGGCTTGATTTCTGGTCAGGAATGAAAATTCCACAAGTGGTTTGTGAGTGTATTAAGTGAGATTAAAACAAATATCCAAAAACAAGAAGCCAAAGATGAACCCTGGACAAATGGCAGTTACAAAATCAGGCAAATAATTAAAATAATGGAATATACACATATACATGTACATCCATATGCAAAATCAAATCAGTCCAACAAAAATAAAGTACAATAGATTGACCTGGTGAACAAAGGAAACCAAAAATTATATCTACCAGTTAAGAACAAAACTAACTAAAGCCCAAACTGGAAAACAAAATTAAAGTAAGGTGCCAAGTGGGGAATAAAGCAATGAAAACAAAACTAACAGATATGTTGAGAAGAAAGGAAACAAAGAATAGATATGCAAAGTTAAATAGAAGTAGATGGAGAAGCTTTCAGAGAAAGCAATGGCAACCCACTCCAGTACTCTTGCCTGGAAAATCCCGTGGATGGAGGAGACTGGTAGGCTGCAGTCCATGGGGTTGGTAAGAGTCGGGCATGACTGAACGACTTCACTTTCACTTTTCACTTTCATGCATTGGAGAAGGAAATGGCAACCCACTCGAGTATTCTTGCCTGGAGAATCCCAGGGACAGAGGAGCCTAGTGGGCTGCTGTCTATGGTGTCACACAGTCAGACACGACTGAAGTGACTTAGCAGCAGCAGCAGCAGATAGAGAAGCTTTATATACATTAAAGATTAACTACAAGGGGAAAAGAACAGTAGGAAAAGCAAACAAAGAAATAAATGTAGAAAATATAATAGGTTTTAAAAAATTAAAATTTGAATTATAAAAAAAGAGAAAAGAAAAAAAAAAAACTGAAGAAGAAAGAAAGAAAAAAAAAAAGGAAAACTTCACAGAACTGCAAAAGCCCAACATAGAAGCAGGGGTTTATAGCAACAATAAAAAGTGTGACTGAATATACACATAAACATATACACACATAAGCAAAATCAAAACAGTCCAACAAAAATAAAGTACAATGGATTGACCTGGCGAACAAAGGAAACCAAAAATTATATCTATTAGAAGAAAATTAACTAAAGCACAAACTGGAAAAGAAAACTAAAGCAAGATGCCAATTGGGGAATAAAGCAATGAAAATAAAACTAACAAATATGTTGAGAGGAAAGAAAGAAAAGAAAGAAAGAATAGATATGCAAAGTTAAATAGAGGTAGATAAAGAAGATTTATATACACTAAAGATTAACTGCAAGGGGAAAAGAACAATAGGATAACAAACAAAGGAATAAATGTAGAAAAATAATAATAGGTTTAAAAATTAAAATTAAAAAAGAGAAAAGAAAATTTTAAAAAAGGAAGACCACAGAACCTGTCTCTTATACACATCTAGATGTGTATAAGAGACAGGTCTATATGTGTCTTTAGGTCTGAAGTGGGTTTCTTATAGACAGCATATATATGGGTCTTGTTTTTGTATCCATTCAGCCAGTCAGTGTCTTTTGGTTGGAGCATTTAATC
>SJYT01064131.1:8731-56552 GCA_006410635.1 Cephalophus harveyi | reverse complement strand
AAAAAAAAAAAAAACAACTTTAGCTTGTAACAAAGAAGCACATATGTCCGCCCTGCTGGTGCAGTGGTTAAACTCCATGCTCCCTGTGCAGAGGGCCTGGGTTCAACCCCTGTTCAAGGAACTAGATCCCACATGCTACAACTAAAGAACCCACATACAACAAGGAAGATGGAAGATCATGCTGCAACTAAGACCCAACAAAGCCTAATGAATGAATGAATTTTTTCAAAAAAAGCACATGAAAATCTCAACTGAATACTCACCAAATCTCAGAAGGGAGGACTTTCTAAGCTAAGAAGTATTAGGAGTTATTTGCTAGATTTGGCCACATAATTTTTTCCTTTTCCCTGTTTCATCTCTCTTGTCTTTCTGCCCCTCTTCATCTCTATCCCTGCTATTTACTGCAGGCCACTGTCACCTCCCACAAAAACACAGCAGGGAACTAAAAACAACAACAATGTAACAGACAAATACATCTAAGACTCCCACATATACAGATTTACTCTGGGTGAAATGGGGTACTGCTGGAGAATTTTGATCAATGGAAGGGTTATGGTCTGACTTATTTGATCACAGGTACAGTAGGTACCTGTGATCAAGGTAAGGGCTTCCCTGGTGGTGCAGAGTTTAAAGCGTCTGCCTGCAATGTGGGAGACCTGGGTTCGATCCCTGGGTCAGGAAGATCCCTTGGAGAAGGAAATGGCAACCCACTCCAGTATTCTTGCCTGGAGAATCCCATGGATGGAGGAGCTTGGTGGGCTACAGTCCACGGGTTGCAGAGTCGGACACAACTGAGCAACTTCACCTTCACTTTGACTTTCACAGTCAGGTGGGGCTTCCCTGGTAGCTCAGATGATAAAGAATCTGTCTCCAGTGCAAGAAAGAGACCCAGGTTCAATCCCTGAGTTGGGAAGATCCTCTGGAGAGGGGAATGGCAACCCACTCCAGTGTTCTTGCTGGAGAATTCCATGGACAGAGTAATGTCCATAATTGCCAGTCAGGCTATGTTGAGAATAACCATAATGAGTGTAGGTGGAAGCAGGTGTCTGACTGGGACCATTGCAGTAGTCCCCAGAGATAAGGGGGGTACCCGCACCAGAGTGGCTGTGGTAAAAGTAGAGAGAGAAATGTTGGATTCTAGATATATTTGGGAAGCAGAGCTTATACAATATATTCATGGACTGGGTATGGAGTATGAGATAAAAAAGAGTTGAGTAATGCCAGGCTTTTCCACACAATTACCAGAAAGGATTGAACTGCCTTTACCTGGGATGGGGAAAATTGTGGCTAGGGTAGATTAGGGGTAGAATTTCAGGAACTCGGCTTCAGACATGTTAAATTTGACTTGGCTCTTTAGACATGCAAGTGGAGATGAAGGCTAGGCATATAATGTTTTTATAACAGAAAGAAGGAATATGTGAAGAGTCAGAGAAGCTGTAAAGACATTGAGGGTTAAAAATGTTCACACAAAGCAAGATCCTGTTGACTTGAGTCCCACAACCATAGGATCACGACCCCACGGACCAGGCTCCTCTGTCCATGGGATTTTCCAGGCAAGAGTGCTGGAGTGGGGTGCCATCACGTTCTCCGAAGTTCATGCCAGTCTTCCTGAATTTCAGACACTGTAGTTGACCTTGACCATTACAGACCAATGGAACATATCCTTTATGGTACAGTTGATGGTGGCTAAAGAATCTGAACATTTTATTGAAATACAATTTACGCATAAGTTTAAGGTATACCACATGGTGACGGTGGTGGTTTAATCACTAAGTTGTGTCTGACTCTTATGACTCCAGAGACTGTAGCCCACCAGGCTCCTCTGTCCATGGGATTTTCCAGGCAAGAATACTGAAGTGGGCTGCCCTTTCCTTCTCCAGGAATCTTCCTGACCCAGGCATCAAATCTAGGTCTCCTGCATTGATATACATATATATTGCAAAATGATTACTATAATAAGTTTAATTAGCATTAATCACTTCATAGTTATAATTTTTATGATGAGAATTTTTAAGATCTCCTCTCTCAAACTTTCAAATATATAATGCAATAGTTCAAATTATAGACACCAGGCTGTACATTACATCCCCAGAACCTACTTATCTTGTAAGTAGAAATTTGTACCTTTTGACCACCTTCACCCAGTTCCTCTACCTCCACCTGCTGCCTCTGGCAACCACAAATATGTTCTCTGTTTCTATGGGTTTGATTTTTTTTTTAATATTCCACATATAAGTGAGATCATAGAGTATTTTTCTGTATCTATCTGACTTATTTTACTTAGCATAATGCCCTAAAGGCCCATCCATGTCTCATAAATGGCAGGATTTCCTTCCTTTTTTGGTTGAATAATATTTTGTTATATATACCACATTTTCTTTATCTGTTCATTAATCAATGAACACTTAGGTTGTTTCTATGTCTTGGCTATTGTATTAATAAATAATGCTGCAATGAACATTGGAGTGTAGATATCTCTTTGAGGTAATAATTTCATTTCCTCTGGATATATACCCAGAAGTGAAAAGCACTAGATCATACTGTAGCTCTACTTTTAATTTTTTGAGGAACCTCCATAATGTTTTCCATACTAGTTTGCACCAATTTATATTTCCAACAACAGTAAAAATGGTTCTCTTTTCTCCACATCCTTGCCAACACTTGTCATCTTTTGTCTTTTTGTTAATAGTCATTCTGGCAGGTGTGAAACCATTCTCATTATGGTTTTGATTTGCATTTCCCTGGTGATTAGTGATGTCGAGCACATTTTCATATACCCATTTGCCATCTACATGCCTTCTTTGGAAAAATGCCTGTTCAGGTTCTCTGTTGCTCTTGTTTAGTTGCTAAGCTGTGTCCAACTCTTGCAACGCCAGGCTTCTCTGTCCATGGGACTTTCCAGGCAAGAATACTGGAGTGGGCTGCCATTTCCTTTCCAGGGGATCTTCCCAACTCTAGGATCAGACCCACATCTCTTGTGTCTCCCACACTGGCAGGCAGTTTCTTTACTGCTGAGCCACCAGGAAAGCCCTTCAGATTCTCTGCCCATCTTTAAATTGGATTATTGGTTTTATGCTATTGAGTTGAGTGAGTTCCTTATATATTTGGATATTAACTCCTTATCAGATATATACTTTGCAAATATTTCCCCCCATTCCATAGATTGCTCTTTCATTTTCTTGATTATTTCTTCAGCTGTGCAGGAACATTTTAGTTTGATGTAGTCCCACTTACTTATATTTGCTTTTGTTGCTTGTGCTTTCAGTTTCATAACCAAAAAATCATTGCCAAGACCAATATAAGAACTTTTCCCCTATTCTTTCTTCTAGTTTTACAGTTTTAAGTCTTACACTTAAGCAGAATGTATTTCAGAATAATTTTTGTAAATGGTGTAAGATAGGGGTCTGGTTTCATTCCTTTCCATGTGAATATCTAGTTTTTCTAGCACCATTTATTGAAGAGACTACCTTTTCCTTATTAAGTATTGGAACCCTCATCCAGTATTAGTCGACCATTCATGCATGGGCTTATTTCTGGGCTTTCAATTCTGTTTCATTGGTCTGTGGATCTGTTTTCATGTCAGTATCATGCAGTCTGATTATTGTAGCTTTGTAGTATAGTTTGAAATCACAAAATGTGATGCCTCTAGCATGATTCTTATTTCTCAGCATTGCTTTGACTATTCAGGGTCTTTTGTGCTTTCAAACAAATTTTAGAATTGTGTTTTCTATTTCTGTAAAAAGTGTCATTGGAATCTTTATAGGGTTGGCATTGTAGATGGCTTTGGTTTATATGGACATTTTAGCAATATTAATTCTTTTACTCCATGGACACAGAATATCTTTCAATTTATTCATGTATTCAATTTATTTCATCAATATATTACAGTTTTTAGGGTAGAAATCTTTTACTTACTTAGTTAAATTTATCCATAAGTATTTTATTGTTTTTGATGCTACTGTAAGTGGGTTTGTTTTCCTTCTTTTTCAGATAATTCATTATTAGTGTATAGAAATGATACTGAATATTGTATGTTGATTTTGTGTTCTGCAACTTTACTGAATTCACTGATGAGTTACAACACTTTTTAGTGGTGTTCAAGATTTTCTATATATAAAACTATAGAAACAATTTTTCTTCTTCCTTTATGATTCAGATACTTTTCATTTCTTTCCCTTGACTGATTGCTCTGGCTAGGACTTCTAGTACTATGTCGAGTATGAGGGTGAGAGTGGGCATTCTTGGCTTGTTCCTGATTTTCAGAGGAAAAGCTGTCAACCTTTTACCATTGAATTTGATGTTAGCTCTGAACTTGTCATATATGACCTTTATTATGTTGGCATGTATTCCTTCTGTACTCTGTTCAGAGTTTTTCTTTGAGAAGATTTTGTATTTTGTCAGATGCTTTTGCTGCATCAACTGAAATGATCATATGATTTTTTATCTTTCATTCTATATTAATGTGGTATATCACTTTTACTGATTCATATATGTTGAACCAGCCTTGCAGACTGGAGATAAATCTCACTTGATCATGGTGTATGAGTCTTTTAATGTGGTGTTAAATTACAGTTTGCCAGTATTTTGTTGAGATTTTTTGCATCTATATTCATCAGAGATATTGGCCTGTAGTTTTTATTTGTTATAGTGTCCTTGTATGGCTTTGTATCAGGTTAATTCTGGTCTCTTAAAATGAGTTTGGGAGTATTCTCTCTTCCTTGATTGTTTTTGAGGAAAAGTTTGAGAAAGATTGGTGTTAATTCTTCTTTGACTTTTGATGAAATTCACCTGTGTAACCATCCGGTCCTGGACTTTTCTTTGTTGGGAATTTTGATTACTGATTCAATCCTTGCTTGCTATCGATCTGTTCAGATTTTCTAGTCTTCATGATTTAATCTTGGCAGGTTGTATGTTTCTAGGAATTTATCCATTTCTTCTAGGTTGTCCAATTTGTTGGGGGTATAGCTCTTCATAGTAGTCTCATGATTCATTGTATTTCTGTGGTGTCAGTTGTAATGTCTCCCTTTTCATTTATAATCATATTTATTTGGCTCTTCTCTCTTCTTTTCTTGATTAGTCTTGCTAAAAGTTTAATAATTTTGGTTATTATTTCAAAAAACCAATTCTTTTTTTTTCCCTATCTTTTCTATTATTTTCCTGTCCTCTTTTATTTCTGCTCTAAATTTTATTACTTCCTTCCTTCTGCTAATTTTGGGCTTCAGTCAGTTCAGCCACTCAGTCATGTCTGATTCTTTGTGACCCCATGCACTGCAGCACCAGGCTTCCTTGTCCATCACCAGCTCCTGGCCTTGCTTAAACTCATGTCCATCGAGTCAGTGATGCCATCCAACCATCTCATCCTCTGTCGTTCCCTTCTCCTCTTGCCTTCAGTCTTTCCCAGTATCAGGGTCTCTGTCAATGAGTCAGTTCTTTGCATCAGGTGGGCTTCAGTTCAGTTCAGTTCAGTTCAGTCCCTCAGTTGTGTCCGACTCTCTGCAACCCCATGAATCACAGCACGCCAGGCCTCCCGTCCATCACCAACTCCCAGAGTTCACTCAGACTCTCGTCCATTGAGTCAGTGATGCCATCCAGCCATCTCATCCTCTGTCATACCCTTCTCCTCCTGCCCCCAATCCCTCCCAGCATCAGAGTCTTTTCCAGTGAGTCAACTCTTCACATGAGGTGGCCAAAGTACTGGAGTTTCAGCTTTAGCATCATTCCTTCCAAAGAAATCTCAGGGCTGATATCCAGAATGGACTGGTGGAGTTTATTCTTTTTCTTCATCCTTGAGGTATAAATTTAGGTTGTTAAATTGATTTCTCCCTTTAATGTGTGCATTTATCATTGTAAACTTCCCTCTTAGAACTTCTTTTGCTATATCCTATAATTTTGTTACATGTGTTTCCATTTTCATTTGTCTCAAGATATTTTAAAATTTCTCTTTTGATTTCTTCTTTGATCTATTGGTTGTTCAGGACTCTGTAGTTTAATTTCCATGTATTTGTAAGTTTTCCAGCTTTTCTTCAGCTATTATTTCTAGTTTCATACTCTTGTAATTGGAAAAGACAGTTGGTATGATTTCAGTTTTCTTAAATTTGCTAAGATTTTCTTTGTGACCTAACATACTCTAGAAAATGTTCCGTGTGTACTTTAGAAAAATGAATATTCTGCTGCTGTTGTTGGGAATGTTGTCTATTGGGTCTATGCTGCTGCTAAGTTGCTTCAGTCATGTCCAACTCTGTGCAACCCCAGAGACAGCAGTCCACTGGGCTCCCCCGTCCCTGGGATTCTCCAGGCAAGAACACTGGAGTGGGTTGCCATTTCCTTCTCCAATGCGTGAAAGTGAAAAGTGAAAGTGAAGTCGCTCAGTCGTGTCCGACTTTTAGCGACCCCATGGACTGCAGCCTACCATGCTCCTCCATCCATGGGATTTTCCAGGCAAGAGTCCTGGAGTGGGTTGCCATTGCCTTCTCCAATATAGTGCTGTTAAAATCCAGTTTTCTTATTGATTACCTATCTGGATGATTATTTATTGCTGAGAGTGAGGTATTAAAGTTTCTACCTATAATTATGTTACTGTTTATTTCTCCTTTTAGTTCTGTTAGCTTTTGATTTATACAGATGCTCTGATGTTGGATGCATAAATATGTACAATTGTTATATCTTCTTGATTGGTTTATCTCCTTTAGATCTTGTTTTTTTAACCTATCAGCCATTCTGTGTCTTTCATTGGAGAATTTACTCCATCTATATTTAAAGTAATTATTGGTAGGAAAGGACTTACTATTGCCTATCTGTTAATTGTTTTGGGGCTGTTTTGTAGATTCTTTGTTCCTCACTTATATTTCTGTCTTTTTTGTGATTTGATGATATTTTGTAGCTTTCTGTCTATCCTACGGAGAAGGCAATGACAACCTACTCCAGTACTCTTGCCTGGAGAATCCCAGGGACGGGGGAGCCTGGTGGGCTGCTGTCTATGGGGTCGCACAGAGTCGGACACGACTGAAGCGACTTAGCAGCAGCAGCAGCAGCATGTCTATCCTACAACCCAGCCACTCACTGGCTGGGCTATCAGCTTGGGTACCACTGCAAGCTGGATTGAATGGTGGGCCATACAGTCTCCGAGATGCTCTAGTGAACCCTTCTGGTTAGGTGGGACTGTGGGCTATTCTCATGGCAGGAATATACAATGAACCTGCTTCCCTTTCTGGGTGGGGTGGCAGAACAGTTTCCAAGGATGGCATAGCTTATTGGCTAGGGACTTGTCCCTAGGAACTGTCCACTGAGTTCTCTGACCAGAGAAGGCCACTGGCTTGGTTTTGCATGTGGACAGAGCTCCTGACTTGGTTCTCTGCTCAGGTACCACTGTAAGTAAGACTGTAGGATGGGCCATGCAACCCTTGGGTACTCTAGCCAGGCCCCTAGCTGGGCTAGATTGGGGGTTATATTCAATAGTAGATGGGGCTTCAAATCTGCTTTCCTACCCAGACAGGACAACAGAACCAGTTCCACAACTGGTATGGCCTCAAACGCAGCACTACATGACTCAAAAGCCCCATGTTCTTCACGTCCATGCCTTTTGTCTCTTCCCCGGTGAGATCATACAGATTCTTATTTCCGATTGCCATGGCTTCTTGGTTCTGCATCCTTTGTCTTGGTCATAGAATTTGCCATTCCTCTGGGGCAGGATGAAGGGAATCTTTGTCTGCTATACAGATTCTGCTGTTAAACAGAAACATCATAGACACACTTTAAAATAAATCTTTAAGTATACCAGTATCTGAGGGAGCTTCTTTAAGGTAGTCCTGTTTTAAAAATCAGTGATAATTCTATTTTAATGTCTTTTTCACCCTTTTTTTTGCCAGAGATTCTATCCAAATGTTGAGCCTCCCAAAAACCTATTCATATCCCCAAATAGTAAAGACAAGAAATCTCTCTTTTGTATGGAGTCCTCCTAATACCTTGAAAATGTGTCAGGCAAGTCAAGTAGGCTGTCGGGAGGTGTCAGAGATATAAATGGGAAATTAGTCTGACTACAGAGCAGGAATTAGGTGCTAATTATATTCAGCAAGATAGTAAAGATCGAAATGTTCACTCTTATTAAGACGTGGATGAAATAGAAGCTAGATGAAAGGGATCACTTCATATTTAGTAAGAAATTATTTAGTTATTTATTTCCATGATCTCAACTAGTCATTTTGACTGCTGATTTTAAAGTGATTTTCTAAGTTAGGGCATGATTGTTTCTATGAATACTTGCTTATCCCCAAATTATTATATTTTAATAATTAATAGAGATGTATATTACTGATCTTGGAATAAGACTTCTTTATTATTTATTTATAGTTAACTTGTCACTTAGAAAAGTGAGCAATCTATTTTTTTTTTAATACAGTAAGTCCCCTACATACAAATCTTGAGAACTTTCAAAGATGTGAATGTGTGTTCCATCAATATCAGATGTGAGTAAATTGCAGTTTGCCCTTCATCTCCTATTGCTAATGATCCTTCAACTCGATCATATCACACCTCCTCTTCCTCCTCCAGTCAGTAACTCTTCGTGCTTGTTCACTCAATGCCAGCCCCTGTATGCCAACAGTTGTACTGTACTGTAAGATTAAAAATGTTTTCTTTATTTTTTGTGTTTGTTTGTTTTTTATGTATTATTTGTGTTTAAAGTTTTATAAACCTGTTACAGTACAGTACTGTATAACCGATTGTATCAGTTGGGTCCCTAGGCTGACCTTGTTGGACTTAGGAACAAATTGGACTTACAAACATGCTCTTGGAATGGAATTCATTCATGTGTAGGAGACTTACTGTATCTCATTTCTTTCTACTTATTTTTTTCCAGCTTTCTTGAGGTTTAATTGACATCAGTTATCTAATTGAACATTTTATATGGCACAAGAGAAACTGCAGGCTGGTTTTTTTTTTTTCAGGAGCTACAAATGCCCCTGGTCCTAAAGAAGAGAATTTTTACAGCACTTCCTTAATTCTTTGGCCACAACTGAGCCCCCTTCAACTTGGCTTCACATCTCAGCAAAGACCAGCCCCTCCTGGCCATTTACACCTGTGCCAGCTCGGCTTAGAGCCTGCTTGCATGGATCTTGATGAGCTTGTCTGGTTGGCCCCTATTTGTGAAAGAGAAGCAGCAGACCTTGTCCAAGATGGGCAGTGAATAAAATACCACAGTCAGAAGGTTGGGTTCTATTTATTCGTAAAGAGAGAATTAATTAAGGCAAACATGTTCTCAAGAAGGCTGTGAGTGTGCAGTTGGGGACTATAGTGAGGTACTCCAAGAACTGCGAAATGAAGGAGGAGAGAATGACCTCAGTGCTAAATGATGAAATCTACAGGAATTGAATCAAAGCTGAATTCTTCAGAGTCAGTTTGTCAAAAGGAAAGTTTCCAGGAATATCTCAAAAAAAGGAAAAAAAAAGAGCGTCTCTTAGAAGCATGTCTGGTCCACTCGAGATTAGCAGGGAGAGATTATGAGCAGCCCCTCTAGGCTCTCCCCAGGAATCCTGGCAGCACTTCCCCTGTGAGCAAGATTCCCCTTGAGATGGAGATGGAGATAGAGACCAAGCCATGTTACCTGAAACAGACAAACTCACTCTCTGCACAGCTGCACGTTTGCCTAGAGGAGGAGAATGTGCAGATCATGTAGACCCAGGCGTCACCCTTCCTGTGAATGGTCCCTCTCTATCAGTAAATGGGCATGCTGATTTTGTACAACAGTCCTGAGCACTTGCCTCATGGAACACAGCTCCTGAGAGATGGAGCCACTCTCCACTTGTTGGCAACACTCAGCTTCCCTCCCTCCAGGGCCCATGGGTAGACCTTGCACTGTGGCACTTCTGCCAGCTGCCTTCTGGGAGGCCTGGCAAGCGCAGGCCAGCCACACACCTCTGCTCCCTGCCCAGTGACAGCCTTGCTGCTGCTGCTGCTGCTGCTGCTAAGTCACTTCAGTCGTGTCCGACTCTGTGCGACCCCACTGACGGCAGCCCACCCGGCTCCTGTTATAGGCCCAAACAGTGCTCCACAAAGATGCTGGGGTCCTAACCCCCAGTATCTGTGAATGTGACCCTATTTGGAAATAGGTCTTTGCAGATGATCATGTTAAGATGAGGTGATTAGGGCAGGCTCTAATACAGTTTGACTGGTGTCTTTGTTAAAAAGGGAAATTTGAAGGCACATAAAGAAGATGAGGGACTTCCCTGGCGGTCCAGTGAATAAGACTCCGTGGTCCCAATACAGGGGGCCTGGGTTTGATCCCTGGGAATCATATTCTATATGCTGCAACTAAGAGTTCACATGCCGTAACTAAAGATCCCAGATACTACAACTAAAAAATCTTGCACACCACAACTAAGAACCAGCATAGCCAGAATCAATCAATAAAGTTTGTTGTTTTTTTTTTAAGAGAGGAAAAAACAAAGAGAAGATGATGTGAAGATATGAGAAACATGGAAGAGGCTCCCAGACCTTACAGGGAACCAGTACCGATGACACCTTGACTTTGAATTTCTAGCCTTGGAATTGGGAGAGAATAAATTTTTGTTATTTTAAGCCACCCAATTTGTGGAACTTTTTAACGGTAGCCTTAGGAAACTAATACACCTAGTACCTGACTCTTTACCAGGGAATTCTGAATTAAAGCTGTTCATTGTTTTTGTTTAGTCCCTAAGTTGTGTCTGACTCTTTTCGACCCCATGAACTATAGCTTGCCAGGCTCCTCTGTCAATGGGATTTCCCAAGCAAGAATACCAGGGTGGGTTGCCATTTCCTCCTCCAGGGGATCTTCCCAACCCAGGGATCAAACCCAAGTCTCCTGCTTAGCAGGCAGATTCTTTACCACCGAGCCCCCAGGGAAAGCTGTTCATTATGATTCACCATTGATGTCAGAGCCCTGGTCCCTGACATTACCTGTTGCTGGAAAAGCAATGCCTTACAATATAAAATATACTCAGGCTAACTTGTTGTGGCCCTGGAGAATCTCTGGCTATGGGGAATTTTTTCCCAGCTGGCACAGGTGTTCTGCAGGGCTGAGTAAGTATTATCTAGGGCTTTTTAACTTTTCAAAAGTTCATTTCAGATAAGATAAGCATTTTGGCTGTGTATTATAAGGCATTAGCACCAAAAGATATTCCTAAAGACAAATTATAATTTACTAAATAGGTGTTTCCTATCCTGCCCCAAACATAAGTAAATGTTACTTCAGTGCTTTGCAAACCCCTAAAAATCTACTTTGGAATTTTAAACCACATACTAACTTTTCAATAGGAAGGTTCAGACATTTCAAACTATTCTCACATAAAATTTGTTATATTTTTAAGATGAAATTTAAAATTTTCTGTGACTAATTAAAAGCAGCTGTCATGAATTAGCTCAGGTGGCTTACCTGCACAGGTTAAAAGGCAGAAACTTTTAGTACTGAGCAAAAACCGACCGTCAAATTTTCACCAGGTAACAATGTAGGATTATAATGAATGTCATAAATGCTTTCATCTATAATATTCACTCCTGTTGAACTAGTTAACTAAATTTCTGAAATAGTCCTTGTTCCATAATTTGATGTACTTTCCCCCCAGACTTATGTTTTCTAAACATTAGTTTTAGAAGCAAGCCAATGAGGTTGACAGATTTTCTCCCATTTTGTAGATTGAAAATGCTGAGACTCAGAAGGGCAAGTGGCTTGTCTAAAGCCAGAAAGAATAAAAACTGCAACAGGAACATGTATCTAGCACACCTCTTCCCTTCTCATTCCTTCACAAATGTTCATTCATTGAGAGTATTCCTCTTGTTCACATTCTTTGTCAGGTCTGGGCACACACAAGGTTCTTGCTTCTAACTGACGCTTACTGAACAACCCCTGTACTGAGGGCTCTGGCATCCACTGCTCCATTAAACCACACCTGGGAGTCAGGTATGGTCAACCTTGCATTATGGATGAGGAAACCAAGGCTCAGAGGGGTTTAGTGTCCTGCACAAGGTCACATAGTTTGTTCACGACTGACCTGCCTGGGATCAGACATAAATGAAGTTCAAATGCACCATTTTAAAAATTATACCATTTTTAAAATTTTCAAAATGAAAAGAATTTTTCTTAAATTAGTCCTTTCTGCTGCTGCTGCTAAGTTGCTTAGCAGCATTCATATCCAACTCTTTATGACCCTGTGGACTATAGCCTGCCAGGTTCTTCTGTCCATGGGGATTCTCCAGGCAAGAATACTGGAGTGGGTTGCCATGCCTTCCTCCAGGGGATCTTCCTGACCCAGGGATCAAACCTGGGTCTCCTGGATTGCAGGCAGATTCTTTCCCACTGAGCCACCAGGGAAGCCCAAATTAGACCTTAACACCTGCTATGTGCTAGATAACACATGAGGCTAGTTCAGCTTTGTCTCATTTAATCCTCTGAATACCTCTTCAAGGTTGGAGGGTCGTTTCTACTTTTTTCAGGTAAGGAAACAGAAACTTACAGGATGGAAATAGAGTATCGTGGCCTGAAATTAGCAGAGGCAGAATTGGAGCCCAGGTCTGACTGACTGAAAGCACAGTTTTGTCCTGCTACCTGAGTGACAGTGTGGTGTGAAACAGAAGGTGATGGCTCAAAAAGTGCATCAGGTTCCTATGGGATTCAGAGGAAGGGGCTGTGGGGATGAGGGTAAGTTCAGGGAACAGTGGGTGCAGGAGAGGGGCTCCAAAGGCTTCTCCAGGCAGAGCTGGTGAGGAATGAATGGGGAGGGCAGAGAGAAGGAAGGAGTGACACGTTTGCCTCCCTGCTCCTCAGCCACCACTGTCCTGGGGGGCCAGTGTGCACTAGCAACTTTTATTTTGGGCTTGCCGAGCAACTGCACCCTCTTTATGGGAAGCACGGAGTCTTAACCACTGGACTGCCAGGGAAGTCCTAGAAACTCTTAAATGCTGAGTTTCTACATGAGATGGAAACTATATAGATAAACCCGATCATGAGTGAAGAGTTGAAGAGGGAAGAGAGGGCATGTGGAGGGATGTTTGCTCGGATGCAGAGGAAACCCTGTAGAAATTTAATATGGGCGCTGCCTGGCACATGTGGCAGGGGAGCCCAGGGCACAGTGGAACAGGGCTCCTGCAGCCTCCCAATTGGCCCAGCTTCCTTTGACTTTTTCTTGACTGCCCCCTACCCCCATGATTGCTTTTCAGATCTTTTTCACTTATATTGCCTGGAAATAATCTTTCACGAGGTTCAGTCTTTCAGGGACAGTGAAATGCAGGGAAGAGGTACCCTTACAAGGATTCCCATATTTCTAAGCTATCCCTCTTATTTCTCTCCAGACAGACAGGAAGACTATTCTTTGCAAACAACTGTTGAACTGCTCACAGGTCTTAGAGTTTGCTTCTGTGGGAAGAGCAGTGAGTTTTATGAAGTGACATCTTTTGGTCTGTGGATCAGAATTTGTGAGTTTTAGTAAGGCAAGGAGGGGAGACTTCAGGTTGGGATATGACCTAGGACACCCTCTCTGCCCCTCCTGACCATAAATTGTAAACAACAGCATCAGTGCCTGCTCCAGAGGAAGTGTCCAGCACGGTGTCTAGATTCAGTAGACGTGTGTTCTATGTCAGGGGTCCCTAACCTCGGGGATATAAAGCCTGATGATCTAAGGTGAAGCTGCTATAATAGAAATAAAGTGCCCAATAAATGTAGTGTACTTGAATCATCCCAAAACCACCCCCCTCACACACAGGTCTGTGGAAAAATTATCTTCCACAAAACTGGTCCCTGGTGGGAAAAGGGTTGGGAAACACTACTGTAGCTGAATCTGAGTCAGTATGTTCTCCATTCACAAGACTCTTTTAGCAGCTACCTAATAACAAGTCCCTGATGCTGAAAAAAAATACCTTTTGGGAGACGCTGCAAGCAGCTAGAATGGAAAAGACACAGAGGTTGTTCACCATCCTTGATGAAGCCCAACCTGTCGGGCAGCAAGCCCAGGCCTTGGGAGCCATTGCTTAGGAGGTGAACATGCATGATGGTGTCCCCAGCGACATGCTGCGGTGCTGTGGATGACTACAGGCTGCACCCACGGAGCTTGGCTCATGCAGAGGGGAGCTGGCCTGACTGCTGCCCTCAAGACAGCAAAGACAGATCAAGATGGCAGATGAGCAAAGACGGTACAGCCAGGGCAATAACCAGGGGACAAGCCTGTGTCCAGCGGCAGTCTAGGCTCACCTTGAGATCGAGCTGGTGACCAGGTGTGACCCTGCAGGGGCTCTGCCCCTCTTTGGAGGGTGGAGGTGCTAGTAGTCTCTGTTCTGTGGGGGCTTCTTGCAGTGTTTCCCGAGGGACTGAACAGCACTGAGCAAAATCTCCGGAGAGTTTCCCATCAGACATCTCTGAGTTCTGGAAGAAGGAAAAAGAAAGATAAATGGCAGATACTGCTTACTAGACTAAAACACACACAAATTGATCATAAATCCCAAACTAAGATGTTGATTCTTATTTCAAGCAAAAATGCCTGTGTTTTCAGCAATGCTCTGCCTGGAAAGGTTGTACAAAGGGCTGACACAAACCCTGTCTTACCAAAGGAGCTGGTTATCCCTGAGAATGAAGGAAGAATACACATGAAACGTGCGAATTAAAATGAGGTGTTCTCTTCCCCCCAACAGTCTTACTTTTAATAGTTATTTAGAAGAAATCTGCATTTTTTCACTTGAAACGTGCCGAGCCTTTGTTGGCCGGCTATGTGTACCAGTCCGCCCGCCTGTTTCCGCTGGCTTGTCATGCTCACTAATTAGAGAGCTGCCGCCTGATTCACCTTGTTAATTAGAGGGACTTGCACACGGAGCCCTTCGGGCAGTGTGCGAGACAGCCTCGCACCAGTGCCCCGAGAACGATGCGTCTGTGAAGTCATTCTTCTCATCTACCTTCTATTTTTCATTTGAAATGAATAAATCATTGAGATTTTCCTTGTGGAGTGAGAATGCAAGAATTCACATCTCTGTAAGATGTAAATTACATGTGATCAATAGGAAAGGATGACTCGGGTATTGTACTTACATGATTTCCTAATTTACTTCTTGTCGGTGTATGAAAAATGGCCTGAAATATGTGTCTCCCCTCCATGAATCAGTGTCCTTCATCTGGGAAAGGAGGGTGTTGAGTGAGAAACACAGCTGCTTCGTTTGAGCTGTCCGAGTCTAGTCTGTTGGTTTGTTGTTCTCTTGCACAGAAGGAGGGAAGCCTCTGAAACACAGTCATCCAAGCAGGGAGTTTGACCAGCTCCTTCTCCTAGGCCATCCCCGCCCCCCCTCTGCTCAGGAAGAGGCAAGATGCAACAGGTCATTTTGTTGGACATGGTCTTTTGTAATAGAGACCTGCACTTCTTCGAACTGAAATTTTATTTTATTTTTAAGTTTTTATTTATTTATTTTTTAAATTTAAAAAAATGGGGTTTTTTTGGCTGTGCTGGGTCTGCATTGCCATGCATGAACTTTCTCCAGTTACGGTGAGCGGGGCCTACTCCTCGCGGTGCATAGGCTTCTCACTGGGGTGGCTTCTCTTGTTGCAGAGCACGAGCTCCAGAACGCAGGCTCAGTAGTTGTGGCACATGGGCTTAGTTGCCCCGAGGCATATGGAATCTTCCTGGACCAGGGATCACCTCTGGACCACCAGGGAAGCCCAGAACTGAGACTTTAAATGTACTGTCTTTTTTTTTTTTAAGTGTTTGTTAAATATTAAAAATATTTTCTTGGCTGTGCTGCATAGCATGTAGGTTCTTAGCTCCCAAGCCAGGTATTGAACCCGTGCAACCCACTGCCTTGGAAGCATGGAATCTAAACCACTGGACCTCATGGGAAGTCCCTATTGTGTGTCTTTTAAAAGACCAAAAATTTAAATAGGAGTTTGGCTTAGATGCCATGCCAGAAGCAGTAGTGCCTTTCAGCACCACATTGCCTCCTATTCCAACCTGCAAATCACTTTGGAAATAAGTCTCAGTGGCCTTCTCTCCTGCTGCTTGGTTAAAAAAGTATTGTGGTTAAATGAGAATGGAAAAGAGAGTGACCTCTCATTGGGTGAAAGGTGTAGCTTTCCATCACCAACTCTCAGAGTTCACTCAGACTCACGTCCATTGAGTCCGTGATGCCATCCAGCCATCTCATCCTCGGTCGTCCCCTTCTCCTCCTGCCCCCAATCCCTCCCAGCATCAGAGTCTTTTCCAATGAGTCAACTCTTCACATAAGGTGGCCAAAGTACTGGAGTTTCAGCTTTAGCTTCATTGCTTCCAAAGAACACCCAGGGCTGATCTCCTTTAGAATGGACTGGTTGGATCTCCTTGCAGTCCAAGGGACTCTCAAGAGTCTTCTCCAACACCACAGTTCAAAAGCATCAATTCTTTGGCGCTCAGCTTTCTTCACAGTCCAACTCTCACACCCATACATGATCACTGGAAAAACCATAGCCTTGACTAGACGGACCTTTGTTGGCAAAGTAATGTCTCTACTTTTGAATATGCTATCTAGTTTGGTCATAACTTTCCTTCCAAGGAGTAAGAGCCTTTTAATTGTCTTCAGGACCCCACATATGAGTGGAATAAAGAATCAGAAAAGAAGCAAGTCATTACCCCTGAGTGGTGGGTAGTGGGGAGCCTGCCAGGGGAGGGGACTTGGGACTGAGGCCACAGAGGGAGGGACTCTGTGAGGGCCACTGGAGACCAGGCAGAACTGGCCAAGTGGAGGAGGACTTGCAGGCAGGGAGCATGACATGTGCAAAGGTGTGGAAATACTGCCTGCTGCAGGGGTGTGAGTGGAGGAAAGGCTGGAGGATGAGTCAGTTGGAAGAGAGAGGGCTGCAGGGGAGAGGGGCACACTGCTCATGTCCCTAAGGCCCACACTGTACCCTGGATGCTAGCTCGGGTGCACAGCATTGCTGTTGGCTCCGCTATAGCCTCCAGCCCGGGTGGGGAGTCGGGGGCAAAGGGGACGGTGTGTGGCCACTGCAGGCCTGGGCTTTGGCTTAGGAGCAGCCCATGCAGGTCTGTAGCACTCCATGGGAGGATGCAGAAGTGTGCTCAGCCCCTTCGACCCATCTACCCTCTGCACAGCTCCAGCCCTGGGTGCAGGGCCCATGAAATGTAGGGAGTAGAGGGTGATGGAATGGATACTGATCTGCCAGGAATCTCAGAGGCAAAAGAAGCTGCCTCTGCAAGAGCATCCGCCTGCTTGACCTTGAAGATTTTACTGAGGGTCGCAGGGTGCAGCATGGGTCCTCACACAGCACTTTCCCAAAAACCTTGTTCAGTTCTCAAGTGGGATTTGAGCACCTGGCCTTTGCTGGGTTGAGTGCAAGTAAGTGTGAGCCACTCAGTTGTATCCAACTCTTTGTGACCCCATGGACTGTAGCCCGCCAGACTCCTCTGTCCATGGGATACTCCAGGCAAGAATACTGGAGTGGGTTGCCATTTCCTTCTTCAGGGGCGTGCGAATAGCCAGGGATGCAAAGATATAAAAGCCCCGTCTCTTCTCTTTAAGAAGCTCACAAGAGATGGCAGAAGTGGTGTGTGTTTGCAGAGAATATAGAGGACACACTGTTAATTTCAAAGCAGCAGCCTGGAGAGAGAGGCCTCACTGGGGAGGTGACATGGCCCTGAGTTTTCCACAATGAGGAAAATTTATTAGAATGAAGTAGTGGGAGAGGATTTTCTAAACAAGGGGCAGTAAGTGCAGGGTGAGGAGACGTGAGTGTGCATGGTGGGTTCAGAGGCTGCAAGAATTCATCAGGTTCCAACTTGGAATGAACCTAGAGAGTTTGTAGTAGGGTCTCCCAGGGGGGGAGAGGATCAGAGGTTTTAGTGTTAGTCACTCAGTCATGTCTGACTCTTTGCAACCCCATGGTCTGTGGCCCACCAGGTTCCTCTGTCCATGGGATTCTCCAGGCAAGATTACTGGAGAGAGTAGCCATTCCCTTCTCCAGAGGATCTTCCCAACCCAGTGACTGAACCCAGGTCTCCTGCATTGCAGGTGGATTCTTTACCAAATGAGTCACCTCCCACTGGGAGGTTTTAGGACAAAGTGAAAACAGGATCAGATGTAAATTTATAAAGGAGGCTTTGGCCAATCCCTCCCCCACTCAGTTGTACCACACCAGAGGTGCTTTCCCTGATGTTTCCTCTCCTTGATGTTTTCTAAGGTGTTGTACAAGGTGAAGGCAGAGACTCTCTTCCCATCCAGGCAGCCAGGGTCTGAACCAGCATGCACTGGAGGAGATTTTGAGGTGGAAAAAATAGACTATGGGAGAAGAGAGTGCAGGGACCCTCCAGAAGGAGACTTCCAGCTTTGGGGACAGAGCATCAGAGTGAATTAATTGCCTTCTATTTGTGGAGTCTAGCGGTTGTCTCTTTCAGCTACTTGAGACTTCTCGTTTCACAGCTTACTGGTTTACAGCCACAGAAATGGAAAATCCAGCCATATTCACACCCACCGTCCAGGTGGTGTTGGATTTGATGATGCATTCATTACCCCCAGGACACACCGCTGCTTCTAAATTGGTTGTAAGATGACAGTTGAAAGCTGTACCCACTTTATATGGTATGTTCCCCATTTTTAAAATCTCTTTTCCCTAGAAAGCTGTGGTCAGCCCGGCACCAGGCAGGAGGGAAAGCCAGGTGGCCCAGACCTGGACCCTCTTTTAATTCAGGAATACCTGGACACAACCTCATCTCCAAGGGGACGAAACCACCTTCTCAAACAAGTCCTGTGTGTGGAGTGAGCTTTCCAGATCACTTTGGGGGGCTCCTAATGCTATCTAAATATTGTAGGATTAATGGCATCACCAACTCGATGGACATGAGTTTGAGCAAGCTCCGGGAGTTGGTGATGGACAGGGAAGCCTGGTGTGCTGCAGTCCATGGGGTCACAAAGAGTCAGACACGACTGAGCGACTGAACTGATTGAAAGTAACCATCAACCGGCATAGTCCCCTTTCCCTTGGGACAGTCCTCAGGCACAATTCTGCTCCTTAATGCTTAAACTGCTACTAGGCTTTGCCACATTCAAGGTTAGAGACGATGCTTGAATTTCATCTGTCATCCTTCAAGATTCAGTCAGGGTCACTGATGGATGCTAGGCTCTGAGCTAGTCTCTGAAATGGCCCCTCCCAGAGCCAGTGCACCTGGGAGAAGCTTCTCAGGGAGGGCAATGGGGTTGAGGCCTGCCTCTGACAAGTGTATCGGTGCTCAGGCACAAACCTCTGTCTCTGTCTTTGAAGAAGACAAGAGGTTGTTCCTTTAGCAAGTCATTTGTTTCAGTACCCCGAAGAGGCACGCACACACACACACACACACACACACACACAGAGTGAAGTGAAAGTAGTATTAAAATAGCAACTGAAATCCCCATAAGGCTTCTCCCAGGACATGAGACTCTCCACCATGGACCTCATTCTGCTGGCCGCCCACCAACCACTCCACTGTCCTCCGGCCTCTGGGCTGAGTGCCACACATTGGTGCTCTAGCTTCTTAAGTTTGTGACACAAGTTTGTCCCAGGAGAGCAGAGTCTTGCCCACTGCCCGGTGCCCCAGTGGTGCCGAGTCTAGCAGCACAGTGGATTCTTGGGGAGCCTCTGCTAACTGATCAGTAGTTTCTCCACACATTTAAAACTTCCATCCTTTGCTTGATTCTAAAGGTAATGTGTGTTAGTGTGTGATGATGGCAGACAGTTTGGAAAGTGCAAAATTGTATAGTCCGTGGGGTCGCAAAGAGTCAGACACAACTGAGCAACGTTCACTCACTCACTCACATGAGGACTTTTAATATCAAATATTTTTATAACACTTCTTTATTTTATTCATTTATTTTGGCTGCATGTGGGATCTTGGTTCCCCAACCAGGGATTGAACCAGTGCCCCTGCATTGAGAGCATGGAGTCTTAACCACTGGCCCACCACAGAAGCCCCACCCACAGTAGTATTGATGAGCTGGGATACAGGGCTTGCAGATGTGTGCAGATGGATGCAGGTATCCCAGCTACAGAAGGCTGCTGAGTGCTTGCAGCAAACGGTGTATAAATCAGGGACTAGTGAATCTGCCCATAAGATGCAGACAGCATATCTTTTTTCCTGTCTGTCCTTTGCTAGAATAGACCAAACAATCTTGAATTCTAAAGCAAAGGACTCATTTTGATACAACTTTAACCCATATTTATATTTCAAAACTTGGTGATTTGGGGGCTCTGCTCAGAAAATGAAATGTGTGATGTTTTCTTAAGCTTGAGGTGGTTGTTCTGTCACTCAGTCGTGTCTGACTCAGTGACCTCATGAACTGCAGCACGCCAGGCTTCCCTGTCCTTCACCATCTCCCAGGGTTTTTTCAAACTCATGTCCATTGAGTCGGTGATGCCATCCAACCATCTCATCCTCTGTCGCCCCCTTCTCCTCCTGCCTTCAATCTTTCCCAGCATTAGAGTCTTTTCCAATGAATCAGCTTTTCAAATCAGGTGGCCAAAGTATTGGAGCTTCAGCTTCAGCATCAGTCCTTCCAGTGAATATTCAGGGTTGATTTCCTTAAGGATGAGGGCATATTCATTATTCTACAGTTATCTACTGAGCACTTCCCTGTTAGCTTCAACCCTGAGATACTGATTTCTAACTTCTACCCCAGAACTGTGAGAGAACACATTTGTGTCATTTTAACCCCATCCCATGCCCCCACCCATTGTGCCCAGGGTTTGTGGTGACTTGTTACAGCGGCCACAGGAAACTAATACAGACAGAGTCAGAGGGACTTAGGAGTAGAATCCACCAGCCTGGGGACTGAGTGGATGTATTCGTTGCAGGGATGGGAGACATCTAGGAGGTATCCAAGCTGGCTCCTGCCAAAAGCAAGCCTGAGACTCAGTTAGAGGTGTAGGAGCAGGCCCAGGAAGCAGAGGAAAGACCCAGGGAAGGAAGAGACTCCTGTAAAGGTGTGTGGCTGAGCTGGTGACTGCAGCAGGCAGAGAAACCACGTGGAATACTCACCTGAATCGTCCCTCAGGAGGACAGGGAGCTGGGGCATTTATCCACTAGCTCCCATGTCCCAGTGGTTGACAGTTGCCTGTATTAGGGTTTTCTAGAACCAATGGACTATGTAAATATTCATTATATTTAATATGCTGCTGCTAAGTCACTTCAGTCGTGTCTGACTCTGTGCGACCCCATAGACGGCAGCCCACCAGGGTCCCCCGTCCCTGGGATTCTCCAGGCAAGAACACAGGAGTGGGAAATATGTTAAATATTCATTATAATTAATCTATCATATACATCTCTCATATGATAAATATCTATATTTGCAACATATAACAAAAATAAGAATATATATATATATATATGTATATATAGGTCTTCTCTGGTGGCTCAGTGGTAAAGCATCCACCTGCCAATGCAGGAGACCCTGGGTTGGGAAGATCCCCTGGAGGAGGAAGTAGCAACCCACTCCAGTATTCTTGCCTGGGAAATCCCATGGACAGAGGAGCCTGGCAGGCTACAGACCATGCAGTCACCAAACAGCTGGATATGACTTAGCGACTAAACAACAACAGCAACTATATGTGTGTGCGTGTGTGTGTGTGTATGTGTGTGTGTGTGTGGAGAGAGAGAGATTTTGTGATGAACTGGTTCATATGATTATGGAGGCCCATATGATTATCACAAGATCTGCAGTCAGCCAGCTGGAGCCAGGACAGCCAGTGAGGGTAGAAGACCACTGAAAACCAGCAGGCTCAAGCCCCAGGAGAAGCCCATGTTTCAATTAAAATCCAAAGGGAGGAACAAAAAACCCCGTGTTCCCAGCTCAAAAAGGCAGGAGGAATTCTCTCTCACTCTCAAGAGTGTCAGCCTTTTTGTTCCATTCCAACCTTCAAAAAACTGGACGAGGGCTGCCCGCATTGGGGAGGGCCATCTGCTTTACTTGGTCTACCAATCCAAGTGTTAATGTCACCCAGAAACACCCCACAGATACACCCAGGGTAATGTGTGACTAAGTATCTGGGTACTTCATGGCCCAGTCAGGTTGACACACAGGCCCTAGGGTGTTGTCCCTCCGTCCCCTGCTGAGTGTTCCCTGTGACCACTGAAAAATCGGGTGAGTACTGAGGTTGCCCTGGAGATGGGACTGCTGTGCTGAAATCAGGTGTGTCTGGGGGACGCAGCTAGGGCGCAGGAAGCGTCTGCCTCAGGTTCCTGACCTTCTGGCTTGGCAAGGAGGGGAGTGGGGAGCCCAGTAGGTGGAGCCAGGGTCGGGGAGGGGGCACAGATTCTAGTAGCAATGTGCTGGGTTTTCATATGCCAGGGCCTGCAGGCAGCTTGAGCTGGGGTGTGGCTGAAGCTCTGGAGCCCTAGAGTGGGTGAGGGGTCCTGGTGAGACCAGCTGCAGAAGAGCAGGGGGACGGAGTCTAACTGCAGCGGGTGTGTGAGGGGGCAGGGGTGACGCGAAGCCCACAGCCAAGGACAGTCGCTTCAAGGAGAACCATGGGACAGAGGCTGAGTGAGAGTCAGAGTAAAAGCAGGATTTAAGTTGAGAAAAAGACTATTCCGTCAGTCAGTCAACAAGCATTATTGAGCCCCTAATCTATGACAGTCCCTGGAGATACACCATTATCAACACACACGAAGCTTCTCTTCTTGGAGAGTAAATGTGTATAGAAAACACAACAATTTCAGATACTGTAAACATAAAACAAAAATAAAATAACTGCAGGGAATTCGCTGGCAGTCCAGTGGTCATTGTCCCTGTCACTGCCCTGGCCCAGGTTCAATCCCTGGTCAGGGAACAAAGATCCTGCCCCCAAAAAAGTAAATAAAGAGAAAGCGATAGAGAAAATAATTTCAGATATTGCTAAGAAGCACAAAGAGATAAATCAGGGTGATGAGCAAGTGAGTGACAGGGCTACTTCAACTGTTAGGACTAGTTAGGGAAGGTCTCTCTGAGGCGGGGATGACAGCTGTGGCTGTGGGGAATGAGAAGGACCCGGCTGGGCAGAGGGTGTGCCAGTGCAAAGAGCCTGGGGTGGGTGTTTGAGGGAGAGGGGGAAGCCATGGGCCTGGAGCGGGTCAAGGACAGGAGGCGCTGGCTGGCACCACGCAGGGCACTGTAATGGGGGCTTGAGGTGAGGCTAGTGTGAAGCCGCTGGAGCCTCTGAAGCAGGGAATGATTTACATGTGGAATGATTTACATATTTGAAAGGTCACTTTGGGGAGTTCCCTGGTGGTCCAGTGGCTAAGAGTCCATGCCGCCAATGCAGGGGGCCTGAGTTTGATCCCTGGTCAGGGAACGAGGTCCCACATGCCACAGCTGAAGAGCCTGCATGCCCCATGAAGATGGAAAACCCCCGTACCACAACTAAGACCCGGCACAGCCAAACAAACAAATAGACGAATATCAATTTTTAAAAAGGTCACTCTGGCTTTGGGGAGAATGGACTCAAAGAGGGCAAGAGTGAAAGCAGGGAGGGTGGGGAAGAGGCCCCATGGCTGTCCGAGCTGGGGATGATGGGAGGTTTTTTATTTTTTTCAAGTTCACGCTCAGTCGTGTCTGGCTCTTTGTGATCCCATGGACTGTATAGCCCGCAAGGCTCCTCAGTCCGTGGAATTTCCCAGGCAAGAATACTGAAGTGCGTTGCCATTTCCTTCTCCAGGGGATCTTCCAGACCCAGGGATCAAGCCTGCATCTCTTATGTCTCCTGCATTGGCAAGGGGGTTCTTTACCACTAGTGCCACCTGGGAAGCCTGGGTGATGGTGGGAGAGGTTTGGGCAAAGACGGGCATTGCAGGAACAGGCTTGTCTGGGTTTGCTGGGATCAAGGTGAAATACACAGAAGGACAAAAATTACCATTTTCTAAGTCACTACTGTGACTGTGCCACCGTAGTGATGTAATGTGTTGTCTTAAATAGAGAGAAACTTGATAATTGCCTAGCATCAGTTCACAGGTAATGTATTCTACGAGGTGTGTGTTGTTAGCAGGAATTAGACTTGTTTAGAAGGACTCCATCAGCTAATGAACTGTTGTGACTGGGTCATGAAAAGTGTGCCTTTATCTTTTTTATAATCATAGTATAGTTGCTATACAATATTACATACATTACAGGTGTACATTATAGTGATTCACAATTTTCAAAGGTTGTACTCCATTTACAGTTGTTATAAAATGTTGGCTATAATTCCCATGCTGTACAGTGTGTCATTGTAGCCTATTTTATGCATGGTAGTTTGTACCTTTTACTCTCCTGCCCCTACGTTGCCCCTCTCCCTTCCCTCTCCCCACTGGTAGCCACTGGTTTTTCTCTATCTCTAACAAACTCTATGTTCACTAGTTTGTTATAGTTTTTAGATTCCACATAGAAGTGATATCATACAGTATTTGTCTTTCTCTGAGTTGTTTCACTGAGCATAATTCTCTCCAAGTGCATCCAGGTTTCTGAAAATGGCAAAATTTCATTCTTTTTGTGGCTGAGCAGTATTCCATTTTGTGTGCGTGTGTGTGTATCATATATATATATGTATATCCTTTTAAGAAGTTTTTAACGTTTCTTTTTTGTTATTTTTGGCTGTGCTGAGTCCTCATTGCTGCGCGTGGGCCTTCTCTGGTTGTGGTGAGTGGGGGCTCCTTTCTGTTGCGGTGCGCAGGCTTCTCTTTGCGCTGCTTCTCTTGTTGCGGAGCACCTGCTTTAGGCGCGCAGGCTTCAGTAGTTGTGGCGCATGGACTTAGTTGTCTCAAGGCACGTGGAATCTTCCCAGACCACGGATTGAACCCATGTCCGCTGCATGGGCAGGCGGATTCTCAGCCACTGGACCACCAGGGAAGTCCGAACCACATCTTCTTTATTCATTCATCTGTTGATGGACACAGGTTGCTTCCATATCTTGGTTGTTGTAAATAATGCTGCTGTGAACATAGGAATGCATGTATCTTTCGAATTAGGGTTTATTTTTGTTTTGTATATATATCTAGGAGTGGAATTGCTGGATCATATGGTAGTTCTATTTTTAGTTTTTTGGAAAACCTCCATACTGGAAAATGTACTTAATAGGGGTAGGCTTTTCAATATCCACCTGTGGCTGGAGTGGAACTTTCAGAGTGAGAATGCTTCTCAAGGCAGGAGCAAAAGGCCAGCATTAGGAGAAGTCCTGTTCTGGGGACAGTTAGACCCTGCTGCCCCAGCTCTCACCACATCCCCCGTGAGGATGCATCTGGAAGGAGGACGTAAGAAGGCTCTCAACAAGGCAGCGCTCAGGCTGCTTACTCAGCTGAGAGATGCTGCAGGGGGAGGGCAGCAGGTGGGGTGGGTGGTGGGCCGGTTGTGGGCAAGGGAGTCTGCTCACTTGTGCCCACAGGTGGGGAGGAAGGTTGGAGAACCAGGGTGCAGAACTGTGCTTTGGGAACGGTTGGGCTGGGGACCCACCATCCAGAAAGAATGGGATTCTTATGCCAGACCCTACTGACCTCAACAAAGTGTTTTTTGGGTTGCAGGAGGCAGACTTCCCTGGTGGTCCAGCAGTTAAGAATCCACCTTGCTGTGCAGGGGATGCAGGTTCAATCCCTGGTTGGGGAAGTTAAGATCCCACATACCACAGAGCAACTAAGCCCATGATCCGCAAGTAGAGAGTCCATGTGCTACAAAGTAAGACCCCAAGTGCTGCAACTAAGACCCAACACAGCCAAATGAGTAAATATTTTTTTAAAAAAAGAAAGCTTTTGGTTGAAATGCACCTTTTATTCTCTGGTTCTGGTGAGGGAGATGCTTAGTCACTTAATTTTAGCATAGATAAGCACGGCAAAGAGGCCAGATCAATACTTGCTGTCTGACTCTGGACTACTCATGCCCGACAGCAAGGGAGGGACTCAGTCAACCCAAGGAAAAGTCCCCGCTCTACCCTTGTGAGCCTCTGTTTTTTCAGTGTGAAATGGGAACAACCCTGTCCATCCTAAGTTCAATGAAAATGGAGGTAAAAGTAGGGTGGGTGTGTCAATTTGGACAAACCTTGAAGACATATCAAGCTAAGTGAAATAAGACAGACAGTAAGGGATGAACATTGTTTGAGGTGCCTAGAATAGGCAAATCCACAGAGACAGAAAGTAGAATAGCAATTCCCAGGGGCTAGGAGGAGGGAAGAATAGAGAGTCATTATTCAATGGGTTATTGTTGTTCAGTCGCTAAGTTGTGTCCAACTCTTTGTGACCCCATGGACTGTAGCAACGCCAGGCTTCCCTGTCCTTCACTATCTCCTGAGTTTGCTCCAACTCACGTCCATTGAGTCAGTGATGCTATCCAACCGTCTCATCCTCTGTCTCCCCATTCTCCTTTTGCCCTCAATCTTTCCCAGCATCAGGGTCTTTTCCAATGAGTCAGTTCTTCGCATCAGGTAGCCCAAGTGTTGGAGCTTCAGCTTCAGCACCAGTGCTTCCAGTGAATATTCAGGGTTGATTTCTTTTAGGATGGGCTGGTTTGATCTCCTTGCTGTCCAAGGGATTCTCAGGAGTCCTCCAGCACCACAGTTCGAAAGCATCAATTCTTTGGCGCTCAGCCTTCTTCATGGTCCATCTCTCATATCCGTTCTGATGCACCCAAATTGGATTTCCTGAGATGCTGTGGCCTGGCTGGACCCTGGCCCAGACCTGGACCCCAGCCACCTTGGAGGATAATAACTAAATGTAGACAACTCTGAAAAGAACTAGAGTATCTAAAAGCTGCACCACGTCGCCTGTAATCCTCGTAGTTATCGATGTATTTTTCCTTACAAAGTTTTCTACAATTTGATACCTGGGTTTTTATTGTTGTGACTGTTTAGCACTCTTTTATAAACATTTCCCTGTATCACTGGAAGCTCTGTATAAAGCTCTATAAAGGCTATATGGAATTGCTGTAATTCATCTTTTAATTATTCATCTGCGTTGGGTCTTCGTTTCGGCGCGTGTGATCTTTTGTTATGGTGTGCAGGCTCAGTAGTTGTGGTGCGTGGGCTTCGTTGCTACTCTGCATGTGGAATCTTCCTGGACCGGGGATTGAACCTGTGTCCCCTGCATTAGCAGCTGGATTCTTATCCACTGTACCACCAGCGAAGTCCCACAGTTTTTCACACTACATAGAACACTATGATCAAGGTCTCTGGGCATAAATCTCTGTCTACCCCTTGGTTATTTCCCTGAGATAGTTTTTAGAAGTAGAATGACTTGGGTATGATATCGAACGCTTATAGAAGTTTGCTCCATGGTGGCAAGTTGATTTCAAAAAGGCTGTACCTTTGGCGCTTCCTCTGGCTGAAGCCCAGCCCACCACCTGTGTCCTGGTGCTGTTGACTCCACTTGGAGAAAGGGGTATCTTGGCTTAACACACATCGCTCCTGAGAGAGGCCCTGCCCATCCCTCTGGGCAGCCGTCACACAGCTCCTGGGATGCCAAGGCGCTGTGTACACCGACCTTAGAAAGAAGGATTGACGAGAAGGTGCCGATGTTAGAGACCATCCTCAGCAGAACTGACCTCTCCAGACTGTTACAACCTTGCTTCTCATAAGGTAGACTCAGCTCAGAAGAAAGACAGAACCCACCCCCAGCCCGCCGCCACCACCAGTTCTTGTGGGGAATATTTGCTGTCCAGCTAGTATCTTTCACAGGGAGCTCAGCCTGGTGCTCTGTGACAACCTAGAGGGGTGGTATGAGGATGGGTGGGAAGAAGGTTTAAGAGGGAGGGGATATATGTATACTTATGGATGATTCATGTTGTTATATAGCAGAAACTAACACAACATTGTAAAGCAATTATCATCCAATTAAAAATGAAATTTAAAAAGTCACACAATACAAAACATACTATTTTTAAAAATACTATTTTAACTGTATTTAACTATACAGTTCAGTGGTACTACGTACATTCACATTATTCTGCAGCTCTCATTACCAATCCTTCCAAGTTTTTCATTTTCCTAAATGGAAACTCAGGCTTCCCAGGTGGCACTAGGGGCAGAGAACCTGCCTGCCAACACAAGAGACATAAGAGACGCAGGTTCCATCCTTGGGTCAGGAAGATCCCCTGAAGGAGGGCCTGGAAACCCAAATCCAGTATCCTTGCCTGGAGAATCCCATGGACAGAGGAGCCTGGTGGGCTACAGTCCACGGGGTCGCAAAGAGATGGATACAACTGAGTGACTTAGCATGCACACATGCAAACTCTGTCTCCATTAAACATTAACTCCCCCTCCCCCCCCACCCCTGGCATCTGCCAGTGCACTTTCTGACTCTATGAATTTGACTGGTCTCTGTACTTCATGTAAGTGGGACCAAACAGAATTTGCCTGCACCTCCGCCAGTATCATTTTTTGCCTGGTCCTTGTAGGTTTCTAGAGAGGCCGAGGGAGCGATGCTCCAGGTGTGCAGGAGAGGCAGAGGCAGGTGTGGAGAGGGGTTTGCAGGTTTGCCACCAGCCCCTGCCCTCATCTCTTCCACAGATGCTGGTGTGACCTTGGCTGGAGCGGAATGAGTCGCCCGGACACCCTGTTCCTCCAGCTGACTCTGAACCCACTCTGCTACTTACCTCCCTGTGACCTGGGCCACCTTTCTGACCCTCGCTGTGCTTCCATTTTCCCATCAGTAAAGGGCACTAATGGGCTTCGCTGGTGGCTCAGACAGTATGGGGTTCACCTGTGATATGGGAGACCTGGGTTCAATCCCTGGGTCAAAAAGATCCCATGGAGAAGGGAATGGCTGCCCACTCCAGTATTGTTGCCTGGAGAATCCTGTGGACCAAGGAGCCTGGCAGGCTACAGTCCATGGGTTTGCAAAGAGTTGAACGTGACTGAGTGACTAACTTTCTTTCTTTCAAAGGGCGCTAACAATACTTATTTCTGGGGGTTGTAGTGAAGGTTAAGGTTATGGGTATCAACGTGCCAGGCCCAGCCCTGTGTAACCAAGCAGCTCAAAATGTGTCAGCCCTCACTCCCCCACTGCCATTCACAGGACGGCAGACCCTCCTCCGTTTGCAGTGCCCACTGCGAAGGGCATCTCAGACATGAGTTGGTGCTGGTTTCCCTACTACTGTGTCCCTCAGTAAGAGTGCCCTTCTTTGTACCCTGAACCCACCCAGCTCCCAGCATCAGCACTCCAGGGTCCCCACTGCCTGGTGAGGCCTTAGCTTTCTTGGTGATCATTTTTAGCAAGTAGACCCTCATCTTCATATATTCAGCAGACATCTGACAATTGTGATAACCTTGATGGGTGGTGAGCAGGGCAAATTAGCCAAAAGATGATTGATTTTTTTTTATGCGCAATTTTATCTTCAACCTTTCCTAGCAACGTGCTCTACCAGAGTAATAATTTCTTCTCCTAGGTATTTGCCAGTATCGAGATTGCACATCTATTTAGGGTTGCCTGGAAGCCCCATAATTACAATACAGTCCAAGTGCCCATTTTCTTTCCTTGACTACAAATAGGGATCAATCGAATTTTAAATGACCGCTCCAGGGCTGGTTTCCGATCGTGACCTTTGTAAATGATTAGCGCTCACCACTGTTGCTGTCTGCCCAGAAAGAGCAAGCGGCCCGAGCTTTCTAACTGGCATTTAATCTGGATGTGGGCCAAAGATATTCCAGGTGAAAACCGGCCCTGAGCTGCCTGTAGAGAAAGGATTTTTGTGGATTTTGTCTCCGCCCCAAGGACACTTCCAGTGTGTCCCCCACACCTGCTGTCTCTGGACTGGGTCCCGGGTTCTGAGAATATCTGGATGGAGCTGCTGTAAGTACCCTTGGGGCCTGAATTCAGAACATCCCTGGAAGTTTGAAACCTGCAGATAAAATTGTTATTTGCTAGGAAGAAGTTTCTTTCCTCTTCTTCTTTTTCTTAAATCACTGGATTTGATCTCCATGCTAAGCTTTAGATTGTGAATCTCAAGCTTCAGTGTAAATAGTTCTTACTGAAGAAGCTTCATCCAGGCCTTGCATTGAGCTCCCACATAATGTCCCAGCTGTCCTCAGGGCCAGGCTTTCTGATTCAGGCTGAAGCCAGCTGCAGCATGTTTGAGCTGCCCGCCCGAGGTCCCTGGGGGTGCTGCCTGAGGGCAGATGGCTGAAGTTCAGCCACAGAAGCCTGGAACACGATCCTCCTGCATTTCCTGGAGGTGGGATGTCAGGAAGGCTGCTTCCCACCTGTCCCCCTTGATGGCAATGTTGGGGCCACAGGGAGGGCAAGACAGCCTCCTATTTGAATGCCAGCCCCCTCCTCAGTTTCTTGAACCACTGCTATTAAGAATAATTTGCTACCTTAGTCTGTGGTCAGGCTGTAGCTGTGTCATTGAAATAGTCTTGATGGCTTTGCTTTACCAGAGTCTTGTTTTATGTAATAGCAACCTGTTTCCTTCTGGACAGTGGTCTTTAGGCTGTCTGCTACTAGGTCTCTGTGAGCATCCCTAAGACCAGCCTTGTCACCCGCTGATTCTCTCTACACCCTCCATTCCCTCTGCAGACAGGCCAGCTCTCCTGGGACTGACCCTTCTGGGTATCTGCATGTCAGCTGCTATCCACGCAGTGCCCCATGACACCCATCATCACCCGCACCTCCCCTGTCCACTGCACACAGCCTCCCTGAGCTGGCTCGATGTTGGCTCCTCTGAGCGTTCTGGGCAGCAGGGCTATACCTGCTCAGGAAGCAGATACTGGTTACCCCCGTCTCTGGCTAAGCACCTGAGTGTAACCTTACTGTAGCTCCTCATCTCGCCAGTCCCCAGGAAAGCCTATCTCCTCTAACAACACATGAGAGCCCACCTGAGCTCCCAGGAATAGAAGAGGACACCAGGGAAGGGGATAAGCTGAGATGAGTCAGCAATCAAAGCTCAGTCCCACGGTTGGCTGCTGGCACGTCTCGGTGATGCAACCTCTAACACAATTCTCATAAAAGCACCAGTGTTCCCCGAAGTGAAAGCCATCACCAAGAGTTACAATCTACGAGGGTCCCCTGGTGGCTCAGTGGTAAAGAATCTGCCTGCCAATGCAGGAGACACAGGTTTGATCCCTGATCTAGGGAGAGCTCACATGTCATGGAGCAACTAAGCCTACGTGAATGTGCGTGCTCAGTCCCATCCGCCTGTTTTGTGACCCCACGGACTGTAACTCTCTAGACTCCCCTGTCCAGGGGCTTTCCCAGGCAAGAGTACCGGAATGGGTGTTCATTTCCTACTCCGGGGGATCTTCCTGACCCTGGGATCAAACCCACGTCTCCCACATTGGCAGGCAGATTTTTTTACTACTGTGCCACCTAAAAGTGAAGTCACTCAGTCGTGTCCAACTCTTTGCGACCCCATGGACTGCAGCCTACCAGTCTCCTCAGTCCATGGAATTTTCCAGGCAAGAATACAGGAGTGGGTTGCCATTTCCTTCTCCAGGGGATCTTCCTGACCCAGGGATCAAACCCGGGTCTCCCGAATTGTGGGCAGAAGCTTTACTGTCTGAGCCACCAGGGAAGCCCAACTTACACCAACTTACCACAACTATTGAGCCTGTGCTCTAGAACCTGGAAATGCAACTACTAAACCCACACTGTCCAACCTGTGCTCTGTAACAAGAGAAACCACCACAGTGAGAAGCCTGCGCAATACTCTCGTAGCCCCTGCTCACCGTAAGAGAAAATGCCAGTGCAGCAACGAGGACCCAACACAGCCAAAAATAAAGAATTGTTTTCAAAAAGAGTCATGATCTGTGTCTGTTTCTATTTCTGCTTTGCCAACAAGATCACCTATACCATTTTCCTGGATTCCACATACATGCGTTGATATACGATATTTGTTTTTCTCTGTCTGACTTCACTCTGTATGATCGTCTCTAGGTCTATTCACGTCTCTACAAATGACTCAATGTTTTTCCTTCTTTTGGCTGAGTCATATTCCCTTGTATGGATACCAAGGGGGAAAGGCAAGGTGTGGGATGAGTCAGGAAATTGGGAATGACAGCTATACACTACTGATACTATTAATATGCGTAAAATAGATAACTAATGAGAACCTACTGTGTAGCACAGGGAACTCTACTCAGTGTTCTGTGGTTACCTAAATGGGAAGGAAATCCAAAGGGAAGGGGATGTGTGTATGTGTGTGGCCGATTCTCTTTGCTGTACAGTAGAAATTGGCAAACATTTTAAAGCAACTATATGCCAATAAAAATTAATTTAAAAAAAGAGTTATGATCTAAAAATCCCATGAGAAGTCTCAAGTAAAGCACTGTTTTGTCCTGCTGCAGAAGTCTCAGGCAGGTGCGTGCTGTGGCTGTTTCCCCGTGCGTCACGAGTACACCTGTGTTCTTAGAAACTTAGAATGTACAGGACAACTTTCCTTCTTTGTCATGGACATAGATCCAAGCTAGCTCAGTGGAGGCAAAGGCAGAGAACCAAACAGCATCAATAGCTTCCAGCCCTTGAGAGGCAACCAGGTAAATTCACCTGAGCTTTTCCCCCAGCTAGAGAGGTGAGCATCTGTCTAGGTGACTGTGCATGATTTCTTCTGTATCTCAGGGGTAAGCATTTCCTTCTGTTTGACCTTTGAAATGCATCGGAAACCAAGCACCATGTGTCTCCTTGGTCCTGTTCCTTTATTTATAGAACAAGAGAGTGTAATCTGACAGGTTGGGGTTGAAATCTGTGGGCTTTCCCAGTTGTCATCATCATTTTTAAAAAAGATTTAATTTTAAAATGTTATTTTAATTTTGGCTATCCTGGGTGTTCGTTGCTGCGAGTGGGCTTTCTCTCGTTTCGACGAGTGGGGACTACTCTTTGCTGCAATGCTCGGGCTTCTCACTGTGGTGGCTTCTCTTGTTTGGGAGCATGGGCTCCGTAGTTGTGGCACGTGGGCTTAGTTACTCTGAGGCACATGGGATCTTAGTTCTCAGACCAGGAATCAAATCTGTGTCCCCTGCATTGGCAGGCGGGTTCCTAACAACTGGACCACCAGGGAAGTCCCATTGTGGAGTTTTCATTTAAATTTCTTTCTTCTTTTTTTCATCGAGTTTTAATGTATACATTCTAGCAGGCCCCCGTGATGTGAGCACAGCATATTTCAAGATATTTCTGTTACGGTACATCCAAGAATTACAGTTGGAAGCAATTGATTTAATTCCCCAATACCATGGCAATCTGGAAGCATGAGATGTGTTTTGTGTGCAGTCAGGATGGGCTCTAAAGTGCATCCTCGGGCTCAGCAGCAGATCTGAGCCTGGGGCCTGAACCCATGGAACCGTCATCCTGGGAGCGCCTGACATCCTCAGGCATTGGTCCCAGCAGTGTGGGACGGGAAAGCATCTTGACTGTGGAAGATGCTGCTGCATCTTTATGTGTCGGTGCCTTTTGTTCACTCCCTGAAGAGCAGCAACTTTGCTGATTTAGTTTAGTTTATTTTCCCACTATTAACATGTGTACATGTAAGTGTTTTCAAAGATGCTTACATTAGTGTCATGTTTTGCAGATAATGTATAACAGTAGGACTGAGGTGAGAATCTTTAGTGCAAAAGCTATTGCTCCTGGGAACGAAGGAAGTGTACGGCAGTGAGGTATGATAATTGATCCCACCACAGGCAACTTGTATCTCTGGAATTTCACCTTTGTCTTGGCACATATACTATTAGTAATTATTCTGATTAGAATAATGCCCTGCATTTTTAAAGTGTGTAATTTGCACTTAGAGTCACTGCTTAACCTTCGTGGGAATGTTACTTTTGCAGAGCTCTGCTGATGCTACAGGCCTCCAAAAGACCTGAGTGCAGGGGCATTCATTGGAAACCTGTATCAATAAATGATGAATGTTTGAGTTGAGGGCTGGGTAGTTTTTTAAGTTCTTTTCTGAATCTGTATGTTAAAAAAATGCAGAAGAAGCCATGCATCAGTGCCCCCAAGATTCTGGAACAATTGACTTGTGTAGTCAAGTAAATATAGTATAATTTCACATCCAGACCAGCTGGCAGGGACAAAACCAGCAGAGAAGATGGCATTCATGAATTTAGCTGAAATAGGCAGAGCAGACAGTCATACATTCCGACGTGTGTTCCAGGGAACACCCAGGCTGCTGGGATAGGTGAAAAGGGGCTACAGGAGAAAAGGGCTCCACTGTCCAGGCAGTTTGGGAAGTACTAGGTCCCCCCAGGTGAAACAGGCTTCTTTACCAACTGCACTGCTGTTCTAACTCAGTCCTCCATCCCTGCTCACCTGAAAAATATGACTGCTTCCACTAGTGCCCTATCCTTTTGTGGGATCTTAGTTCCTCAGCCAGGGATCAAACCCGTGCCTCCTGCAGTGAAAGCTCAGATTCCTAACCACTGGACCAGCAGGGAAGCCTCTCCATTACTTTTTTAAAAACTCACCCACCCATCAAGCATTTATGACAATGATCATTAGCAGCAACATACAACTGGGGGTGGGGGTGGGAAGGCTGCACCATGGGGCATGTGGGAACTTAGTTCCCCAACTAGGGATCGAACCTGCACCCCCTGCATTGCAAGTGCAGTTTTAACCACTGGACTGCCAGCAAAGTCCCTAGAGGGGACTTTTGGAAAGATGATTTAGGGACTTCCCTGGTGGTCCAGTGGTTAGGACTCAGCGCTTTTACTGCCATGGCCTGAGTTCAATCCTGGTTGGGGAACTAAGATCCTGCAAGCCGCCCAACACAGCCAACAGATAAATAAAAGATGATTTGGCATGCCGTGCCCCAACCTCAAGCCCTCCAAGGGTTTCCTGCCCTACTTGGAGTAGGCTCCAGCTGTAATCATGGCCCGAGGCTGGCCTGCCCTTGCATGGCCTCTCCTCTCCACTTTCTCTGTTCCACTCTCCCTCCTAGAGGCTTCAGCCAGCCTGGCCTCTTCAGTCTTTGGAAGGGCTCAAGCCCTTTCCTGCCTCAGGGCCTTTGCACTTGCTATTTCTCTGCCTGGATACGTCTTCCCTCTGATCTTCTTAGTTAACTTCTCCTTGTCATTCAGATCACAGCTCAAAACCACCTTTTTTTCTTTAATATTTATTTGGCTGTGCCATATCTTAGTTGTGACACATAGGATCTTTAGTTGCAGCATTTGAACTCTCAGTTGTGATATGTGGGATCTAGTTCCCTGAGCAGGGATCAAATCCAGGCCCCCTGCACTGGGAATATGGAGTCTCAGCCACTGGACTGAGAAGCAGAATGAACTGTGGGCCCGTGTCTGTTAGCAGCTGAGGAGCTGGCCATAGGCATTCACTGAAATGTGATGTGCCCTTATACCATGTGCAGTGTCTGGCCCGGGTGAAAACCTCACCATTTGAGCGTGTTCAGTATATGGAAAATAGATTAGAACCTGAGGGCTCAAAGCTGGCTCTGAATGTCTCACCTTACATCCCCAGATCTGGATATCTCAGGCGTGGGTGTTCGAGTCAGGGGGGCTCCCTGTGTCCAGTCGCCTGGACCTGATTACAGGTGCCCTTTTCTGCAGTCTGTGCTGCAGGCAGAGTCCTTTTTGGGTAACAGGCCCCCACGTGGCTCTCTCACCCCACTGCTATTCCTGTCTCTGGGATTTTGCTCCCCCTTCTCCTGGCCCCACCTCTGTAGGCAGAAAGGAACTCTCATTTCACCTACATAGCTCAAGAGGATTAGGAATCCTTGAGAGGGAGTGCTGGCTGAGCAGTGCGGGCTCAGGGACCCTGGCTTGGTACCAGTTTTCCCGAGCTGCTGTCTCACCGAGCCTGGAAATGTCTTCCAGTTCAAGGCATCCCCTTCATCTGATGAATGGTATCAGCAGGATTGATGGGGAAGGGAACAGTATGTCGGAGTCTGAGGGTTCCCCACCATGGACGGTCCAAAAGGGCGGCAACCTTCTGACCAAAGGCTGGATGGACTCTGCTTGTCAGACAATGTGACCTCAGAGGGTTGACCTCTCACCTCATCCAAGGACACAAGCCTGCCTCCTGGACACCCGCCGCGCACTGCACACCTGCGCAGACCCTCGTTCCCATCTCTGCCCTCCCCTCTTCTGTCCCGCTGCTCTGGCTTCCCCGCAGCCTTCCTCTTTCAGACTTCCATAGTGATCCTTCCCTAATAAAGGATTGCTGCTCTTGTTCATTCTCGTTTCTTGCCTCCTATGCCAAGTCCCAAGCCTTCTGGTTGTCCTTCCCTCATCCATCTCCCTGTCATCCGTCTCTTCAGTCTTGCTTGGCTGACTCCCCCACGGCAGCCAGAGAGACAGTGGTGTGTTATGGATAAAGTCAGACTATTCTGTGAGTCTAAAGAAGGGAAGATAAATCAGCATAGTAAAGACTTTCCCTTCGAGTCACACTCCTTCAAAGCATGGTTTTCTAATTGTTTACAACTTCAAGACTATGAAACAGGAACGTGGACAGTGCCAGCAAAATCTGTGAAGCAGCTCCTATTTGCCTTGATAGTGGCAGAGGCATGTCTTTAGCTTGGGAGGAATATTAATGGATGAAAGTGTTGATTGGCCAACAACCCTGATGGGAGGAAGCAAAAGATATGAAATGGGAATGTTTTCATTCATGGAGAGGAACATCTTTCAGGACAGGCACCAATGCCTTGTGCACGAGTTGTTATTCAGTTGCTAAGTTGTGTCCAACTCTTTGTGACCCCATGGACTGCAGCATGCCAGGCTTACCTGTCCTTCATTATCTGCCGGAGTTTGCTCCAAATCATGTCCATTGAGTTGGTGATGCCATCCACCCATCTCATCCTCTGTTGCCTCCTTCTCCTTCTGCCTTCAATCTTTCTGAGCATCAGGCTCTTTTTCAATGCGTTGGCTCTTTGCATCAGTTCAGGAGAGATGACTTCAAAAACGCATGTGGTCACCTGTGGCATGCAACACTCTGAGACAGACATCTGTAGTGATCGCTTTACTAGGTCCTGAGAGCAGCTCAGGTCAGGAATAAGAGCAGAGCCTCAAGGTCTTGGAGGGGAGGCTCACACCACTTCTATGTCACAACACTTTATGTTGCTTTTGCAATCAAGGCAAACAAGACTCCCAAAGAAACCCCTACTGAAGTTGAGTTCACAATAATAAATTACAAACCACCACAAGAAAGAGTCTGCTCCAACAGAGAAATTGGCATTTCAAGAACTGGAAATAATAGAACTAACTGAAAGACATTCAAAAATGTGTTTAAAATATTTATAGATCATTGAATGTGGATCATTTTGCTTTTCTGTATGTTTGAAACCAATTATAACTTTAAAAAGGAATCATGGAGGGCAGTCAACAGTTTAAGTGAAAAAGTGAGAGGAATTTTAATTAGGAATTAAAGCCTCCAGGTATTTCCTTGGTGATCCATTGGTTAAGAATCCGTCCGCCAGTGCAGGGGACTCAGGTTCAATCTCTGTTCTGGGAACTAATATCCCACATGCTGAGCCCAGCAGCCACAACCAGAGAGAAGCCTGCATGCTGCAACGAAGATTGTGTGCCACAACTAAGACCTGACGCAGCCAAATATAAAATAAAATCAATCAATAAAATAAAGATTTTAAAAAGAAATCAGAACCTCCACCTATGAACACCCCTTTCATCCTATGCCCCTTTCTTCTTGGTAATCCAGGCTATAGCAAGCCAGTTTGCAATGTAGGTCAGCAATCAGAGTGGTATGTTATAATCTTTATTCAAATCTCCTGAAACAATACAGCATATGTCTTGTCAAACAAAAATATAAGACTATATCTCTCATGAACAGATAGAACAGGTATGAATTTTCTTTTGCTCAATCGGATAGAGCAGGTATGAATTTTCTTTTGCTCAATTGGAAGATAAATGGATACATATGACTTCACGTGCATTTCTGTTCTATAGCAGCCAGACATTTACTTTCCCTAGGATGCAATTCTTAAACAGAAGTTGCTTGTTGCCATGGATTTCTGCTCTCAAGTTTTTTTTTTTTTTTGCCTTTTGCCTTTTCCAAGACTTGAGCAAAGCCAGCCTAGCTAAGAAATAAGCGAATTATTTTTAGTTTTTTCATGAACTCTTTCTTTCCTTTGGCCCGAGGCCCATTGGAACTCAAAGCAATTTTCATTCTAAGGTTGGTCTTTGCTGGACCACTTATCTCCATGCTTGCCCTGACCAGCTAGGCACTCCCAAGGACCAGGAAGCCTCCTCAATCTCAGATGCTGGGGCTTTAGCGGGAACACATTACTTTTTAGATGTCCTCAAGTACTTCAGACTTGGCACATTTCAACAGAGAGCTCTGGAATCTCTTCCTTGGAGAGGGTTACCTGAGCCAGAACTCCACAGGCCTCCCTGGTTCTGCCTTCCATTTGTCCTTCCCCCTGTGACTCGCCCGACCTTTCATTTCTACTTCTCAGTAGTATATTCCAAATGGACCATGTCCTTTTCACTGAATAGGTGTGGGGCTGTCTTGGAGATCAGAAGATCCAGCCCTATCCTGAGACATCTTTGCTCAAGCCTCACACACACAAGAAAACTTCCCTTGCAAATCTCCAGCCTCCATTGGCAGCCTCCTCAGCACCCCTTTCCAGGTCTCACCTCCAAGCAAAGTAATCCTGCAGGGATACGGAAGTGTGATCTCTCCAGAGCCCCTCCTTGGAGTCTGTCCTTTTCTTGGAAGCAGAAATAAAAAAAAAAATTAACCCCAAACAAGTAATAATTTGAAATCCTTTTTTTTAATTTTGTTTTTATTTATTTATTTATTTTTGGCTGCACTGAACCTCTCATTGCAGTGACTTCTCTTGTTGCTGAGCATGAACTCAAGAGTTGTGGCACCATGAGCTTAGTTGCTCTGCAGCTTGTCAAATCTTCCCTGATCAGGGATCAAATCTGTGTCCCCTACATTGGCAGGCAGGTTCTTAACCATTGGGCCACCAGGGAAGTCCCAATTTGAAATTCTTGTTCACTCTTTCTTTTTCCCTTCACTCCCCATCATCTGAGCAGGAGGATGGTTTTCCCTTCTCTTTTCCTGCCCCTCCTATGCAGTGTGAGTGACATTGAGGATGGGTACAAAAACTCACAGAAGCTTGTAACCACTCCAGAACCTCTCCGTGGAGTCTGTCCTTTTCTTGGAAGCAGATGCAAAGAAATAACAGTGCAGCAGAAAAAAAAAAAAATTAACAAAAACTAGTGATAATTCAAAATTCTTTTTTTTTTTTAATTGAGGATGGGGACCCTCAGGGCACAAGCAGGACTATTTCTATCCCTGCCTCTCTCTCTGATAAGATTAACTCCTCTTGTGGCTGAAAAAGAGTCAGGAAACATGAAGGAGAAGCAGCATATTCTTGGGGGACAAGTCTCTGGCACCTCTGTCTGAAAGAAGAACTTTGCTTTTCTCCAGGAGGATTAGGTCTCACCTGCCACACTTGTCATGGGTGTTTTCAAATGCAACTCGGCCTTCAGTGACGATTATTTTCACTTGAGGTGTTCTGAGTGTTGATGATGTGGTTCCATCCCTTGGGGTTTTCAATTCAAACCAGGTCTTCATACACCTAAATGTAAAAAGCAAAACTATAAAACTCTTAGAAGATATCCTCAGAGAAAATCTGCATGCCCTTTGGGTTTGGCAATGTCTTTTTAGATGTAGCACCAAAAGCACGGTCCGTGAAAGCAAGAGTTGGTAAGTTGGAGTTCATTAAAATTAAAAACGTCTGCCCTGGGAAAGAAACTGTTAAGAGAGGGAAAACAAACCGCAGACTAGAAGATCTTTGCAAAACACGTATCTGATGGAAGACTGCTCCCCCAAATCTACAAAGAACTCTTTAAAATCAACAATAAGAAAATAAACAACTCAATTTAAAAATGAACAAAAGCTCTTACCAGACAGCTCACAAAAATATAGCAAAATAAAATAGGAAAATATGCTCACCAGGGAGCTGCAAATTAAACCAACAATAAGATACCACTACACACCTATTAGAAAGGCTAGGATCTAAAATACTGACAATGTCAAATGATGGTGACATGTGGAGCAACAGGAATGCTCATTCATTGCTGGTGGGAATGCCAACTAGTGCCTGCAGCCACTTTGGAAGACACTTTTGGCAGCTTCTTACAAAACTAAACGTACTGTTACCCTTACCATGTGATTCAGCAATTATGCTGTTTGGTACTTACTCAAATGAGTTGAAATCTTATGTCCACCCACAAATGTTTATAGCACTTTATTCATAATCACCAACACTTGGAACCAACCAAGATATCCTTCAATAGGTGACTGGATAAACAGACTGTCGAACATCCAGGCAGTGGAATTTATAGAGCACCATTAAAAACAATGGAGCCATGAAAAGACAAGGAAGAACCTAAAATGCATACTTTTAGGCATAATCTAAAAGGTTACACATTATATCATTCCAACTCAATGACATTTTGGAAGAGACAAAACTAGGAAAAAGTAAAAAAGACTGGTGATTTTCAGGGTTCGGGGAAGAACAGGTGGGGAAGGAATGAAGGGACAGAGCACAGGGGGTTTTGAGGGGCAGTGGAACTATTCTATATGACACTATAAGGGTGGAGACATGTGCAATCCATAGAAGGAGTGAACCTTACTATAACAGTTGATAGTTGATAATAATAACACTTATTAGTTAATAATGTATCAATACTGGCTTATCAATTGTAACAAATGTACCACATGAATGCATTTGTTATAACTGATAAGCCAAACACACATCCACTACATTAATACAATGTTAATAGGGGAAACTGTGGGAGAGAGGGAGTATAAGAGAACTCTCTGTACTTTCTATTCAAGTTTTCTGTAAACCAAAAACTGCTTTCTAAAAAATAAACTTTCTTTTCAAAAAATACTTATTGATTTATTTGGCTGTGCTGGGTCTTAGTTTCGACATGCCAGATTTTTAGTTCCCTGACTGTGGATCAAACCCAGGCCCCCTCCATCGGAAGTGCAGAGTCTTAGTCCACGGGCCCACCAGGGAAGTCCCCAAAATAAAGCTTATTAATTGTGAAAAAATTTTTTCTTAAGGATCAAGGGCCTCTCAAAGGTCTCCTTGTTGTAGCTAAGGTCCAAAGCAACTTTGGAACATTTCAAATGGATTCCTGGCATCCATCAATCTCAACCACAAGTTTATTAGGTGTTCTAGTATGCTTGGAGAAGGCAATGGCACCCCACTCCAGTACTCTTGCCTGGAAAATCTCATGGATGGAGGAGCCTGGTAGGCTACAGTCCACGGGGTCACTGAGTCGGACACGACTATAGAAGATATCCTCAGAGAAAATCTGCATGCCCTTTGGGTTTGGCAATGTCTTTTTAGATGTAGCACCAAAAGCACGGTCCGTGAAAGCAAGAGTTGGTAAGTTGGAGTTCATTAAAATTAAAAACGTCTGCCCTGGGAAAGAAACTGTTAAGAGAGGGAAAACAAACCGCAGACTAGAAGATCTTTGCAAAACACGTATCTGATGGAAGACTGCTCCCCCAAATCTACAAAGAACTCTTTAAAATCAACAATAAGAAAATAAACAACTCAATTTAAAAATGAACAAAAGCTCTTACCAGACAGCTCACAAAAATATAGCAAAATAAAATAGGAAAATATGCTCACCAGGGAGCTGCAAATTAAACCAACAATAAGATACCACTACACACCTATTAGAAAGGCTAGGATCTAAAATACTGACAATGTCAAATGATGGTGACATGTGGAGCAACAGGAATGCTCATTCATTGCTGGTGGGAATGCCAACTAGTGCCTGCAGCCACTTTGGAAGACACTTTTGGCAGCTTCTTACAAAACTAAACGTACTGTTACCCTTACCATGTGATTCAGCAATTATGCTGTTTGGTACTTACTCAAATGAGTTGAAATCTTATGTCCACCCACAAATGTTTATAGCACTTTATTCATAATCACCAACACTTGGAACCAACCAAGATATCCTTCAATAGGTGACTGGATAAACAGACTGTCGAACATCCAGGCAGTGGAATTTATAGAGCACCATTAAAAACAATGGAGCCATGAAAAGACAAGGAAGAACCTAAAATGCATACTTTTAGGCATAATCTAAAAGGTTACACATTATATCATTCCAACTCAATGACATTTTGGAAGAGACAAAACTAGGAAAAAGTAAAAAAGACTGGTGATTTTCAGGGTTCGGGGAAGAACAGGTGGGGAAGGAATGAAGGGACAGAGCACAGGGGGTTTTGAGGGGCAGTGGAACTATTCTATATGACACTATAAGGGTGGAGACATGTGCAATCCATAGAAGGAGTGAACCTTACTATAACAGTTGATAGTTGATAATAATAACACTTATTAGTTAATAATGTATCAATATTGGCTTATCAATTGTAACAAATGTACCACATGAATGCATTTGTTATAACTGATAAGCCAAACACACATCTACTACATTAATACAGTGTTAATAGGGGAAACTGTGGGAGAGAGGGAGTATAAGAGAACTCTCTGTACTTTCTATTCAAGTTTTCTGTAAACCAAAAACTGCTTTCTAAAAAATAAACTTTCTTTTCAAAAAATACTTATTGATTTATTTGGCTGTGCTGGGTCTTAGTTTCGACATGCCAGATTTTTAGTTCCCTGACTGTGGATCAAACCCAGGCCCCCTCCATCGGAAGTGCAGAGTCTTAGTCCACAGGCCCACCAGGGAAGTCCCCAAAATAAAGCTTATTAATTGTGAAAAAATTTTTTCTTAAGGATCAAGGGCCTCTCAAAGGTCTCCTTGTTGTAGCTAAGGTCCAAAGCAACTTTGGAACATTTCAAATGGATTCCTGGCATCCATCAATCTCAACCACAAGTTTATTAGGTGTTCTAGTATGCTTGGAGAAGGCAATGGCACCCCACTCCAGTACTCTTGCCTGGAAAATCTCATGGATGGAGGAGCCTGGTAGGCTACAGTCCACGGGGTCACTGAGTCGGACACGACTGAGCGACTTCACTTTCACTTTTCACTTTCATGCATTGGAGAAAGAAATGGCAACCCACTCCAGAGTTCTTGCCTGGAGAATCCCATGGACGGAGGAGCCTGGTGGGCTGCCGTCTATGGGGTCGCATAGAGTTGGACACGACTGGAGCGACTTAGCAGCAGCAGCAGCAGTATGCTTGCCCAAACGATTTTCAATTCTAGAGATAAAGAATATAAAATTTCTATTGATCCATCTGTCTGGCAATACGCTTGACTAGTCTAAAAACCTGAATAGAGGACAGCGTCACCATGCCCTTTCCTGCATGCTGTCTGAAGCGCCCAGCTGGAGGCAGCTCTCAAACTGCTCCTGATCTCACAGTGATGATCCCGGGTGCGGATGTCTGTCTTTGGAAGCCTTGATAGATACACCCTCATCTCTCAGGCTGATCTCATCATCAGGCAGTCTGTGCCTGTCATTGACGTGTCACATCCATAGCTCCTGCTCTCTGACAGTGGACAATCTGTCTGCTCTCCTGAACTCAACCTGCTCCTCTGAAAGAAGGGGATGTCAGCCTTGGCCAGTTCCCAGGAGGACCGCTGTGCAACTAAAGTCACTTATCTGAGCACACTTGAAACCACTGCAAGCTCCCTAGTAAAGCTGAGAGGGGACCTTCCACCTCTCTATCTGGATGCACCATAGATAGAAGTTTCGCTTTGCTCACTTTCCTTCCATTAGATTACCACCCTTTTGAAGAAGTCCAGGATGGGACAGGAACCAGCCTACCTTCCATCCCTCCCTTCCTCCTGCCTTCCTGCCTTTGTTTAAAATTAATTAATTTTTAAAATTGTTTATTTTGGCTGTGCTGGGTCTTCACTGCTGCACACACACTTTCTCTAGTTGCACCAAGTAGGGGCTACTCTCTAGTTGTGATGTGTGGCCTTCTTATTGCAGTGGCTTCTCTTGTTGTGGCTTTCCCAGGTGGCGCTAGTGGTAAAGAATCTGCCTGCCAGTGCAGGAGACCCAGGTTCAGTCCCTGGGTTGGAAAGATCCCCTGGAGGAGGGCATGGCAACCCACTCCAGTACTTTTGCCTGGAAAATTTCATGGACGGAGGAGCCTGGCAGGCTTCAGTACATAGGGTCACATAGTTGGACACGACTGAGTGGCTAACATTTTCTCCTGTTGTGGAGCACAGGCTCGGTAGTTGTGGCACACGGGCTTAGCTGCTCTGCTGCATGCGGAATCTTCCCATACCAGGGATTCAACCTGTGTCCCCTGCATTGGCAGGCGGATTCTTAACCACTGGACAACCAGGGAAGTCTCTTTCCTGTCTTTCTTTCTCTTTCTTACTTTGACCTGGGACTTTTTCCACTGACAATCCACAGTACCCAAGCCGCACTGGGCCCAGGCAGGAGCTCCAGTCTGAGACAAGAATGGATGTTGTGGTCTGCCTTGCTCTGGATTTCCTCAAGAAAAACATGAGTTGCCTGTTTACTCCATTTTATTCATCTTTAAAATCAGAGATGACTTTATTACTTTAAAAGCCAATGACATTGATGCATTGTCACCTTTCTGGATCCATGGTTTAAAGGGACAGCGTTTTCAGAGATGAATGTGTAAAGCAGCAAGTGTGTGCAAAAGTATTGGAAAAACTATGTAAATGAGAACAGCACTCGTAAAGTCTGCCTCTGAGGCGCTCAGAAAACATGGTTATAGGCATTGCACAAGTCTTGAGGGTTGCTTCAGGGGAACTGCATCTTTGCAATGACTGAATCTCCACATTCAGCAATGGAGGAACAGACTGAATCTGTCTCTTGGTCAGGGGCCAGTGGGGAGGAAAGGTCGGTTAATGACTAAGGGACAGCAGCACCAGCAGCACGGCCCTGACCGGCAGAGCTCCCAAGCATATCTCAATCCCCATACAGCCTCTGTCCAGCAAGAGCCCCTAACTAGTGCTGCACACACAGCAGAGTGACCATAGGAACTGAGGCCTGATTAATGTGTGTTTCTCCATAGTAATATCAAACTTTTAAAAGCTGTAAAATTGTTTTTAAAAATATTTATTTTTTATTATTGGGCTGCATCAAGTCTTAGTTGTGGCACACAGGATCTTTGTTGCACCATGCAGATCCTTCGGTGTGGCACGTGCTCCAGTGGGAGTTTTTTCAGTTGGTTCCTTATGTCTCTGATGTGCCTCTATAACTCTCCCTTTATGGAGCACGTCCTTACTTTCTAGCACTGTAAGATGCTCCAGGTTCATTTTGTATACCCCAGTCCTAGAATCAGCTGTTTCTCCATAGAGCCCTAGTTCCTTCTCATTGGATTGTGATAACAGAAGCCAAGATCTGGGCAATAGATGTGTTCTTTGCTACCTGGGTCTTATTGCTTCTGGAGCCTCTCAAATGACAGAGGAAGAAAATGTAAGATGCTCCAGGTTCATTTTGTATACCCCAGTCCTAGAATCAGCTGTTTCTCCATAGAGCCCTAGTTCCTTCTCATTGGATTGTGATAACAGAAGCCAAGATCTGGGCAATAGATGTGTTCTTTGCTACCTGGGTCTTATTGCTTCTGGAGCCTCTCAAATGACAGAGGAAGAAAATATATGTCTATATGCTAACTTGTGTACACATATACATGTCTGTTACTGCTAAGTCGCTTCAGTCGTGTCCGACTCTGTGCGACCCCATAGATGGTAGCCCACCAGGCTCCCCCGTCCCTGGGATTTTCCAGGCAAGAACACTGGAGTGGGTTGCCATTTCCTTCCCCAATGCATGAAAGTGAAAAGTGAAAGTGAAGTCGCTCAGTCGTGTCCAACTCTTAGCGATCCCATGGACTGCAGCCCACCAGGGTCCTCTGTCCATGGGATTTTCCAGGCAGGAGTACTGGAGTGGGGTGCCATTGCCTTCGTTTATATTAAGTTAAACATGAGGGAAAACAGTGGAAACAGTGTCAGACTTTATTTTGGGGGGCTCCAAAATCACTGCAGATGGTGACTGCAGCCATGAAATTAAAAGATGCTTACTCCTTGGAAGGGAAGTTATGACCAACCTAGATAGCATATTAAAAAGCAGAGACATTACTTTGCCAACAAAGGTCCATCCAGTCAAAGCTATGATTTTTCCAGTAGTCACGTATGGATGTGAGAGTTGGACTGTGAAGAAAGCGAAACGCTGAAGAATTGATGCTTTTGAACTGTGGTATTGGAGAAGACTCTTGAGAGTCCCTTGGACTGCAAGGAGATCCAGCCAGTCCACTCTAAAGGAGATCAGTCCTGGCTGTTGATTGGAAGAACTGATGCTGAAGCTGAAACTCCAATACTTTGGCCACCTCATGCAAAGAGTTTACTTACTAGAAAAGACTCTGATACTGGGAGGGATTGGGGGCAGGAGGAGAAGGGGACGACAGAGGATGAGATGGCTGGATGGCATCACCAACTCAGTGGANGACTGCAAGGAGATCCAGCCAGTCCACTCTAAAGGAGATCAGTCCTGGCTGTTGATTGGAAGAACTGATGCTGAAGCTGAAACTCCAATACTTTGGCCACCTCATGCAAAGAGTTTACTTACTAGAAAAGACTCTGATACTGGGAGGGATTGGGGGCAGGAGGAGAAGGGGACGACAGAGGATGAGATGGCTGGATGGCATCACCAACTCAGTGGACATGAGTTTGAGTGAACTCCGGGAGTTGATGATGGACAGGGAGGCCTGGCATGCTGCGGTTCATGGGGTCACAAAGAATCGGACACGACTGAGCAACTGAACTGAACTGAACTGAACTGAAACATGAGTTCATATTGATGTCTCCAACTCTAATCTATTACCGCATGTATCATTCTAGTATCCTCCCATTGCTTATGTGTAAACCAATACTCCATTAGTGAGAAACCTCGCTCCAATCATCCACCATCCATTTATGTAATTATTATATATATTGAGTAGTTTTATAATTGTTAACCCTTACTCCTATGAGACATGGAACAATGGACTGCTTCAAACTTGGGAAAGGAGTATATTGGGAAAGGCTGTATATTGTCATTCTGCTTATTTAACTTATATGCAGAGTACATCATGTGAAATGCCAGCATGGATGAAGAACAAACTGGAATCGAGATTGTGGGAGAAATATCAATAACCTCAGATATGTAGATGACACCACCCTAATGGCAGAAAGCAAAGAGGAACTAAAAAGCCTCCTGATGAAAGTGAAAGAGGAGAGTGAAAAAGTTGGCTTAAAACTCAACATTCAGAAAACAAAGTTCATGGCATCTGGTCCCATCACTTCATGACAAATAGATGGGGAAACAATGGAAACAGTGACAGACTTTATTTTCTTGGGCTCCAAAATCACTGCGGATGGTGACTGCAACCATGAAATTAAAAGACACTTGCTCCTTGGAAAGAAAGCTATGACAAACCTAGACAGCGTATTAAAAAGTGGAGACATCACTTTGTCAACAAAGGTGCGTATAGTCAAAGCTCTGGTTTTTCCAGTAGTCATGTATGGATGTGAGAGTTGAACTAAGAAGAAGAAGGCTAAGTGCCAAAGAATTGATGCTTTGAACTGTGGTGTTGGAGAAGACTCTTGAGAGTCCCTTGGACTGCAAGGCGATCCAACCAGTCAAGGAAGGACTGATGACATAGCTGAAACTCCAGTACTTTGGCCACCTAATGCACAGAGTTGACTCACTGGAAAAGACTCAGATGCTGGGAAAGATTGAGGGCAAGAGAAGGGGGCTACGAAGGATGAAATGGTTGGACGGCATCACTGACTCAGTGGACATGAGTTTGAGCAAACTCTGGGAGACAATGAAAGACAGGGAAGTCTGGCATGCTGCAGTCCATGGGGTCGTAAAGAGTTGGACATAGAGTGACTGAATAACATCAACCCCCAAGGGAAACACTGTATTGACTAGAGTTCAGTATGTATGTACAGTTCCCTTTGCCTTTAGTCCTAAGTCTTCTCTCTGCTGCTGCTTTTTTTTTTTTTTTTTTA
>SJYT01064127.1:318589-357717 GCA_006410635.1 Cephalophus harveyi | reverse complement strand
CTCCTCTTTCACTTTCATCAAGAGGCTTTTGAGTTCCTCTTCACTTTCTGCCATAAGGGTGGTGTCATCTGCATATCTGAGGTTATTGATATTTCTCCCGGCAATCTTGATTCCAGCTTGTACTTCTTCCAGCCCAGTGTTTCTCACGATGTACTCTGCAGATAAGTTAAATAAGCAGGGTGACAATATACAGCCTTGACATATTCCTTTTCCTATTTGGAACCAGTTTGTTGTTCCATGTCCAATTTTAACTGTTGCTTCCTGGCCTGCATACAGATTTCTCAAGAGGCAGGTTAGGTGCTCTGGTATTCCCATCTCTTTCAGAATTTTCCACAGTTTATTGTGATCCACACAGTCAAAGGCTTTGGCATAGTCAATAAAGCAGAAGTAGATGTTTTTCTGGAACTCTCTTGCTTTTTCCATGATCCAGCGGATGTTGGCAATTTGATCTCTGGTTGCTCTGCCTTTTCTAAAACCAGCTTGAACATCAGGAAGTTCACGGTTCATGTATTCCTGAAGCCTGGCTTGGAGGATTTTGAGCATTACTTTACTAGCATGTGAGATGAGTGCAATTGTGCGGTAGTTGGAGCATTCTTTGGCATTGCCTTTCTTTGGGATTGGAATGAAAACTGACCTTTTCCTGTCCTGTGGCCACTGCTGAGTTTTCCAAATTTGCTGGCATATTGAGTGCAGCACTTCCACAGCATCATCTTTCAGGATTTGAAACAGCTCAACTGGAATTCCACTGATGTATTGTTCAAAGTATCTGAAAGCATCTTTCATGATCCTTCTAAGCTTTTGTTTTCCCCAGAACAAAATATGCCCCAGTTCCTTCAGCCACTACTTCATACAGTCCTTATTATGGGAGATGATAAACCCATAACCTTCCTCTGCACTAAATCTAACTTCTCAGTTTTCCTTTTAAAATGTGGCTATAGGATTATGATCCCTTTTGCCCAGACTTTTTTCCTGTTTCTTGAACCTAAGAGTGTATTAGGGGTTTTAGTGTGTGTGTGTGTTTTGGCAGGACACATTATGGTATTTTAACTTGTAGAATTTCTGTAAGCATTGTCATTCATTTACAAGCACTTGAGGAATGCTTTCTGTCCTAAAGATTGGGGACTCAGAGCTATAAAAATGAACATTGTCTCTGTTCTACTGTTCTACTGGAACTAGACAGGGCCTGAAAGGTATCTGGTCCACTCTCTTAAAGATTCTAATGAGAGAAGCAACACCCCAAATTCAGTAACTTGTCCCCTTCTTCAGCCCTTGGAACTAGAATCCTTGTGTTCTCTATCCAGTTACTCCTTTACATCATCACCTTTCTTCATATTGAGTTCATACTCAACTAAAACATTTAAGTCTTCTTAACTTTGACTGCTGTTAAAATGCTCTCCCATCCTCTCTTGTACAGTTAGTTTTTTGAACTCTGACACAGATCAGTAAATTTGTTGTCACCAGATTTCATCTTGCTTTGGCTCTATTCTAACCTGTTGAAAGTTTTTTAGATTGTAATTATATCTCCTAATGAATATGCTGTTTTTTCCCTGCTTTCTCCTGTGTTCAAAATTGAACATTATCTTTCAGCTTTTATTGTCTTTGTTTTTGCATTCACAGTTATGAACATACATTTGTAATTAAAAACATTTTATATGTTTTTTAAATAATTAATTTTCACTTTGTAGAAAATAAGCAATGTTTTTGCATCCCAGAGAAGAATATCAGATTATTTTGGCTTAAATAATTATACCATTGCCATAATGCTCTTTTCCATTTCCCTGGAACCCTTGTATTTGACCTGATCCCTCCACCCATGCCTCCAGTTTATTTTCTTATACCCAGCATGTTTCTGATGCAAAATGGAAGGTCCATACCTGCATGAATTGTTAGCTATTCTTTATGACTGTTATCAATAATGCATATGTCAGGTTTTGAGAATGGGCATCATGAGTCTTGCTGTATAAAGATGGTAAGGCTGTGATGCCACTCTATTGTTTCTCTCAAGGTTCAGTTTTTAGAAGAAGTTTCACCCCGCTCAGGGTAGCTCTGATCATGAGGGTTGCAGCAGACGCCCTGGGATAGGAAGGGCAGTGGCCAGGAATGTGAGGTTTGGAGCTCTGTTTGATTTTGGTTCTACCTGTGTTTGTACCTGTGTTTACCTTTGTTTATAGCCTGTGACTTTGGGCAAGGTATCAACTCTCCCTAAGCCTTAGTTTACCCACCTGTTAAATGTGAACAGTAAAGATCCAAAAAGCTCCTTAAATCGTGGACTCTCTTGAAGATGACATGACAGTGCCTGGTGCTCTTCCCATAGTTGGGACACCCAGGGCCAGCATATCATGTGGACACCTGCCTACATAGATTGCACATGGTATCTGAATAAACAGATAACTGATTGAACTGCCAAGCTCTTTTTATGTTTCTGTTGGAGTATGGTGTGCAAAAAGAAAAGTGTGCAAGTTAGAAGATAAATTATTAGAGTGACCACACTTGTAGCCACCATCTAGATACAGAAATAGCACATGGCCAGCACCCCTAAAAGTCCTCTCCAGACTCTCCCAATTGCATTTCCTCCCTCTCCCCAGGGGTTGCCACTGTCCTGAATTCTAACACCATAGATTACTTCTCGGAGAAGGCAATGGCACCCGACTCCAGTACTCTTGCCTGGAAAATCCCATGGACAGAGGAGCCTGGAAGGCTGTAGTCCATGGGGTCACCGAGGGTCAGACACGACTGAGCGACTTCACTTTCACTTTTCACTTTCATGCATTGGAGAAGGAAATGGCAACCCACTCCAGTGTTCTTGCCTGGAGAATCCCAGGGACGGGGGAGCCTGGTGGGCTGCCGTCTATGGGGTCGCACAGAGTCGGACATGACTGAAGTGACTTAGCAGCAGATTACTTCTGCCTGCTTTTCAACTTTGTGTAAACAGCAGCATAATGCCTCTTCTTCAGGCACCTGGCTTCTTTAGCTCACCATTATGGTTGAGAGATTCTCCATGGTGTCATGGGAGGTTGTAGTTTGTCTTCATTTTGCATGAAGTGCTATTCTCTAAATTTCTTTCTTTCTTCTATCATGGGTTGTTTCCAGGTTGGGGCTGTCATGAATCGTGTACTCTTAAGAACTCTGATGAACATTTTTGGGTGTCCTTAAACAGACATACACACTGCTGCCTGTTCTGCCTGAGGACAGTAGCCATGTCATTGGGCTACTCAGTTGTATCTCAGTGAAGATTTTTCAGTTTCCATTAGTTGAACCAGTTTGTTCAGCTTTTTGTTTTTATTTCAACTATTTAAATATTTACTTGTTAAATTATTAAAATTAGTTTCACAATTCAGTGAATACAAGATGTTCTAGGACAGGATTTCCCGAAGTGCAAAATTCTAGTCTTGCCAGAGGCTGTGAAATTTAAAATAGGTTCTTCGTTCAGATAAGTTTGAGAAACATTGAACAACATATCCTCTTCTCAGAAAATGTACATTAATATATTAAGAACTCTGAAAAACTCTCCACATGTACACTGCTGTGTGTAAAATTGATAGCTAGTGGGAAGCTCTGTACAGCCCAGGGAGTTCAGCTCGGTGCTCTGTGGTGACCTCTGAGAGCAGGATAGGGGGTGGGAGGGAGGCTGAGGAAGTGACAGTCTCTAAGTCATGTCCTACTCTTTGCAACCCCATGGACTATATAGTCCATTGAATTCTCCAGGCCAGAATACTGGATTGCGTAGCCTATCCCTTCTCCAGGGGATCTTCCTGACCCAGGAATTGAACCAGAGTCTCCTGCATTGCAGGTGGATTGTTTACCAGCTGAGCTAAGGTTGAGGAGATAGGAGATATATGTATACTTATAGCTGTTCACTTTGTTGTACACCAGAAACCAATACAATTGTAAAGCAACTACACCCCAATAAAAAAATAGTAATAATAGTTTGAATTAAAAAAAAATAGTTTGAATGATTTCCAGTCTTTTTGTCACAGCCCTTTTGAGGTCCTGTAACACCTGAAGGGAAGACACAGATGCAGCCATCTTTGGCTGCCATAAAGTCCTATGCTTAATAACTGAGACGCCAGTTCCTTCTCTGAGGCTGGTGGTTTCACTGGATATTTAAAGCATTTGCATACTTAATAATCTAGAAGCTGACAACTGTTTTGTCTCTGGAGGTTTTCTGGGCTTTTCTATTATTTGAGGTTTTTCTTCAGCTATGGGCTGTAGCCCACCAGGCTCAGGCTCCTCTGTCCATGGGATTCTACTGGAGTGGGTTGCCGTTTCCTTCTCCAAGGGATCTTTGTGACACAGGGATCAAACTTGCGTCTCTTATGTCTCCTGCTTTGGCAGGTGGTTTTTTACCACTAGCACCCCCTGGGAAGCTGTCGTACCTCAACCACCAAATCAACAAGTAATTACTGGTAACCTGCTGTGTACCCAGCATTGTGCTAGACTTGTGAGACAGAGAAGATGGTTTGCTTAGTGTAAATTATTTAGAGTCTAGTCGGTGAATGCCTGTACAGTTAATCCAATCACAAGTTTATTTTTTAGAAAATGGAAAGTACTTTAAGATTATAAATATAATTTATTTCTTGACAGTGAAAAGTGATATTATTATTTAAGAAGTCAGTAATAAAATCAGTGTCCATGTTGGGCCCTTTTGTGTTTTTCTATGCATTAATGTTTTAGGTTTTTCTTTCTGTCCCTCCCCTTGGGCATGGTCAGTGTTCATCAAGCCTCCTGCTCAGCCTTCCTAAGTTGCCCCAGCTGTCACGGTATGAGCTGCTTCCAGAGCTCGGGCGAGGCCAGCTGGATTTCTGCGGCATTACAGTATGGGCCTTTGTCTGCATGGCTGGATGTCATTTACCTTCAGAAACTGCTGAGTGCCCCAGTGCTGACTGGTTAATTCATGTTCCCCACATAAGCCTCATAATAACCAAATTGGTATCGATGCTTGATTTATATCTGGAAGAAGACGCTTTTGAGAAGTTAACTTCTCCAAGGTCACGCAACCATTAAGTGCTGCAGCCAAGATGGAGAGAAAGTGAAAGTGAAGTCGCTCAGTGGTGTCCAACTCTTTGAGACCCCATGGACTCTAGCCCACCAGGCTCCTCCGTCCATGGGATTCTCCAGACAAGAATACTGGAGTGGGTTGCCATTTCCTTCTCCAGGGGATCTTCCTGACCCAGGGATCGAACCCAGGTCTCCTGCATTGCAGGCAGTCGCTTTAACCTCTGAGCCACCAGGGAAGCCCCAAGATGGAGAGTGAGCCATCTAATTGCATTTTTGTTATTTTTTTCCTGTTTTGATAAATTTCAAATACAAAGAAAACTATGAATATAAGAGTTAACCTGCATTTCTATCACCCTGGGTTAACAACTGCTAATACTTTATAGTATTTGTGTCTAATCTACTTTTTCCCATGTTTCCCACATGCCTCCTTCATTCTTTCATAGTAACACCCACACTGCTTAGTGTGGAAGGTATTCCTTTAAAAAACAGTTTTATAGCTGCTTCTAAAAACTCGCTCTTTCTTGTGTACAGTTTACAACTGTTTATCTAAATGGTATTATATATGGTGTATATATAATGGTGTAATCATTCAACTTGTATTTTTACTCAACATTTTGAGAACTGTTCACATGAATACACTATGTGCAAATCTAGTTCATTTCTTTTAACTGTCTTGTCGGATTCCACTGAAAGACACACAGGTTTTATTTTACCTGTTATCTTTTGTTCATTGTTTAGTCGCTAAGTCGTCCTTATTGGTTTTTTGTTTTTTCATTATTTTCTGTTTTATTATTCCTTTTATTTTCTTAGTAGTAACATTGGAATTTTTTGAACTCCTTGTACTCAGATCATTTATTTTCAATCTGTTTTTTAAACTAGTGAAAGTGAAAGTTGCTCAGTTGTGTCTGACTCTTTGTGACCCCATGGACTGTAGCCCACCAGGCTTCTCTATTCCATGGAATGCCCCAGGCAAGAATTCTGGACTGGGTTGAAGTGAAGATTCTCTTCTCCAGGGATCAAACCTAGGTCTCCCACATTGCTGGCAGATTCTTTACCATCTGAGCCACTATGCTATCTGTTAATGCTGATGAAAGAAGACAGACTGAAGAAAGTCTGCATAACATATTATTTCATTTATGTGCTTTCTGGTAAAGACAAAACTATAGGGATGAAAAAATCAATTGTTGCCTGGGGGCTGCAGGAAGAATTGATTACAAAGGAACACTAGTAGATTGTTGTGTTGGAGCTGTTTGGTATCTTGATTGTGTTGGTGGTTACATGAGCATCAAAGCTTACAGAATAGTACAATAAAAATGATGAACTTTATGTAAACTATATGCCAGTGAAAATATATAGATACAAAAAATATATAAAGTAATACTACTTTTTTTGAAAAAAGTACATTATTTTTAAGTTAATTTTCTCTAAGAATTGTTTTAGTTATACCCAGTGCGTTCTTATATACAGCACTTTTTTAAATGGGGAGGGAAAAATTTTATTTTCCTTGTTTTGAATTGTAATGTATTCACGTATTCTAAGAATCAAAGTAATATTTAAAATATGTATAAGTAATGATGTAATATAACAATATAATATTACAATTACTAAGTATAATATTAGTGGTGGCGGTTTAGTCCCTAAGTCATATCTGACTCTTGCAACCCCATGGAGTGTAGCCCCCCAGGCTCCTCTGTCCATGAGATTCTCCAGGCAAGAATACTGAAGTGGGTTGCCACTTCCTTCTCCAGGGGATCTTCCTGACCCACAATTGAATCCAGGTCTCCTGCATTGCAGGCAGATTCTTTCCCAACTGAGCTATAAGGGAAGCCCCGTAATATTAGTAATTAATTGTTATTAATACTACATTGTTACTTAGTAATATTGCATTGTTAATGTAAAAGTAATGTTACAAAGTAATACAAAGTTGGATTGAGTAATCTAACAAAGTGATAGCAAATAGTGTAACAAAGTAAAACAAAAAGGACCCCTCTCACCTTTCTTCTCTACCCTGTTCCTCTCTGTTCACTATATGTGTGTCTTGACTGTTTTTCTTATGTACATACAAATGTTTGCTTTCTTTCTTCTTCCTTTCTAACACAAAAGTTAGCACATTATAAACACTGTTCTATACTTCTTCACTTATATATATTCCATGTCAGTAATTAGAGAATATGGGCTTCCCAGGTGGTTCAGTGCTAAAGAATCCACCTGCCAGTGGAGGAGCCACAGAAGACACAGGTTCGATCTTGGGTTGGGAAGTTGCCCTGAAGGAGGAAATGGCAGCCCACTCCACTGTTCTTGCCTGGAGAATCCCGTGGACAGGGGAGCCCAGTGGACTACAGTCCAAAGAGTCGCAGAGTCAGACACAACTGAGCACAAGCTTTTTGAGACAGGATGTTGAATATAGTTCTCTGTTATGTAGTAAGCCCTTGTGGTTTATCTGCTTTACATATAGTTGTTTGTATCTGCCAGTCCCAAACTCCTCATTTATCTCATATCCCTCTTCCTCTTTGGTAACCATAAGTTTATTTTCTATGTCTGTAAGTCCGTTTCTGTTTTGTAAATAAGTTCATTTGTATCCTCTTTGAGATTCCACATATAAATAATGCCATATGGTATTTGTCTTTCTCTGACTTCACTTAGTGTGATAATCTCTAGGTCCATTCAGGTTGCTGTAGTTAGCATTATTTTATTCTTTTTTACGGCTGATAATTTTCCACATTTTTGTTTATTCACTCATCTTTTGGTGGACATTTAGTTTGCTTCCATGTCTTGGCTATTGTAAATAGTGCTGTTATAAACACTGGGCTTCAAGTATCTTTTCAAATTAGAGTTTTTTCTGGGTCTGTGCCAAGGAGTAAAGTTGCTGGATCATATTGTAACTCTATTTTTAGTTTTGTGAGGAACCTCCATGCTGCTTTCTATAGTGGCTGTACCAATTTGCCTTCCCACCAACAGTGTTGATTCCCTTTTCTCTACACCTCTTCAGCATTTGTTATGTATAGACTTTTTAATGACCTGTTGAAGTGGTACCTAATTGTAGTTTTGACTTGCAGTTCTCTAATAATTAGCAAAATTGAACATCTTTTCATGTGCCTATTGGCCATCTGTGTGTTTTCATTAGAGAAATGTCTATTTAGGTCTGCCCATTTTTGGATTGGGTTTCCTTCTTTTGTTATTGAGTTGTGTGAGCAGTTTGTGTATTTTGGAAATTAAGCCCTTGTCAGTTGCGTCATTTGCAAATTTCTTTCCCAGACTTGGGTTTGTCTTTGCATTTTGTTTACAGTTTCCTTTCTTTGCAAAAACTTGTAACTTTAATTAGATCCCATTCGTTTATTTTTGTTTTTATTTCTTTTGCCTTAGGAGACAGACCTAAGAAAATATTGCTACAGTTTTTGTTAGAGACTGTCTTGCCAGTGTTCTTTTAGGAGCTTTATTGTGTCATGTCTTGGGCTTCCCTTGTAGCTCAGCTGGTAAAGAATCCACCTGCAATGTGGGAGACCTGGGTTCAATCCCTGTGTTGGGAAGATCCCCTGGAGAACGAAAAGGCTACCCACTCCAGTATTCTGGCCTGGAGAATTCCATAGATTACAGTCCATGGGGTTGCAAAGAGTTGGACATGACTAAGCAACTTTCACTTCACTTATATTTAAGTCTTTAAGCCGTTTTGAGTTTTATTTTGGTGTATAATGTGAGGGAGTGTTCTAATCTCTTTGGTTTACATGCAGCTTTCCAGCTATCTCAACACAATTTGCTGAAAAGACTGTCTTTCCTCCATTATATATTTTATTCTTGCTTCCTTTGTCAAAGATTCAACGATCATAGGTGTATAGGTTTATTTCTGGCTCTCCATTCTGTCCCATTGATTCATATATCTGTTTTTGTGCCAATACCATGTTGTTTTGATTATTGTCACTTTGTAATATTGCCTGAAGCCTGGGAGGGTTAAGTCTCCAGTTTTGATCTTTTTCCTCAGGATTGCTTTGGTAATTCTCGGTCTTCTGGTCTTCTGTGAGTCCATATAAATTTTAGGATTATTTATTCTAGTTCTGTGAAAGATGTCATGTGTAATTTAAGAGAGATAACATTAGTTCTGTAGATTGCTTTGGGTAGGTATGGTCATTTTAACAATATTAATTCTTCCCATTCAAAAGCATGGACTTTCTTTTTATTTCTTTGAAATCAGCCTCAGTTTCTTTTATCAATGTCTTATAGTTCTCCACATGTAAGCCTTTAACCTCCTTGGTCAAAGTTTGTCTGTTTGCTTTTGATGCGATTTTAAACGTTACACTGTCAGTGTAAAGAAATGCAGGTCTCCCGCCTTGCAGGCAGATCCTTTAGCAACTGAGCCAGCAGGGAAGCCCAGTATAAAGCAGTGCAGCAGAGTTCTGTATGGTAATTTTGTATCCTGTTACTTTACTGAGTTTGTTTATCTAGTAGTTTTTGTGTGGAATCTTTAGGGTTTTCTATATATAGAATCATGTCATCTGCCTATAATGGCAGTTTTACCTCTTCCCTTCTAATCTGGGGGCTTTCCTAGTGGCTCGTAAAGCATCTGTCTGCAACGCAGGAGATCTGGGTTCAGTCCCTGGGTTGGGAAGATCCCCTGGAGAAGGAAATGGCAGCCCATCCAGTATTCTTGCCTGGTAAATCCCATGGACCGCGGAGCCTGGTAGGTTACCGTCCATGGGGTCACAAAGAGTCGGACATAACTGAGTGACTTCACTTTCACTTTTGTAATCTGAATACATTTTGTATCCTTTTCTTGTCTGACTGCTGTGGATAGAACTTCCAATACTATGTTGAATAGAAGTGGTGAGACTGGGCATCCTTGTCTTATTACAGATGTTAGTGAGGCATGGCTTTTAGCTTTTCACTGTTGAGTATTATGTTGACTGTGGGCTTGTAATAAACAGTTTCTATTATATTGAGATGTGTTCCCTTAACACCCACTTTGATAAGAGTTTTTGTCATGAATGGATGTCGAATTTTATCAGATGCTTTTTCTGCATCTGTTGAAGTGATTATGTGGTTTTCTCTTTTCTTTTGTTGATGTGGTGTATCACATTGATTTGTGTACATTGAACCATCCTTGTGACCTGGGGATAAATCTAATATGATTATATCGCATGATCTTTTTCTTGGATTTGATTTGCTAATTTTTGTTGAGAATTTTTGCATCCATATTCATCCAAGATATCAGCCTGTAATTTCCTGTTTGGGTATCATCTGGTTTTGGTATCAGGGTGATATGATGACTTAAGTTCTTCTTTATATGTTTGGTAGAATTCCCCAGTGAAGCCACCTCCATGTTCTGAATTCTTAAATAAAATGTTATATAGCCTGTGTCAGTACTTTCTTTTTATAGCTGAATAGTATTGCATTGTATGGATTCTCAGTTAACATTATCACACCTAACAAAATCAGTAATCCTTTTTGCATCACCTAATATCTTGATTGTCTTCAATTTCTCCAAGATCCAGTCTGGGGTCATGCATTGTGATTGTGTACATTCCCTTAATCTTCTTTACTCCAGAGTCATTCCTTGTTTTATGGGATTGACTAGCTGCAGACACCATGCTAGTTATCACAGAACACCCCACCTCCTGTGTTTGTTTGAGTGTTTCCTTGTGGAGTTCTTAACTTTTTCTTCTGTCCTCTGTATTTCATATAAATGTGATTAGATTCCTGTTAAACATTTTGGCTAGGATGTACACTTCATTGTATCTCATTGGGAAACATACGATATGTGTTTCATTATTTATAATGCCGAGATTAATGATTGAATGAGAGTTTGATTCCTCCATTGTGAATTTTATCTTTTTTCAGTCCTTACAAGTGAGAAGTAATTTTTGTTGTATTACTTTGGTACCATACAATGTCTAATTCTCTGTCAATCTTTTGTTTGATGATTAAAACACTGATTGATAATCATTGCCTTAATCAGTAATTTCATGAAATATTGCAACATAATAATTTTCTTATTCTGTCATTCTACCTACATTCATAATTGTCATTTTTCTATAAAGAAGAGCTTTTCCTTTTTACTTGAAGCTATCTGCCTCTCCTGAACCATAGATCACTCTTTGAAAGCAAAACAACAGTAATCAAAATTTACTTGTCTTCCCCCCAATAGTTTTTAAGGAAAGGGTTGATGTTATAGCTGCCTCCTTGAAATTGAAATCGCTGGCATTCAGTTGCAGGTATTTTGTAATTGCCACTATGGTGTTCTGTTTATGGATTAAACAAAAGTTGGGTTTGTGAGAGTTTTGAGCTTCCAGACAGGTTTCTTTTTTTGTTTGTGTTTTTCAAGTTATATTTTTGTAATTAAAATATATATAATATATATTATATTGTATATATATTGTATTATATATTGTATATATTATATATATATTTCTATATATATATATGAAAATAATACTGTGATCAGACTGGGGCCTGTGTTAAATTGAATTTCAAATTTTAGAGACAGCTTTTTGAGTATCTTTTCTTGTTTTATTGATCTTTTGTAATTATTTTGAAATTTTTCCTTTTGGCCATTTATTCTCTTTTTGCATTTATCCATTGCTTATTAAGCTATGTGGACCTTTTTCTTATTTGGCTTATAAATTATTTATTATAAATACCCTGTTTTTTTTTTTTTTTTAATCTTTCAACTTCGTGCTTTTTATTATGCTACTCCTTTTTGTTTTGTTTTTTGGTTTTCAACCTGTTCAAGAATTTTTTGAAATTTTTATTTGATCAAAACTTCCTTTATGAGTCTGGGTTGTTTCCTTACGTGGGATAACTGAAAGGTCTTCCCCACTTTAAAATTATTAGAATGTTCACTCATATTTTCTTTTAATGCTCTTACCAGTTTATTTCTCTCCTATTTAGAATCTTTAACCCATTTGGAGTGTTTTTGGTATAAGGAGTGATATATATATATATATCAGTACCTTCCTGTTTTTCACATTCTGTTCTGCTTTTTAAACTTGACTGATGAAAATCAAGGTACACTGAGCGTCCTGAGTCATGGCAAGAAGTGAGATGTGCTGGATAGTTTTCAGTTTACTAATGTGTCTTGCGTATTTGTGAGCAGAATCGGAGGTTCAAAGGGGGAAAGAGTGAATTGGGAAGTTGACAGCCTCATGTCTGGGTTACCTTATATGTACGCGTGTGAAAAAGGATTAAAGCTGTCTCTTATACACATCTTTTTGTCTGCTTGATCTATTAGCCATTTAGAGAGATTTGTTAAAAATCTATTAGGATTATAGATTTTTCCATTTGTACTCACACTTTTCAGGATTTACTTTATATATTTTGAGCCTATGTTTCTATATAGGCTCAGGATTTACTTTATATATTTTGAGCCTATGTTTATGTAGCTTCATGATTGTTAAATTATCTTTTTGGATGGTTCCTTTTATTAGCAATAAAATCTCCTTGTCTCTTTTTTTAATTAATTATTTGTGAAATTTGTTTTTGGCTGTGCTTTGTTGCTGTGTGGGGTTTCCTGTGGCTGTGGTGAGTGGGCTACTCTCCAGTTGCAGTGTGCAGGCTTCTCATTGTGGGGGCTTCTCTTGTAAAGCACAGGCTCTAGGCTTGAGGGCTTCAGTAGTTGCAGTACATGGGCTCAGTAGTTGTGGCTCCCATGGTTTGGGAGCACAGACTCAGTAGTGGCTCATGGGTTTAGTTACTCTGTGGCTTGTGGGGTCTTCCTGGACCAGGGGTGGAACTCATGTCCCCTGCATTGGCAGGCAGATTCTTTACCTCTGAGCCACCAGGGAAGCCTGCCTTGTCCCTTTTAAATGCTGCTTATTTAAAATACATGATGTAATAAATAACCACAGCAGATTTCTGATGGGCATTTTCCTGATTTTTATTTTTTATTTTTTTAAATTTTATTTTTACTTTATTTTACTTTACAATACCGTATTGGTTTTGCCATACATTGACATGAATCCACCATGGGTGTATATTAGCTCCCAATCCTGAATCCCCCTCCCACCTCCCACCCCATATCATTTCTCTGGATCATCCCCGTGCACCAGCCCCAAGCATCCTGTATCCTGTATCGAACATAGGCTTGTGCTTCGTTCTTACATGATAGTATACACGTTTCAATGCCATTCTCCCAAATCATCCCACCCTCTCCCTCTCCCACAGAGTCCAAAAGTCCTTTCTATACATCTGTGTCTCTTTTGCTGTCTCACATACAGGGTCATCATTGCCATCTTTCTAAATTCCATATATATGTGTCAGTATACTGTATTGGTGTTTTTCTTTCTGGCTTACTTCACTCTGTATAATAGGTTCCAGTTTCATCCATCTCATTAGATTATGGTACTGGCACAAAGACAGAAATATAGATCAATGGAACAAAATAGAAAGCCCAGAGATAAATCCACACACATATGGACACCTTATCTTCGACAAAGGAGGCAAGAATATACAATGGAGTAAAGACAATCTCTTTAACAAGTGGTGCTGGGAAAACTGGTCAACCACTTGTAGAAGAATGAAACTAGATCACTCTCTAACACCACACACAAAAATAAACTCAAAATGGATTAAAGATCTAAACGTAAGACCAGAAACTGTAAAACTCCTAGAGGAGAACATAGGCAAAACACTTTCTGACATAAATCAAAGCAGGATCCTCTATGATCCACCTCCCAGAATACAGGAAATAAAAGCAAAAATAAACAAATGGGATCTGATTTTTAAACAATTTCCTAATTTTTAAATTTTTGTGTTGTTTTGTTTTAGGCATGTGGTATAAGCAGTATACAGCAGAATTTTAAGCCAATCCAAGAGTCTCTGTATTTCAGTAAGTGAGTTTACATTTATATTTACTCTGATGATACATTTGAATTTAGTTTTGCTATTTTTTCTTGTGCTCTTCTATTTGCCATGCATTTTCTCCACTTTTTTCCCCCCTCTTCTCCTGTCCTCTGTTTAACTATTAGCTTGCTTTGTTTCTTTTATTTCTTAATCTGTGTGGAAATGTATATGTTCTGTATCTGTTCTTTCAGTGGTCACTCTGAAGGTTAATATGCATTAAGTGAAACTCTCTTTACAGCAACCATGTCATTTTTATATAGTATTTTGGATTAACTTGTTAATCACACCAAAAAGTACTTTTTGTGCTGTCTCTTTTACTCTGTGTATTTGTTAGTTTTCATTATTTTTCAATAATCTCTTTACTTACCTTTGTTTCTTGCATTCCTTTCCTTCCTCCTGAGTTCATTTTTCTTTATACTAAAATGCATTCCCTTGATACTTCTTTTAGCTAGAGTTTGTGTACTTTATAAGTCCTGATCTGTTTCAGAATGTTGTTATTTCATCTTCATTTCACCTGAATTCTCTAACATTCACCTGTAAATTATGTACAATAAAGCCAGTTGGCCCACAGTATAGGGTTATTGGGAGTAACTAATAATATTTGTTGAAACACTTTATAAACTGTTTTGTGTGTATATATAATGCTATTATTATTAGCTAATATACCTCCTGAAAGTGAAAGTGTTAGTTGCTCAGTTGTGTCCAATTTTTTTAGACTTAATGGACTGTAGCCCACCAGGCTCCTCTGTCCATGGAATTATCCAGGCAAGAATACTGGAGTGGGTTGCCATTCTCTTCTCCAGGGGATCTTCCCAACTCAGGGATCAAACCCAAGTCTCCTGCATTGCAGGTGAATTCTTTACCATCTGAGTTACCAGCAAAGCCTAATATATATCCTATTAGAGTTATATTAGAATTACTGTGTTTTGAATAGATTTTAAAAGGCATTGCTTACTGTATTGAGATCATATTTACTAAGATAAAAGAGAATAATACCTACTAGAAATACCATGAATTGTACTTGCTCATGCCTTGGGAGAAGAGCAGCTGGGATAAGATGAAATTAGGGGTCCTAACTAGAGCCAGACATCCTGGAATGTGAAGTCAAGTGGGCCTTAGAAAGCATCACTACGAACAAAGCTAGTGGAGGTGATAGAATCCAGTTGAGCTATTTCAAATCCTGAAAAATGATACTGTGAAAGTGCTGCCCTCAATATGCCAGCAAATTTGGAAAACTCAGCAGTGGCCACAGGACTGGAAAAGGTCAGTTTTCATTCCAATCCCAAAGAAAGGCGATGCCAAAGAATGCTCAAACTACCACACAATTGCACTCATCTCACATGCTAGTAAAGTAATGCTCAAAATTCTCCAAGCCAGGCTTCAGCTACATGTGAACTGTGAACTTCCTGATGTTCAAGCTGGTTTTAGAAAAGGCAGAGGAACCAGGGATCAAATTGCCAACATCCTCTGGATCATCAAAAAAGCAAAGAGTTCCAGAAAAACATCTATTTCTGCTTTATTGACTATGCCAAAGCCTTTGACTATGTGGATCACAATAAACTGTAGAAAATTCTGAAAGAGATGGGAATACCAGACCACCTGACCTGCCTCTTGAGAAACCTATATGCAGGTCAGGAAGCAACAGTTAGAACTGAACATGGAACAAGAAACTGGTTCCAAATAGGAAAAGGAGTATGTCAAGGCTGTATATTGTCACCCTGCTTATTTAACTTCTATTCAGAGTACATCATGAGAAACACTGGGCTGGAAGAAGCACAAGCTGGAATCAAGATTGCCGGGAGAAATATCAATAACCTCAGATATGCAGATGACACCACCCTTATGGCAGAAGGTGAAGAGGAACTAAAAAGCCTCTTGATGAAAGTGAAAGTGGAGAGTAAAAAAGTTGGCTTAAAGCTCAACATTGAGAAAATGAAGATCATGGCATCTGGTCCCATCACTTCATGGGATAGATGGGGAAACAGTGGAAACAGTGTCAGACTTTATTTTTGGAGGTTCCAAAATCACTGTAGATGGTGACTGCAGCCATGAAATTAAAAGATGCTTACTCCTTGGAAGAAAAGTTATGTCCAACCTAGACGGCATATTCAAAAGCAGAGACATTACTTTGCCAACAAAAGTCCGTCTAGTCAAGGCTATGGTTTTTCCTGTGGTAATGTATGGATGTGAGAGTTGGACTGTGAAGCTGAGCGCCGAAGAATTGATGCTTTTGAACTGTGGTGTTGGAGAAGACTCTTGAGAGTCCCTTGGACTGCAAGGAGATCCAACCAATCCATTCTGAAGGAGATCAGCCCTGGGATTTCTTTGGAGGGAATGATGCTAAAGCTGAAACTCCAGTACTCTGGCCACCTCATGCGAAGAGTTGACTCATTGCAAAAGACTCTGATGCTGGGAGGGATTGGGGGCAGGAGGAGAAGGGGATGACAGAGGATGAGATGGCTGGATGGCATCACTGACTCGATGGATGTGAGTCTGAGTGAACTCCGAGAGATGGTGGTGGACAGGGAGGCCTGGCGTGCTGCGATTCATGGGGTCACGAAGAGTCAGACACAACTGAGCAAAGAGTCAGACACAGCTGAGCAACTGAACTGAACTGAACTGAACTGCCAACTTAGTGTTACTATCATTCAGTAAAACTTTGAGACATGCAAGCATGAAGTCCAATTTTTTTACTTTGTTTTTATCTATTTACAAAGGCAATGCACAAATAGTGTGGAAAATTCAAATGATAAGAAAAGAAGAGGAAAGAAAGAAATCTTTCCAGAAATCCCACAGAATTAAAACTGTTGACATATTGAAACACATCCTTCTAGAACACATCTTCCTCTGCATGTGTAGCTATATGGATTTATAGAGACTTGCCTTTTCATCTTTCAAAAGGAATCATACTATATTTGGAGTTTTGCTACTGCATTTCTCACTTAGTAATTATCAAGGGACTATAAATGAACATCATTGTATATAGCATTGAATAAATGTATAGGGTTGAGAAGATCTGGAAGAGGGCATGGCAACCCATGCCAGTATTCTTACCTGGAGAATCTCATGGACAGAGGAGCCTGGCAGGCTACAGTCCATAGGGTCACAAAGAATTGGACACAACTGAAGCAACATAGCATGCACATACTATTGTATGGATGTGTCATAATTGTATTTAATCAATTCCTTATTGTGAGGCTTTAACATTATTTTTATTTTATGAAGTATGCACAGTTGCCTGCAAATGTCTTTAAGATAAATTGCTTGCAGTGATATTAGTCAAAGAGCGTGCACATTCACGTTTTTTATACATATTTAATTCTTCTCTCCAGAAAGTGTCCACGAATGCCTCTTTTCCTCACACAAACTGAGTATTGTCATTTTTCCCCTTTACGTTTCCAGTTTGAGGTTTTTATCAATATCTCTGCTTATTATCATTTGAGTATCTTACTGAGTGAGCTTGAGTATCTTTTCTTGTTTTATTGATCTTTTGTAATTATTTTGAAATTTTTCCTTTTGGCCATTTATTCTCTTTTTGCATTTATCCATTGCTTATTAAGCTATGTGGACCTTTTTCTTATTTGGCTTATAAATTATTTATTATAAATACCCTGTTTTTTTTTTTTTTTTAATCTTTCAACTTCGTGCTTTTTATTATGCTACTCCTTTTTGTTTTGTTTTTTGGTTTTCAACCTGTTCAAGAATTTTTTGAAATTTTTATTTGATCAAAACTTCCTTTATGAGTCTGGGTTGTTTCCTTACGTGGGATAACTGAAAGGTCTTCCCCACTTTAAAATTATTAGAATGTTCACTCATATTTTCTTTTAATGCTCTTACCAGTTTATTTCTCTCCTATTTAGAATCTTTAACCCATTTGGAGTGTTTTTGGTATAAGGAGTGATATATATATATATATCAGTACCTTCCTGTTTTTCACATTCTGTTCTGCTTTTTAAACTTGACTGATGAAAATCAAGGTACACTGAGCGTCCTGAGTCATGGCAAGAAGTGAGATGTGCTGGATAGTTTTCAGTTTACTAATGTGTCTTGCGTATTTGTGAGCAGAATCGGAGGTTCAAAGGGGGAAAGAGTGAATTGGGAAGTTGACAGCCTCATGTCTGGGTTACCTTATATGTACGCGTGTGAAAAAGGATTAAAGAGAGGATGCAAGCAAAGTGTCTTTTAGAAGTTTTGTGTTTCACTGCTTTTAGTGACCCTGAGTTCTTTATCAGGGCAAGTGGAACTGGGGTAGGATGACATGAGACACTAGCTGACGTGAGGACTTAGAGGGTTTGCGTCTTGAATACCAAGTGCCCTTCATGGTGAATCCATGAATTTTCTGAATTCTGTGAACTGGTAGGGTTTTCTTTAACTATTTTTTCAGCATATGTTTCACTTTAGAAAGAAATTAGAATAGGGAAGGGGGTTCCCTTTCCATCTCTGACCTCTGATCCCCTGACCCATAAGTAAATGCTTATTATGCTTCTTGTATATCTTACAGAAATTGCAAGCATTATTTTGACTGCTACTTGCTATCAAATGCTCAGTTGATGAAATTGAAGGTCTTTCACTCAGAAGAGAACAATCAAGAAAGAAGGTAAGAAATAGAAATCTGTTTATGGCTTTGAAACATACATTTCTTCAAGTTAAGAAAAATTCATAAGGATAATTTCTTTAGGACAATCCCTTTCAACAATAAAAATCAATTTAATGAACATAAACAGGAAGAAACAGATGCCAAGGGTGGACTATGGCTCATGATGACAGCCTCTGTTTGTTGTGTACCTGACACTGGCCAGATGCTTTGCAGACACTGTCACTAATTCACACCGTATTGACATCTTCAGTGCAGAGATGAAGAAACTGGGGCTTCTAGAGAGAAATAACATGCCCCAAGCTTGCCCTGGTTGGTAAAGAATAGAGCTGGGTTTGGACTCTAGTCTTCACCTTTGGAGCCACCTGTGCTGTGGGTAACCTGAAGTCTGTTCCAGCCAGTCCTGAAAGACCTTCCCCCCACTTTTGGATTAGACCATTCCTTTTCTTTTTTATGCTATTTTGTTCATAGGCCCATAAAGTATAGATGTAATAACACAGATACAATTTCACATTTGTGAACTATGGCTTGTAGAATGCATATAGGATAACTTTTATAATAATACTTGCTGTTTTGAATTCTTCCCATTATTGAAGAGTATCTGGGCCTCCATTACTGTGTGTGCATTACTCAGGATCCTTCTGTTTGTCTGTAATTTGTTATAATGTGTTGATTCATTGGAATGAGATGTAAAATTGCCATTTAAACTGTTGTGATTAATGTACAGGCATCAGTGGCTTAGATTAGATGGTGCTCGCCCCCTAGGGTTATACTGTGTCTAGTGGGCAGGTGAGGGAAAAGAGCAAGAAGATATTAATTTCTTCCATAATTCTCATTCAAGGTCTATTCTGTTTCAGGTTTCTCTGGGGACTGGCTGGGTAAGACTATTAATGGGGAGAAGGAAGGATGGGGGTGGGATGGGCCGACCTATATTTTACCCGTATAAAAATAGAAATGTCGTATCAAACAAGTCATTGTTCATTGCACTTCTCCTCTAGGTCTGTCTCTATCTTGTACTTTGTTGTTGTGCAGTTGTTAAGTCATGTCTGACTCTTTGCTCATATGGACTGCAGCACACCAGGCTCCTCTCTCTTCCTTCATTATCTTCCAGACTTTGCTCAAATTCATGTCCATTGAGTCGGTGATGCTGTCTAACCATCTCATCCTCTGCCGCCCTCTATCCTTTTGCCTTCAAATTTTCTCAGTAGCAGAGTCTTTTCCAATGAGTCAGCTCTTCGCATCAGGTGGCCCAAGTACTGGAGCTTCAGCTTCAGCATCAGTCCTTCCAATGAATATTCAGGGTTGATTTCCTTTGAGATTGATAGGCCTGATCTCCTTGCAGTCCAGGGAACTCTGAAAAGTCTTCTCCAGCCCCCCATAATTTGAAAGCATCAATTCTTCAGCACTCAGCCTTTTTTATGGGCCAAATCTTATATCCGTACATGACTGCTGGAAAAACCATAGCTTTGACTATACAGACCTTTGTCAGCAAAGTGGTGTCTCTACTTTTTAATATGGTGTCTAGGTTTGTTATAGTTTTCCCTCCAAGGAGCAAGCGTTTTTTAATTTCATGGCTTCAGTCACCATCCACAGTGATTTTGGACCCCAAGAAAATAAAATCTGTCACTGCTTCTGCTTTTTCCCCTTCTATTTACTGTGAAGTGATGGGACCAGTTGCCATGATCTTAGTTTCTTTTTCATGTTGAGTTTTAAGCAACTATTTTGACGCTTGTCAAAAGAAAAACATTCTTTGCCAGTAAGGTCATAGGATATAAGTGGAAAGGCAAGACACATAAACAAACACGAAACCAAACTAGAGAGTTTGCTGAGGCATTCCACTGTACTGTGTGACTTAAAATATAAAAAAACATTAGAGATGGAAAAGATTATTGGCCATAAGTAGTCAGGGCAGCTAAGATATGGCCAGATGGAAAGGAGAAGGAGTCTTGAGATCCTGTCATTTTTATATGTATTAAGAGACTGAAGAGGGGCTTCCCCGATAGCTCAGTTGATAAAGAATCCGCCTGCAATGCAGGAGATCCCGGTTTGATTCCTGGGTCGGGAAGATCCTCTGGAGAAGGGATAGGCTGCCCACTCCAGTATTCTTGGGCTTCCCTTGTGGCTCAGCTGGTAAAGAATCTGGCTGCGATGCTAGAGACCTGGGTTCAATCCCTGGGTTGGGAAGATCCCCTGGAGAAGGGAAAGGCTACCCACTCCAGTATTCTGGCCTGGAGAATTCCATGGGCTGTATAGTCCGTAGAGTCGCAAAGAGTCGGACATGACTGAGCAACTTGGTCTTTCACTTTCAAGAGACGGAAGAACTGTGTCCAAAGACCTATGATACACCCAAGGGTAGAACCCTTGGTAAACCAGTCTTTCTAAGTAATGACGTTAATGTATGCCCTCCATGGCAAATTCTGGGTTCCCAGGAGCCCTTCCCCCAGATAATTGTAGGTGAAAGGTCATCATCAAGAAGCTTCCTCAGCCTGCCTTTTGTGTTAGTTGATCTGTCTTATTCTGAAGTCCCTTGGCACTTGACGTAAACAGTTTGTACTACATTATTGTGACATGTTGTCTTGGAATCTGTTCTCCTCCAACTCCTTCTTCCTTTGGCTTCCTTAGTGCCTGGTGCAGTCTGTGGATGTAGAAGGTCTAGTAACAGTGCATGAGTGCCTTTGGACTGAGGCCCATGATCTTGGCACCAGGAAAGCCCTGTGGGGTCCCTAATTGTAAACCAGCTTCATCCTTGAGATCCAAACAGAGCTGAGCTTGAGACTGTGAATGCACCATGTCTCCTAGCTCTGTTTTCTTGTCTCAGATGGAATTTCTGTGTTAAAGCAAGGGTTCTAGGAGATTCCATCCCATCCTATGCAGGATTTCTGAATAGATTAGAATGGGAAACACATGAAAACTCATACTACAGACAGACATTTAAGCACTTGCTGTCCACACTGATCATTGAGTTCAGCAAGTGAGTTAGAAAGGTGACTGAGGTGGTATTTGAGGCAAGAAAAAGCTATTTTATAGTCTTGTGCATTAAAAAACTCCAGAGATGGTTGTTCTGTTTATGTTTTGAAGACTCGCCTTTCAGGGGAAGTATCTCCACTTTTATCTCATCCCATATCAAGCAGGTCACCAAGAATAATTGTAGCCCTTTTCTTACTCTAGATTTGCTAGAATCACATCATATCCCACAGCTGAGAAAGACCCTTAGTCTATTTGGACATGTCACTGATAATATCTCTTCACATTAATGGTTTTGTTGCTGATAATATTTCTTTGCAGTAATGATTTTATCCTGGATATCCAGAGGGACAGAAAGAAATGAGTAATGGGGGAGTGGAGTTACAAAATAAATTTACAGTAAAAATAAAACAAATTGCTTCTCTATTATTATGAAAAGGAAGTAAAGAATTATTTCAACAGTTATTTATGTCAAGCAGGAAGTATTAATTGTCCCCAAATAATTAAGAATATGTTTTTAACATTGGTCTTGGTATAAAATGCTGAAATATACTTTTGGTTGTGGGTATCCATTTGCTTATAGTTAAATGAAGTTAAGTAGACTCAGGTCAGGGTATTTGATTTTGCTTTGATGCATTTGTTTTCCGAGTTCTTTTTCTTTTAAGGAGGTGATCAGGTGTCATTTGGAAATGTGTTTTGGGTGATGGCATACTAAGCAGGTCTTTGATAAATCTTCCAGAACCCGAGGCTTGCATGCTTCTGAGCTGCTGTGAATGGCCCCGGCACTCCTGACCACCCTTCCGGCTAGGATGTCACTCAGATCCCTGAAATGGAGCCTTCTGCTGCTGTCGCTGCTGAGTTTCCTGGTGATGTGGTACCTCAGTCTGCCGCACTACAATGTGATAGAACGTGTGAACTGGATGTACTTCTATGAGTATGAGCCCATTTACAGACAAGACTTCCGCTTCACACTTCGAGAGCATTCAAATTGCTCTCATCAAAACCCGTTTCTTGTCATCCTGGTGACCTCACACCCCTCAGATGTGAAAGCCAGGCAGGCCGTTAGAGTTACTTGGGGTGAAAAGAAGTCTTGGTGGGGACATGAAGTTCTTACATTTTTCTTATTAGGCCAACAGGCTGAAAAGGAAGACAAAATGTTAGCATTATCCTTAGAGGATGAACACCTCCTGTATGGGGACATAATACGACAGGATTTTTTAGATACATACAATAATCTGACCTTGAAAACCATTATGGCATTTAGGTGGGTAACTGAGTTTTGCCCCAATGCCAAGTATATCATGAAGACAGACACTGATGTTTTTGTCAATACTGGCAATTTAGTGAAGTATCTTTTAAATTTAAACCACTCAGAGAAGTTTTTCACAGGTTATCCTCTAATTGATAATTATTCCTATAGAGGATTTTACCAAAAAACCCATATTTCATACCAGGAATATCCCTTCAAGGTGTTTCCGCCTTACTGCAGTGGGTTGGGTTATATAATGTCCAGAGATTTGGTGCCGAGAATCTATGAAATGATGAGTCACGTAAAACCCATCAAGTTTGAAGACGTTTATGTTGGGATCTGTCTGAATTTATTAAAAGTGGACATTCATATTCCAGAAGACACCAACCTTTTCTTTTTATATAGGATCCATTTGGATGTCTGTCAGCTGAGACGTGTGATTGCAGCCCATGGCTTTTCTTCCAAGGAAATCATCACATTTTGGCAGGTTATGCTAAGGAACACCACATGTCATTATTAATTTGACATTCTACCCAAAGCTTAGAGAAGGGAGGGATACTTTATGGAAAGTGTTATTGTTAGACTATGAAATCGCCAATGAAAAACCCATGAGAAGGTCACTGTGTGGCTCAAAGCTGAAACTCATATCGAGCCTATAGACTGGAGACTGGATGGTTACGCTTGGCCTGTGGTTTATTATGACAACAATCAAGTCAAGCCTTTTAAAGGTGATATTCAAAGGAATTAAAATCTTATAAAGGAATGGGAGGGATTTTTAAATAAAACTAATAGGACCAAACAGTTTGAACATGTCATTCTATAGTCTAGAGCTTCTTAAATGGGTTTCATTGAATTATAAGCTCATTTATCCATAACAACAAAACAGTGTGGAGTATTATTCATTGAGGTATCTAGTCAGTTCAGGGTTTTGTGTATATCTTACATGGATTACTAGTTTCTTTAAATATACAGTTCTGTGTAAAAGAAACTGAAGTTATTTCTGAACAAAGTTTAATCTGTTTTTGGTAATTTGGAAGATATTTTAAGATGTTGCAGTATTAAAGAGTTATTAATTATTATTTAATAATACTTAGAGTTTTATACTTTATGAATGTTTGAATGTTTTGGTTGTTTCAATACTGCATAAACAGAATAAACTTTTTTCCAGTTACTTCAGTGATGAATTTATGGTGAATAGCTCCATTAATGTGTAGTCATTATTGTATACAATAATCTCTTGGACTTTGATAAATATTTCATTGTGGTAATATAGAGAAGAATTAAAGCAAGAAGATCAACAGTACTGTCTTGTTTTTAAAAACATAATCCCTGGTATTTTTAGATGTCACTTCATTTGTCTCATTTTTCTGCCTAGAAATTTGGAGTAATATAGAATGCCAGGTAGCATGTTTCCTTTTAGAAAGGACTCTGAAGCCCAAAAAGAACGAATGAATATCATGGAAAGGAGTATCGTATTTCAGTGCTTGAGTTGGGAAGAGAAGACTAATATTTGAGTTGCAGTTACCTGTTCCATGTTTTTTTCATTAACAATCAGTTTGAGAATAAAAAAGAATAAAGAAAAAAACACTGTTGCTGTTGTTACTAGTTTCACATCAAGAGGAAAGCCCTACTACATGGTCTAAAATCAAGTCTAATTTCCATGTTGTAGAGAAATGCATTGTTTCATAGGAGTGGTGACGTAGGTCACCTTTGACCTACTAGTTGGTCCAAGAAGAGCACTCCTCGCCCCCATATTCTTGGTGCTGTGCAATTTCCCATTATGCCTGATATGGGACAAGTAACTTTCTCTGGATTACATGATGGCAAAAGATCGAATCTTGGGAGAAAATATGAACTTGAAAGTATATAATCAGCTCTTAGAACACTCATACATTTGTAATTTTCCTGTAAAAAAAGCTTAATTTGAATTAGAAGTGTTATAACGTGTGATTCCTTCTAACAAGGCTGTTTCCATTTCCCTCATCTCAGGCCTGATCCAATCACAATAAAAATCATAAAATAAATATTCTATGAAATCAATCCATGCCCTTGCTAATTCCCACCCATCTGGAAGTCACTTTCTCTGAGACACAGGTGGTGGGTTTTTTTTTTGTGGTAGGATTAGATGTGATTGAATTTGCGTTGTTTATATTCGTGTTTGGGAAGCAAACCCAACGAAGTTTTAAAGAGAACTTGTGAAATAAAAGATAGTGTCCCTTCACTTTTAAGACTAAGAAAAGAAGTAAAATGTGAGTAATTGCCAAGTTTTAGAAAATTTTTCCCTTTTCAACTACAGATTGTTGCTTAAGAGATCTCTAAAGAATTAAATGATTATGAAAAACATTAAGAGGTCGGGTCATTTTATTTTTTGTTTTTAACTTCATGTTTGTTTCCAGGTAGTATCTGTATTATTAAAATCTTGGCCTCTGAGGTTTAACCACATCAGCAGCACTCTTTATTTTAACTGATAACAAAGTTCAATACCGGAGCCTAAAACCTCAGGCTGCTTCTCTTCTACCACCCACAGCCCTGCCATCCCCCTGGTCTTACATACTCTGTGTCACTCATTTACTTTGCTTGCCCCGTAAGCATTGAGTCTGGGACCCACGCATGTTAACTTCTGCCAGATTATCCTGCAAGAACAGATCCCAGAAGTTGTTAACAACCATGTGTTCTTTTCATCCATACCGCACGCCACTGGTTACCTTGGCATGCTGCCCTGGTTACTGTGTGTGTCTTCTCACCTCAGGGTCTGGTTGAAGGACAGCCCTTGTCTGGAACACGTCATCCTTATCAAGGGAAGGGAAAAAGAGCTGGCGGAAACGCTGGCATCTATATCCACTGACCAAAGCAAATCTCTTGCCAAGGCTAGTGTCACTGGTGGCTAGGGATGGGGGGATTTAGTCTCACTGGAAATAGTACAAGTCATGTTTTGGCAGCCAGGGGTATTTTGTTCTTTTACAGGATGGGGAAGGGATAGTTGGGTCCAATAACCTGCTTCCCTGGTGGCTCAGATGATCAAGAATCTGCCTGCAATGGAGGAGACCTGGGTTCAATCCCTGGGTTGGGAAGATCCCTAGGAGGAAGGCATGGCAACCCACTCTAGTATTCTTGCCTGGAGAATCCCATGGACAGAGGAGCCTGGCAGGCTATGTCCATGGGGTCCCAAAAAGTATGACATGACTGAGCGACTAAGCACTGCCACACCTCGTGTGTGAAAAGGAGAAGGGGCTCAGGGATCTGGAATCTGAGGCCAGCCCCAGTGGACCAGAGGTTTTCTGGCTCATTTGGAGAGGGTGCTTTGAGCCCTTCCCTGAGAGGGCTGCCCTTTCACCCTCCTTAATCTCCCCCCAGCTCTTGCTTAAGTGATCTTGGTATCATGTTCCAATCAACTCGCCAGATGAAGAACAGCCAGAGTTGAACTATTTATAACAGTATTTCTGACTGTGAGTTTGGGGATAAATCTCTCTTCTCTTGGGGTCTGGTAGGCAGTTATTTCAGGATATGGAGTGGGAGAGAGAGGCACTGGAAGGCAGCCAGCTTTGAGGCTGGAAGGGTGAATGTAAGAAATGTAGCAGAACCCCACCTTTGGTGTTCTTTATATCCACTGGGAATTAATCTTTATCTTAAGCCAACTCCTCTGGATTTTGTGTAAGCCATTAGAACCCTCTCATATTGTCTATCAGTTCCCATGTGTAGCTAATACAGGACAGATCCTTTAAGGAGTCAAAACAAGTGGCCTGTGGTGATGGAGGTGTTGGTAGGAGACAGAAGCAAGCATGGGAATATGGGCCCTGAGAGGCAAGAGGCAGTTTGGGTGGGTAGTCTATGGGTCTTATAAAGTCAAAGGAAGGCCCAACAAGAATGGGTACCATCGCTCTGTATTTAAGATAAATGACAGGCACAGAACTTGCACTCGGATAGTCTCCCCTCACATCTAACCTTTCTTCCACATTTGCAAGCCCTTATCCTTCCTTTAGGTTTTCAGTGAATAATTTCTAAAATGTCTTGTCAACTTAGCCCTTTTCATGCTTTCCTCTCACCTGTGGGAGGAAGGGCGGAGGTCAGTGCTACTTACATTTTACCCTTAAAGGACCCCCTACACAACATTTTCCAGATTAAAAAATCAAGGTCCCTCATGGTGAGTTACATCATTCTCTTAAAAGGTTGCAGCAGCTGCACCAAAGGTTTTAAATCACACTCTTTCCCTTCTCCCTAACATATATAGAAACCACACACAAACATGCAGAAGAAAACATCAAACTGGTAATGGGAATTGCCTCTCAACAACTTTGCTACCTTAAAGTACCTTTTATCACTTCATTCTCAACAACAAGGATGAATTGTTTTTATAACATAAATGTTTTAAAAATATATTAACAAATTTGTTATTGTGCTTAGTTGCTCAGCTGTGTCTGACTCTTTGCAACCCCATATAGCAAAGGCTATGTAGTCTGCCAGGCTCCTCTGTCCATGGGATTCTCCAGGCAAGAATACTGGAGTGGGTTGCATGGCCTCCTTCAGGGGATCTTCCCAACCCAGGGATGAAACCCAGATCTCCCACATTGCAGGTGGATTCTTTACCGTCTAAGCCACCAGAGAAGCCCATTAACAAATTTAGGTAAAGGCAAAAAAGCAGGGTCAGAAAATGTCATGGGGAAAAGCTGGTGGGGTTCAAGGTCAAAGACTGGGCTCACTGCTGAGCCGCCAGGCCCTTCTGCCCCGCCCCCTTTCTCCCACAGCTGAGGCTTGTGAACAAATCTGAACAAATCCAAGGCAGTAGGCTCCAGGTGAAACCAAGCAACTCTGACTGGGACTTGAATGTACTTGTCTTTTAGTCAAAATTGCTCCTCTTGAGTCAGGACTTACTGAAGCTCAGGTTCTCTGTTCGCAGAAAGAGTTCAGTGAGAGAGAAACTGATAGGGAAGAAGTGGATTTATTAAAAGAGATATATAGTCCACAGACAGAGTGTGCTCCATCTCAAGGCCCCAGGGTCTGGGATCGTCTTGGAAAGTGAGAGCGGCCCTGGGAGAAACATACTGCAAAGACAGAACCCAGACCATCTCAAAAGGTAAGAGCAGCCCTGGAGGCTAGTTTCTGTGGGCTGTGTCATTTCTTATGCTAACTACAGTGGGACGATTATTTCAAGTCTTTGGGGAAGGAGCAGAGATTCTCAGGATTTAGGCCACTGCCCACTTTTTGACCTTTTATGGTTGGCCTCAGAGATGTTACAGTGTTGGTGGTGTGTTATTTAGCTTGTGCTAATGTATTACAGTGAGTACACAATGAGGCTCAAGGTCTGTGGGGAGGTGAACCTTCCGCCGTCTTGGGCCTAGTTGGTTTTAGCCAGTTTATGCCATATTTTCAAGGGCTGTGTTATTCTTTTAAAGGTTGTGCCATGCCTGCTCCCCTCCTGTTTCACAGGGACTGTCTACTGGGCTCCTGTGGGCTGTTCTGGCCTCATTTAAAAAAAAAAAGAATGCCTCCTTCTCCTTCATCGGTGGTTCCATCTACACTGTCTTGATCTGCAGCTTCCATGCTGATCCCTGAGGCTAAAGGCCAAGGCAGAAAGCTGAAGCGGCAAGCCTGGGCTGATATTCTTCTAGACTTTGGGGCTGTGTCGTAACCACATCTTGGGATGTAGTGGGTCCAGGGGTCATTTCCTCACAGCTGAGGGGAACCTGACTAGGGACATGGGAACAGTTTACCTGCCCGGAGTGGGTTGTGCTCACGGTGAGTGGGAAGCTGTAAGAACATAAATATTCCTGTGGGGTAGAGAGGAAATGGCTGGTTCATGACTTGGGAGCTCTGGGGCTCCAGTGTGGATTGTGCTGGGGACCAGCACCCAGGATGCAATAAGCCCACAGGAATGCAGCGGGCAGTCGTCTCTGGTGCTGGTCTACCAGGTGGGGCAGTGGCTCTTGGGGGCAGGGGACAGGAGGGGAGGGAGGGAGCCCTGAGGAGTCTACGCATCTCACTGTGAAGCCGGCTCATCTCATTTGGGAGAAGAGATGTCAGGGCCTCATCTGTTTGCCTTTCATGTTACTCCCTGTGTCATCCAAGGAGGTTTGCTTTATGTACTTGGCACAAAGTAGTTTCAGGGTTTGATGATAATACCATTCATTCTGCTCTCTTCATAAATGAGAAGCCAGAAAATCTCTAGGTTTTGGTAAATTCACAATGAAATGACCAGTGCTCTGGACCTAGGTCTTGCTGTTCTTCTGTGCCCCAGGATTGCTGTGATTTCTTTAAAATGGAATGAAATGTCTCAAGGTTTCAGGAAAAGAACTCTTGAGAAACCATAAATGATTAACTTGGTGTTCAAAAGGTCAAGTGATAACCAAACCTGTCTCTTAGGTCAATGACTATGAGGAGGAGGAAAGTAACAACCTCACTTTTGTTACTGAATCTCTTCTTATATGAATCTTTAAAAATTTCTGCACATTTTGTTTCTCTTTCCTTTAGTGAAGCTTAACATAAAAATGAAGTAAAATTTTAAAAGCATTATATATGTAAAAATTAAAATTTTTATTTCTTAGCCTTAAATTCAAAAGCAAATGGACAGGTAGTTATTATTTTGTCTGTTGAACAACCTCCTGGAGAATTTCTACTTCTGAGTAATGTCTTCTCCACTAACTCCATCTGCACGGTCAGTACAGTGTGACTCAAACCATGAGGATTCCCCCAGTCCTAAGATCCCAGCTCCCTGGAGACAGCCCAATGGTCAACTTGACATTACTGGGCAATTGCAGTTCCTCTCAAAGAATTTAGAATTAAGGCTAAGCAATCTAAGTCTGAGCATTGTCTCAGATATGCTGAGATATAAATCTGGGAAATTTTGATATTTGTTGTTCAGTCACTAAGTCATGTCAGCATTTTGTGACCCCATGGACTGCAGCATGCCAGGCTTCCCTGTCCTTCACCATCTCCCAGAGTTTGCTCAAACTTATATCCACTGAGTCGATGATGCCATTCAACCATGTCATCCTCCATCATCCCCTTCTCCTCCTGACTTCAGTCTTTCTCAGCATAAGGTTCTTTTGTAAATGAGTCAGTTCTTCGCATCAGGTGGCCAAAGTATTGTAGTTTCAACTACAGTATCAGCCCTTCCAATGAATATTCAGTGTTGATTTCCTTTAGGATTGATTGGTTTGATCTCCTTGCTGTCCAAAGGACTCTCAAGGGTCTTCTCCAGCACCACAGTTCAAAAGCATCAATTCTTCAACACTTAGCCTTCTTTATGGTCCAATTCTCACATCCATACATGACTACTGGAAAAACCATATTCGGACTGGTTTTCCATTGACTATTCAGACCTTTGTCGGCAAAGTAATGTCTTTATTTTTTAATATGCTGTCTAGGTTTGTGATAGCTTTTCTTCCAGGGAACAAGCATCTTTTTAATTTCATGGCTGATGTCACCATCCACAGTGATTTTGGAGCCTAAGAAAATAAAGCTATTAAAAAATAATAATAAATTTCATTTTTTAGAGCAGTCTTAGTTTCACAGAAAAACTGAAAAGAAAGTATAGAGATTTCCATATACTCTCTGCCCCCACAAACACACACTCTCCCCCACCAGGAACATTCTCCACCAGAACAGTCCATGTATTATACTGGCTATCATCACAGTGACACATCGTTATCACACAAAGCCCACAGTTTACACTGAACTCTTGGTGGATTGTCAGGGAGGCTAAGACTGTAATCCCTGGGGAAAGCTCCAGAGCTGAGGTCTTCAGCTCGTGGAAGGGCAGTAGTTTACAGAAACAGAAAAGGCCCGTATTCAGATAAGCCCTTTGCCAGGGCCAGTCCCCTTTCCATGGCTGACCTAGGGCGGGGATGGTGGACCTGCGGCTCTGAGGGCTTCACTTCCACCAGACCTCACAGGAGGCAGCAAGGCTTCCTATGGATGCCAACCCCAGGCTGGCGTCTGTACCAGGTGGCTGCTGCTGCTGCTGCTAAGTCACGTCAGTCGTTTCCGACTCTGTGCGACCCCATAGACAGCAGCCTACCAGGCTCCCCATCCCAGGTGGGCAGGAGGGCAAAAGGGTAAATTTGACATTTGGGGGTCAACAGCTTCCAGGGTTTGGTTTCAAACTGCAAATGAAGCCCAGCACTGCCCACTCCCTGCCCCCCACCTCCACCCCACGCCTTGCACACCAGTCTTCTTCCACCCGGCCCTTTATTTCTCAGGTTCCCTAGGGCCCTGTCGGCCCACCTGCCTTCATCTCAGCACTTTACCTGGAGTGCACTTTGCTTTTTCTGGGTCTCTATTTCCTCATCTATAAAGAGGGATAGTATTAATAATTCTCATTCTCTTCAGAATCAGATGATGATTTAAAGATGCTGGGGCCATCAACCTGGAGAAGAGAAAGCCTTGTGGCAGAGAAAACAGCCAGAATGACTCTGGAAAGCAGGACCAAGATAGTGGGGGGTAGTAGCAGGGAGAGAAATTTTAGTGCAGGATCAGAGAAAACCAGAGAGATAGAAGGCTGCTTCAGGAAGGAGTGAATTCCCAACCTTAAAGGAAGTGAAAGAAGCTGGAGAGTCCTTTGGTAAGGACGCTGGAAGTGGAGAATAAACAGGGTCTGGACTTGAAAAGTCTCCTCTGAGAGAAATACCAGTGTCAGCTTTGGAGTCACACAGACCTGAGTTTAAATCTTAGTGCCAGCTCTTACTAGCTAGGTTACCTTCTCTCTGAGCCTCATTTGCCTTAATGTGGCAGGGAGGTAATAAGTGTGTCTGGCTTGTAGTACTTTTGCAAGAATTCACTGAAGTAGGAGATGGGAAAGACCCCAGAGGAAGTGGGTACTCAGTACCTGGGAAATTTCATTAAATCACCATTTGGTTCTAAAGAATGGTTGTAAACAGTGGAGGGCACAGTGGAGAAGACGTTGCTGCTGCCCCCAGGGCCAGAGTCTAGAAAGATTGCCAGCAGGAAGACAGAGATTGGAAGCAAGTAGTGTGTTCTTTGCAGAGGAACGAGGGAAAAAATCAATGGGAGATCTGTATATTGATTTTTTTCCCCTGAACTCTAATTCAGTTCCATAGCTCTGTAATTCTGCCTTTCCATCACTGCCATACTATCTTGATTACTCTGGCTGTATACTAAGGTTTTTATTATTTTTTTTAATTAAAAAAATTTTTTTGGCTGTGCCCGGTCTTCGCTGCTGTTTTCTCTAGTTGCGGTGAGCAAAGGGTGCTCTCTGGTTGTGGCGCTTGGGTTTCTCCCTGTGGTGGCTTCTCTCGTTGTGGAGCTGGAGCACGGGCTCCAGGGCACAGTGGCTTCAGTAGGTTTTTATTATTTTTTTTAATTAAAAAAATTTTTTTGGCTGTGCCCGGTCTTCGCTGCTGTTTTCTCTAGTTGCGGTGAGCAAAGGGTGCTCTCTGGTTGTGGCGCTTGGGTTTCTCCCTGTGGTGGCTTCTCTCGTTGTGGAGCTGGAGCACGGGCTCCAGGGCACAGTGGCTTCAGTGGCTGCCGTGCATGGGCTCAGTAGTTGCGGCTCGCTGAGGCTTAGTTGCCCCTTCAGTTCAGTCACTCAGCCATGTCCAACTCTTTGTGACCCCATGGAGCAGCATGCCAGGCTTCCCTGTCCATCACCAGCTCCTGGAGCTTGCCCAAACTTATGTCCATTGAGTCAGTGATGCCATCCAACCATCTCATCCTCTGTCATCCCCTTCTCCTCCTGCCTTCAATCTTCCCCAGCATCAAGGGTTTTCCAATGAGTCAGTTCTTCAAATCAGATGGCCAAAGTATTGGAGTTTCAGCTTCAGCATCAGTCCTTCCAATGAATATTCAGGACTGATTTCCTTGAGGGTTGACTGGTTTGATGTCCTTGCAGTCCAAGGGACTTTCAATAGTCTTCTTCAATAGTTAAAAAGCGTCAATTATTCAGCACTCAGCTTTCTTTAGAGTCCAACTCTCACATCCATACATGACCACTGGAAAAACTATAGCTTTGACTAGATGGACATTTGTTGGCAAGGTAATGTCTCTGCTTTTTAATATGCTGTCTAGGTTGCTCATCGGAGAAGGCGATGGCACTCCACTCCAGTACTCTTGCCTGGAAAATCCCATGGACAGAGGAGCCTGGTAGGCTGCAGTCCATGGGGTCGCTGAGAGTCAGACATGACTGAGCAACTTCACTTTCACTTTTCACTTTCATGCACTGGAGAAGGAAATGGCAACCCACTCCAGTGTTCTTGCCTGGAGAATCCCAGGGACGGGGGATCCTGGTGGGCTGCCGTCTATGGGGTCGCACAGAGTCGGACTCGACTGAAGCGACTTAGCAGCAGCAGCAGCAGATTGCTCATAGCTTTTCTCCCAAGGAGCAAGCGTCTTTTAATTTCATTGCTGCAGTCACCATCTGCAGTGATTTTGGAGCCCCTCAAAATAGTCTCTCACTGTTTCCTTTGTTTCCCCATCTATTTGCCATGAAGTGATGGGGCTGGATGCCATGATCTGGTTGCTTCTTGGTATTTTTTATGCTCCTGGTCTTCCCGGACCAGGGTTTGAACTTGTGTCTCTTGCATTGGTAGACAGATTCTTAACTACTGGACCACGAGGGAAGTCTGCTAGGTCTTAAAATCTGTTAATATAGATCCTACAACTTTATTCTTTCACAATGTTGTTTTGGCTATTATATGACCTTTTAATTTTCATGAAAAGTTTGGAATCAGCTTATCAGTTTCTATGAAAGAGTTTTTCAGGCTTTTGATTAGAATTGTATTAAATATAAAAAATGGGGGGAAAGGATATTTTCATAGTATCAAGTCCACCAGTTTATGAATGTGGTCTATCGCTCCATTTATTCAGATTTCCTTTAATTTCTCTCAGCAATATTCTGAAGTTGGTAAAAAGGTTACAGTCTTGCATATATTTCATTAGACTTATTCCTAAGTATTTTGTATATTTTTATGCTATTGCCAATGAAAGTTTTTATAGTGGTGCAATTAACATACAATAAAATGTACAGAACTTAAGGGCTCAGTTCAATAACTTTAGACAGTTTTATAATCTGTACAGCCATCACCTAAAACAAGATATAGATCATCCCAGAAAGGTTTCTAATGCCACTTTCTAATCCCTACCCCTATGCCACCCCCACTACAGAGCAACCACTTCCTGGTCTCTATCACTATAGATTTAGTCTTGCCTATTTTGGATTTCATATATATGTATTCATGTAGTATGTATTATTTGAAGTCTTGCTTCTTTGATTAAACATAATGTGCTTGACATTAATCCATGTTTTGCGTGTCAGAAATTTCTTTTAATTCTTTATGTGAGTGAATGGCAATTTGGCTATCCATTTGTAGTTTAGGAGATTATGAATGACTGCTATAAAGATCTTTGTATTAGATTTTTTTGTGTATTTATATTTTCATTTCCCTCTGTAAATGAAATGGAATGGAATTGCAGGGTCATAGTGTGCATGCATGGAGAAGGTAATGTCAACCCACTCCAGTATTCTTGCCTGGAGAATCCCAGGGACAGAGGAGCTTAGTGGGCTGCCATCTATGGGGTTGCACAGAGTCGGACCCAATTGAAGCGACTTAGCAGCAGCAGCAGCAAGGTGCATGCGTGCTTAGTCGCTTCAGTCATGTCTGACTCTGTGACCCCATGGACCATAGCCAGCCAGGCTCCTTTGTTTACGGGATTTTCCCAGCAAGAATACTGGAGTGGGTTGCCATGCCCTCCTCCAGGGGATCTTCCCAACCTAGTCACTGAACCCAAGTCTCCTCCATTGTAAGTGGATTCTTTACCACTGAGCAACCAGGGTTTTCTATGAAATGCCAAATAGTTCTCAAAAGTGTTTATACAATTGTGTATTTCTACACAGTTTTTCTTTTATGGTTTATGCTTTTTGTGCCTCACCCAAGAAACCTTTACCTACTCTAAAGTGAAGGAGATCTTCTATGTTTTCTTCCAGAAGTTTTATGGTTTTAGGATTTACATTTAGGTCTATGATCCATCTCCAATTTAAATTTTTATTCAGAGTGAGTGAGAAAGCATTTTAAATTCATTTCCCATGCAAATATCTAGTTTTTAAATATCAGCAGCATTAAAAAAAAAAGACTTTCTACATTAGCGAGTGTTTAGTCCATTTTTATTTAATATAATTTTTATGATTGGTTTTAAGTGTACTTTCTACTTTGCATCTCTGTGGACCCTTTCTTGCCTTCTTTTGAGTTAAGTGAGTAATCACTAGCTTATTATTTAATTTCCTTGATTGCTGTCTTAGCTATTGCTCATTCTTATTTTTGAAATTAATTTTTTTAATTGATTGCTTTAGAGCTAGGCTTCTCAACCTTGGTACTACTGACATTTTGAGTCAGATAATTCTTTGTGGGGTGTGGTTTATTTGTATTTTGCTTCATTGTGGTTTGCTGATATTGCTTGTTTCATACATTGATGTTTTTCATAAAATTTGAGAATTCATGGTCACTATTTCTTCAGTTATTTTTCTGTCCCATCCTCACTCTTGACTCTTTCTGGTATTTGAGTAACATATAACTTACACTGTTTTATAGTCTCCTACATGTCTTCGTAAAATGTGTTCCATTAATTTTCCTTTAATCTTTTTTCTTCTTTTCTTCAGATCAGGTAATTGTATTGATCAAGTTCATTCACTCCTTCTTTGCCAACTCCAAGTTCTGTTAAGCCAATTCAGTGAAATTTTCGTTCCAGTTTTTTGTTTAACTGTACCAGAATTTTTTAATTTTCCACTTCTCTATTTTATCTATTTTCTTATTAAGACCATAGTGGCCTTAAATTCTTTGATCATATTTATTATTGCTGCTATAAAATCTACCAAGATCAATATCTAGGCTCCTCCAAGTTAACTACCATTGGCAGCTGTTTTTTCTTGACTATCGTTCATATTTTCCTGTTTCTTTGCATGTCTAATAGTTTCTCAGGTTTATATTGTACTAGGCAAGTGAGTGTTATGTTGAAAATCTGTAAATATTCTGGATTCTACTGTTTTCCCCTGAAGAGCTTTGATGTTTGATTTTTGTTCTAGTAAGTAGTTCAGTTACTATCTAGTCATCTTGATCTTTTTTTAAGTCTTTTTTTTTTTTTTTTTGATGGGAGTAGCAGGGGGAACATGTTATACTTTGTCTCAGCAAGTCTGTAAAAGCCTGAGGTGTTCCCAAGACCCTTCCGTTAGTTGTTACTCAGCTTCCCCATTTCTATTGTGGATCCTGTCAACACTTGAATTTAGGCTCCGTTAGGTCTGGAGAAGGCAATGGCACCCCACTGCAGTACTCTTGCCTGGAAAATCCCATGGACAGAGGAGCCTGGCAGGCTGCAGTTTATGGGGTCGCTAAGAGTCGGACACGACTGAGCGACTTCACTTTCACTTTTCACCTTCATGCATTGGAGAAGGAAATGGCAACCCACTCCAGTGTTCTTGCCTGGAGAATCCCAGGGATGGGGGAGCCTGGTGGGCTGCTGTCTGCGCGGTCTCACAGAGTCAGACATGACTGAAGCGACTTAGCAGCAGTAGCAGCAGGCTAGATCTGAAGTGGGCCTTCTTTGAGAGAGTTGTCCTTACTTCTAATACACAGCCTTATGTGTCTTCACTGGATGTCCCTCCACTCTGTTTTGGCCAGAACTTGATATTCTCCACAACAGTCATTTACAGTGTCTCTATTCCACTCTCAGCCCCACAGCAGCCACTTCCGGCTGAGCCTTGGATTCTGGCCCCTGTGCATATCCAGTGAGCCCTCAGCTAAGGGCTCACGAGGGGCCCACACGTAGACTTCCAAGTCTCCCTCTCTGTTAAGCTCTCCATAGACTCCCGCCACATCCTTTATCTTCACTTCAGTCCATCTCCGCTTGTACTCCAGGTCGCTGTGCCACAGTCAGAAAAGTGTCTGCTCACAGAGAGCTGAGGTGATCGTGAGACAGCTTGTGACTGCTTCGCCCAAGGACGCTATCTTGTACTCCCTGTAGTCCAGTGAACACAGCTGCTTAGCACAGTTTATCCAGTTTCACAGTTTACTGTTTACTGTGGATGGCCTAGTGCAATACAAGTTAACCTGTGAGAGCTGAAAGAGGAAGGCCCTGGAGACTCCTTGAAAGTTTTTGAGTCTTGAGTGTGAATTGTTCCTGAGGCCTCACTTAAATACTCAAAGCCTTTGAATTCCATGAAAGTGAAAGTGTTAGTTGCTCAGTCGTGTCCGACTCTGCGACTCCATGGACTAGCCCACCAGGCTCCTCTGTCCATGGAATTCTCCAGGCAAGAATACTGGAGTAGGTTGCCATGCCCTTCTCCAGAGGATCTTCCCAACCCAGGGGAGATCCCAGGTCTCCCGCATTGAGGGCAGATTCTTTAATGTTTGAGCTACCCTGACTCCATGAGGCACCACTAAAATCCTTAAAGTCCCCTTTCTGCTTAAACTACCAGGATCTGTTGCTGTTACCTCAAAAATCTGAATAGATTGTCACCACTGTATTTCTAAAAATGGAAGGAAAGAGAGAGAATATAACCAATCACTGAAGTGAAGGTGGGGTTTTGTAATTCTTGATTCCTATTTCCTTGGATCTGTGGTTGATGTTGGAAACGTCCATAGTTCTTACTCTAATCCAGATAACAAATGCCTGTCCCAGAATCTCTAATCACATCCTTCATTTTATGTTAGAAACTTTCTATCCAGAGAAAGGAGTGGAAGACAAGGTTTTTCAGACTGCATGTTCTAATCTGGCTATCAAATATTATTTTTAATGAAAAGGATAAAAATAATCCAAAGCCACATTTTTTTTCTTGCTTTGTTACACCCAATTACAAATTTAGTAATCTGGTGATTAACTTTTATTGTTGTTCTTCTAAGTTTCAGGTGCTGTTCACATCTAAGCATTTTACCTAAACATAGTATTACAGGTGTGCATGGGTGTGTGTATATATTTATTCATCTCTAAATTCCACACTGTTCCTTCCTGCATCTTGTGAAAACCTTTGCAGATGGATATTCTCTACTGAACAATTCCCCAGAAGTGTGTCATGTCATGTTGCTGGAGTTTACATATGTGTATAGCTAATCTAACTTTATCACCTAATACCAGTTATATACTTTGTTATTGTGGTATAAAGCTGGGTGAAAGTTGTGTTAACCCTAATCAGTTTTTATTGAGTGCATTTTAAAAAGTTATCTCATTTTGAGTCGAAGCTAGGCTTATTCCTGTTCCAAATGAAAGCATCCAAATTCTCAATACCTCCTATTTCTTGCTTCTGTTATGCTTTTATCTTATCCTCAGGCCATGAACTGTTTTTTTTTTTTTTTTTTTTTCCGCTTTCTATGTGGAATCCCAACTTAATGGCCACTCCAACCCAGAAGCATTGAGAAATTAGAAAATTCCAGCATAGGCATCAGAATGTAAAAGGAGTTTAACCAAAAGAAAAAGAAGAGCAGCAGTCTCATTTGTCAAGTCCAATAGCTTTAATGTGTTTACTCTTGCTTTAATCTGGTCATCAAGGGTGTAATTTTAGCTGTTCATTTGGTATACAACAGCACAGAGTCAGTGATGGCATGAACACATTAGTCTCCACAAGGCTAAATCTACCTCTAGCACACGTCCAAGGGACCTGAATGGCATGCCATGCATCTTAGGCGACCATGCACTCCCATGTACTCCAAGCGCAGCACCAAACTGACATTTTAGCTTTATTTCAAATGTCTCTTAGAGACAAACATAGACTAGTAGGTATAAAAACCTCTGAAGAGTACCAAGAGTGATGAGGTTTTGCCAAGGTTTTGTTGTGTTTCATGGACAGTTTCAGGGACTAACTTACCAGAAAGTCTGATTGATTTGAGCTGTCATTTTGATCTGTGATTTAATTATTAAAATACAGTTGGAAGGTTTCTAAAAGAAAGCATTGTTGAATATATCCTGCTATCTTTTTATAAACCCATAACATCTTATGATTTTTAAAATAGCAAGAAAACACTGATGGAAAATTTTTCTTGATGTTAAAATGGGTATAGTAAATGCATTTGCAAAGTCCTGTTTCAAACTTCAGCAAGGAACAAGGGCAGAGCTTTTGAGATATACAGTTCATGAAAAATACTTGTCAGTTATGTGAGTTTTTTTCTTACTCCATCCAACCCTCCTTTCTTTTCTTTATAACTGGACTCTCCCTATGGTTTTAATCTTACCAAATTAGAAATTGGTTTCATTTAATTTGCATTTCCTTTTGTATATTCTCTTGATTAAAAACAACAAAAATTCCACTGCTGACCACAATGAAATATTCCCAATCTCTTATTTACTCTCTATTATTTTAATTCAATAGGATTCTAATGTAATTTGGCAACAGCTAAATAGGAAAAGGAGTCCATCAAGGCTCTATATTGTCACCCTGCTTATTTAACTTATATGCAGAGTACATCATGAGAAACGCTGGGCTGGAAGAAGCACAAGCTGGAATCAAGATTTCTGGGAGAAATATCAATAACCTCAGATATGCAGATGACACCACCCTTATGG